>JARQOC010000002.1:201931094-202158731 GCA_033576535.1 Allobates femoralis
AGTAATAGTGTAAAGCAACCATGTATATCAAAGGATTACTAAAAGTATACCTGATAGCCTTTCTTTTTAGTATACACTTATATTCTACAAGTGTTTGTTCCAAGAGCTTTTTTTTATTGTCTATCCTTTGTTATTCCTCCTGGAAATAAGTAAAATAATGGTAACTAGGTGGCATCATAAGTCTTAACACCGTTTGTACACTAATTACATGATTTTAGGAAAGACACAATTACCAAAAGAAGAGAAAAATGTATTCAAACTTTTTTAGGAGAAATAACAGAGAAACACTGTTTACATGGAAAATTAAAGGAAACGTCAGCAGGTTTTTACTATGTAATCTGACAGCAGCATAAGGTAGGGGCAGAGTTTCTGATTCCAGTGATCTACTAGTGCATCTCAATGAATTAGAATATCATTAAAAAGTTAATTTATTTCAGTAATTCAATACATAAAGTGAAACGCATATATTATATAAAGTCAGTATAAATAGAGTGATTATTTCTGAAAATGTTGATGATTATGGCTTACAACCAGTGAAAATAAAAAAGGTCATTATCTCAGAAAATTAAAGTAGGGAGGATGAAGGATTAATAACTGCGCCACCATATTTCACGAGACATGATTTACTAGTTAACGTGGTTCAGCACTCTTAGGAACGCCCTGAAACATGGCAATATTATATTGATTTTTGATGACATTCTAATTCATTGGGATGCACTAGTATCACTTGGTTTACAGGGTTCAGCAGTTATCATAGTCATGGTTTGCTCTGCTGCAATTCTAGTAGAACACTATTGTTGAGCTGTGTATAACTCGACCACACCACAGCTTTCTGTGCACTTTGTATAGTGAAAGAGAGCTACTAGTTAGTACTGGGGGAATGATTTGACTATGAGGTATAAATTTAATTGTCCAATAATGTTAATCTCCTGCTGATAAAACACTGATTGAATTGAAACAGATAAAGAAAGCCTAGTAATTAGCACCTCACTGTAATCAGGCTCTTTTCTACATAGCAAAACCTAGTGAAGAACATTGTGATTGTAAAAAAACTACACTGGAACCAATCACATTGCCCTTAAAGGGAACCTGTCACCAGGTTTTGCCATCCCATCTGGGAGCAGCATAATGTAGAAATAGAGACCCTGATTCCAGCGATGTGTCATTTACTGAGCTGCTTGCTGTCATTTTGATAAAATTAGAGTTTTCTCTATTGCAGATTTAGCAGTCTGTGAATATGCCAGACTACTTAGCAGCAGGCCAAGTAGACTGCTAATGATACTCTCCAGTGATTTCATCAAAACTACACTGAGCAGCCCAGTAAGTGACACATCGCTGGGATCAGTATCTGGGGTTTTATATTATGCTATTCTCAGATTAGGTTGCAAAAACCTGGTGACAGTCCCTTTAATGCCTTAATGACAGCAGAACCAGAGAAGCTAAAAGCAAGTTTCTCTGCAAATTAGTAGCTCAGATTCAATGTAGATCTTCTCTATTACAGCCACAGTCCTAATAAAGTTTGTTTAAAACAGAAAGCTCATTCAAGGAGATTCTTCATTTTTACAATCTCAATTAAGAAGAGAGAAGATTGGATAATAAGTAGAACCCATTGGTGCTCCTCTCCTATTGGGGTTTTTAATGATAAGCTGAAACCCATAAGGAAAGCTGGCAGTGAGTGTTCGGCTATGTTCACACTGTGCATTTTTGATCTTTTTTTGGATCCGTTTTTGCAGTGAGTGCATTAGTTACACGGAATCTCAGTAAAGTCAACGGGTTTCAAGTTTTGCTGTTCAATCTGTGCTTTCATGACCTGGTGCGTTTTTTCCCTTTAAAAGTGATCCGCTAAAAGAATGAGCATGTCAATTATTGCTATGCTATTCTGATCCGTTTTTCCCATTCTATATGGGCTTCAGAAACGTACCAGAAAAAAATGCAGCCAAAACTTATCAGAAATGGATGATCTTGTCATTTGGTGATTATTACTGATGATGGTCCGGTTTACCAATAGCAAGATCAGCAGCACTCTCGGCTACCTGCAGTCACAACAATCAACCCATCGCCATCTAGACCCTTCCAATTTGATAAAAGTAAAATTCTATAAGTAACTGAAAAATGTGTCATATTTAACCTGTCACAAACATTTCATTTCCTTGTGACAATTTTTCTCTGGATTGCTCAAAATAAATCTATAAATAAGAAGCAAATATGTGCAACGGCTCTGCCCTTGCTGTAATTGCTGCTGGCTGGATTTTATAAGATATATGAAGGCTAATTGGTGCTAGCTCTTAACTGGGCACTAAACAAGTCGTGTCACAGGAGGAGCATTCAGGGTTGCCAAATTGCTTCTCTACCTTTAAATGGCAGCAATTAGAATATGCATGCTACATCAGATTCCTTCTCTTCACATGACACATGCAGGGTAATGCAACTGGAAGGCTACAGACTATTACTTTTTTGCCTACTTATTCTCAAAAGAAGCTGAATTCCCGCAGGCTGATAGAATTAGTTGAAAAGCAATTAAGAGCCCACATTGCCTGTTTTGTAGCTTATAAATGTACAGATAGGGTTAACTTATTTGTCTGAGAGTCACATCTCCAATTCTGAGTTTCAACATACCCCAAGCTACATTTAGGGGATTGTCATTTCAAACTTTTTATCAAAGTCATAATAGTCACAATCACTAAATGAATTACTATTCATCTGCAACCATAAAAAAGCAACATTACTTATCAATAATTGGTCACAAAACTAATGCACTACAGCTGAGTTCTTCAACTCCAGTCCTCAAGGCCCAACAACAGTGCATGTTTTCAGGATTTCCTGGAATCATCACCTTTACAGGAGATTAAATTACCAATTGTCAAATGCTAAGGAAATCCTGAAAACATGCACTGTTGTTGGGCCTTGAGGACTGGAGTTTGGGAACAGTGCACTAATGGATGCAGCAGGCCCCCATGATGAAAGTCAGAGGCAGCGCAGGTACAATATACCAATGAAACAATCACACCTACGTTTTATGGCGATGGGTGGGTTGCCTAGTATGTTAAATGCACACAGAAGGGTTGCCTAGGGTATTGAGCACACACATATATGTAAGGCAACAGTCAGCTTTCAGACTTTTGTTCGCGACCATTCTATTAGAGCTGGTGGGCTGCCTAACATGCTGTAAGTGCACCCCAAAGGGTTAAACAGCCCAATTCCTCCCCTTCACTTACACTGTAGGACTTGATTGCACCTTGAAAAAAAATTTCAGTGAATTACTTGTATAACTGGAAATTGTCACTTAAGTGAGGAAGTGGACGAACTTTAGCACCACCTTTAGTTAGCAATCCTCAAAGTCAGAATTGACCCTTAAACAAGCCTTTTAATTGACAAGGATTGTGCCATTTCAAAAGCTAATGCAGATGCGCATTTCAGGTGATTCCCTCATCATGCAGTGTGTAGGAATTTGATCTGCCTGTGTGAGAGCGAGACGAGGTCTGGTATACTATTTTCTCATGGAAGGAATGTCTACGAGCCAAGAAGAAAAGGGGGAGGGTGAGCCATTGAAGACGTTTGAAGTGGATTTAGGCCAGCGTGTACCATCACCAGAGTGGTGTGCAACCCTGCACAACTGGTCTACGCCTGTGAATCCACTGCTGAGGTAAGTGAGGATAAATTGCTCCGGAGCTCCACTCCGCCGCGGTCCATGACGATGATGTACCAGGCTTCAACGGTGACGTGTTGTATGCTAGTATGGAGTCAGATCTAGGATTAATGTATCTCTTGTCCAGAGCTGTTGCAGGTGTGCACAGTCAAGAGCTGAAGTATAAAAAAATCCTGTCTGTGAGCGCTGGCTAGAGTAATGGCATAGGTTTTTTTAAATTATTCTTATTACTCTACAGGCCTACCATTCTGCACAAGCGCTGCCTATCGGGTATCAGTGCAGTGAGTCCTAGGCTCAGACAGGATTATTACAGAAAGGACATGAGCTGATAATGAGACTTTTAGCTGCAATGCTCCTCTGGGAAATACGCAAATTATCACTTCAGTGAGGAAGTGGACGAACTCTAGTGCCACCTTTTAGGTAGCAATCCTAAAAGTTATAATCAACTCTTTAACAATGCATTAATGAGGGGCAGTTACCTCGAAACCAGTGTCTGCAGTTTGGGGTTCTGATCTGGCACAAATCCATTGTCATATTAAAAGGCTTGTTAAATAGTCGATTATGACTTTGAGGATTGCTACCTAAAGGTGGCGCTAGAGTTCATCCACTTCCTCACTGAAGTGACAATTTGCATATTTCCCAGAGGAGCATTGCAGCTAAAAGTCTCCTTATCAGCTCATCTGTCTCCTTTTCTGGCAGACAGATTCCCCTCCATGAGGAAAATAGCTAGTTCCCAGACTTCTATAACTGGAATGTTCATAGTATTGACATGGTTTAACAAGACAGTTTGAATACATTTAAGTCTTCTTAACTTCAAACGAAACATGAATTTTGTATTGGACAGTTACCATGGAAGAAATGATAAGTGAACCTCTTGTTTT
The DNA here is from genome assembly GCA_033576535.1 of Allobates femoralis. Classification (NCBI taxonomy): domain Eukaryota; kingdom Metazoa; phylum Chordata; class Amphibia; order Anura; family Aromobatidae; genus Allobates; species Allobates femoralis. The sequence goes on from JARQOC010000002.1 coordinate 201,935,622, forward strand.
AAATATAGTGTCCTATCTCTGAACAGATAAGCATAAAGTAGGACCTGAATTGATTGATGATAAGGGTTTTAGGAAAATAGTATAAAGTATATTCTAATTATTTTTTTTATTTAAGGAATATGTCAAAAATATATTTTATAATATATTCACAATTTATCTCTCAATCTTTACTGGTCTTGGGTTTAGAGTAGTCTGGCAGACGGTCATTTTCAAAGATTGACGGCTCTGTATGTGCCATCACAAAAAAGATAGAAAAGAGACTATAGAAAACTATAGATTTTTAAGTCAGTCCTCACACTAAACCAACAAGTTTGCCATGAGTTGGAATGAAAAAAAATACAGTTTATTCTTTAAGGGAACCTGTCACCTAATACGTCCAATCTAATCTGTGGACAGCAGGGTATAGAGGAGAAGCTCAGCAGAATGACTTATAGGCTTACTGGAAAGATTGTGTAGATTGTACTATATTCATTAAAACCCATGGTTTCTGTATATGTGTCCAGTTGAAGGTCCTGCTAGTAATTGAAAGCTATTTCTAGATGCACAATCATATCCGGAATTCTGATAATCAGAGTAGGACTTTCTACTGGACTTATTGGCACACAAATACTGCTGATTTCAATGAATGCAGATTTCCCACAAAAATATATAGCTCCTCCTGTCCTATAATATCCTGCTTGCAGGTCACATACCGTTTTCAACATGAAAGTTCTCTTTAGTGGGTAGTCCACTATTATAATTTTGACCAAACATCAATTCCAGATTGGTAAATCTGCGGTTGTCAGGCCCTCATTGATCTGATATTAATAACATATCCTAAGCATAGTGAACAATTTTTTAATCCATTTCCACTAAATTAAATATCGATCTGCTCTGTTCCTCCTGCTATATAACACAATACTTTAGATAGAGCAGCAAGTTACCTTCAAAACAAGGAAAAAGGTGAAAATGGGACATTATTTTCTAATGAAAAAATGATCTAAGACTGCTTTCACATCAGCGGTTTTACGCTGATCGCGGCAGTTGCGGTGAAAAAAATGCAACTGCCGCAATTACCGCATAACGGCGCCCGCACTTGCGGCAAGCCCCATACAATGTCTATGGGGCTTGCGGGAGGTGCGGCAAGTGCGTTTTCGGCACTTGCGGCAGGTGCGGCCACAAAAAAAATGTGGTATGCCGTGTTTTTTTCGCGGCCGCACCTGCGGCAAGTGCCGAAACCACACTTGCCGCACCTCTCGCAAGCCCCATAGACATTGTATGGGCTTGCAGTGACCGCAAGTGCGGCCATTATGCGGTAATCGCGGCAGTTGCGGTTTTTTCCCGCAACTGCCGCGATGAGCGAAAACCGCTGATGTGGAAGGGGCCTAATATTTGAAGCACTTGATAGTATGACAAGGCTAAAATGACATCTGCTGTTGCAATAGTCTACATGACATACCAATTGGAGCAAACCCTTTATTTTGAATGCCCAATCAGCAACATATAATCTAGTTACAAGGTGGTCAGTAATCATGTAATCTGTCAAGATAAACTAGTTTGAAAAATAATATAATCATCAATGATGTGTGTTCAGATTACTACACTGTGTAAGCAGTCCATTACCATATGTCAAATATACAGGGTTAAAGAATTATCTAATATAACCCTTAATTGAATGTAATTTAGGAGCTGGTCTTTGGATACAACTTCTAAGACCTCTTCAATTCAACACAGATTTCATAGTTTTTGAAAGCATGGTGACACCCTACTATATGAGGATGTGCCTGGAACTCAACCTTACTCAGCCATGCTTCTTCAGCTTCCAACTGGAGCTGTAGAGGAGAGTCTACTCAACAGTCCAGTACCTGCTGAGGAGTTACAAAGGTGTAGGCATTACTTTTTATCAAGCCTCGTAGATGAAGTATAGGTTCAGGTAACTTCAATTGTAAAGAAAAAATAAGCTATTATTATTTTTCTATTTCTTGACTGACAAGCAGTGGACCTTTGTACAGCAGAAAACACTATATATTAGTCTGTTTCATCATATTTTTGAAGAATTTCATTGTATGGACTATTAATAAGGCAGTTAGTAAACATCTATTTAAACTTTTGCGTTAACAGTCCAGGATCCATTTTGTGGATACTTTGGGGTTTTATCATTAATCTTTAAACATTCTGGTGAGAAAACAGTGATGAGTAGAACAAACTAATTGTATCATAATAAGAAAGGAGGATTTGTTGTAACTTTCCTTCATCCTCATAATAGATGGATTCTATCCAAAGATGAATGTGTTCTTATTGAGTTTGTAAAATTTTTATTTTTTATTCTTGAAAGCTCTTGATACTAATTTTAGGACCTTTGTGTTGTTTCATCATTACAGATCAAACCGGAAGTCATAATCCATTGATAATGTATTGTAAATGACTTTGTTCCTCTGTTTTGTTCCTTTCCAGTTCAGGAATATGTAAAGGAACATTAAATATTTTAGGAAAATCACAAAAACTCTGTAAATTACAGGCAAAAATCTATAAAAAAAAAACACAAGACCAACAAAAACTGCTCATCACAACAATGCATTATGGCCTGGGCTATGCTGGAGAATAATCAGTTGCCTATTTGGAGGTCCTGGTCCAATGCATCAAAGCACCACAACAACAGCACATATGAGAAAAGCTGGAATTGCAATGTGGATTTTAATTGATCACTTTGGATCACAATATAGGATTGTGGCTCAATCAGCAATAGCAGAATGATGGCTGTTGTACAACGTAAAAGCCCATTATATGGATTTCCACGAGAGTAAAGGATTTCCCTGCAGATTACTGACATGCTACTGTGTATCATGCTAACTTTGTTATTTAAATGTATTTTGTAAAAACAATATGTACAACCAGTTTATGATGCTACTCTATGTAAATACAAGAAGACTAAAGGTATTAAAACAAAATCTCTGACAAAACCTGTTCATTGCAAGTGTTTTCCTTGGTGTATGTGCCAGCGATGTCGCTTTATTACAGTGGATTAGTTAAAGGGAAAAACAAGATTTAGGTACAATGGAAAATCACAGCTTCGTCATCAGAGATTCCACGAGTATAGAATCCTTTTTGATGATGGTTCTTCAATTTGTTTTGTTGCTCAGTGGCAAGGATTGGGAATATTAAAGTAACCCCTTCACCCACCCACACGTTGTGTGTGCATTTCTTATTTACTGCTCGCTGGCTATATTCCACTATGGATGACTGGTTATGAATCACAACCTATCCATTATCAAGGGAACCTGGGGGGACAATCTTTTCCCTTCATGGACAAGTTCATAAGCCACTTGTCGAGGGTACACAGTGCAGGCGATTTATGGGCCTGTCAGATTTCGTCTGAGATATATTTCTCATTTGCTGCAGCTGGTATACTGTAAAGGTTCAATTGTCTCCTTTAACATTTTTCTCTAAAGTATATTTTATGGTAAAGATCATGTTTCTCCTTTGTGCATAAATATTATCAACAGTATCACGAGGTTTTATGACATAAATAGACATGAGGTGATAAACAGATAGAGATCAAGACAAATAGATAGATAGATAGATAGATAGATAGATAGATAGATAGATAGATAGATGATAGGATAGATGATAGGATAGGTGAATAGATAGATAGATAGATAGATAGTAGATAGATAGATAGATAGATAGATAGATAGATAGATAGATAGATTAGATAGATAGGCTCTCAATTTAGCAAGCCAAAGGGCTGATTGTGAAAGATAATTACATGTTGTGTTCATGATCTTGGAACAAATGCAACTTTTCACTTTTTCACTTTCTTTAAGTGAGAGTGCAGCAATTCCACATTACATTTTATAGTCAAGTGGTGAAGACTCGGTGCAATGCATCCACGCTATCAGTACTGCTTTATTCCCTTTATTTTGGAATGTTATATATAATTATTATTTATTTATTTATTTAGATAGCATCAATTATTCCATGGTGGTGTACATGCAAAGGGGTTACATACAAAAATATAGACACTGTTTACAGTATACAAATTAACAATTACAGGCTGATACAGAGGGAAGAGGACCTTGCTCTTGCAGTCTTAAGGCCCTGTCACACAGAACAAGAACCCTAACGAGATTGCTGTTGCGTCACAAATTTTGTGATGCAACAGCGATCCCGTTAGCGATCTCGTTCTGTGTGACACGCACTAACGATCTGGCCCCGCTGTGAGATCCTTGATCGTTACATACTGCTCTGGCTCATTTCTAAGTCGTTGCGCTCCCGCTGGGAGCGCTACATCGTTCTGTTTGACAGGGACAATGACCAACATGTCAATGCTACGCTATAGTGTGACAATTCCCAATGACCTCAGTATAATTCTGGATCGCTAGTGCGTCATTTTTCACATTGCTGGTGAGATACCTGTTTGACATCTTACCAGCGATGTGAAAAATGATGCACCAGCGAGTTCTGCACATCATTATCGTTATCAGGATCGCTGGTGGGTTGTTATGTGTGACTGGGCCTTTACATTCTACAGGATAATGGGGAGGGGACAGTTGGTGGAGTATACATAGTTAAAAAGAGATAGATAGATAGATAGATAGATAGATAGCCATGGCATCTTAAAGTGTTATTCTGCCAATCAGTGGTATTTGGTTCCTGAGGCCCCCCACCAATCACTTAATAGACTGTTCAGAAGTACTCAATTTGGCAAGGAAAAGGGCTTATCACACACACAGAGAAATGCTAGAGCTCTATAGAAAATCTATGGTTCCACACAGTATTCTGAGCACATGGCCAAGCCATAATCAAGTCCTTCTGCTATAAAGCTGTTAAGAAAATTATGTAAAAAACATTTTGGAAAATTAACAATATAGCATGGAAAGGCATGGTCAGTCAAGAGTCATTTCCCTTTAGGATCAAATGAGTTTCTGAGACACATAAAATGCTGTGTATAGCAGGCAGAAGCATTAAAACAAACAAATAAAATGTATTCTGTATTCCACCACTGTATCCCTGCTATTCTCTGCCAGTAGACTGTTTACAGTGGCTGCAGATGTCACATCCTGTGACATCTGCAACCAATCATTGTCCTCAGTGGTCCTTGTCCAAATGTCACAAAGGCAAGTAATTGGTTGCAGATGTTGTGACAGAGAGCAGAGTGGACACAAATTAAACAAAGAGAAGGTACTACACTGAGGCGCAAAAGGATAACCATTTTATGAACATTTGATTTTCAGTTTACATATCTCATCATCCACTACAGCTTTACTCATGAGACTACTGCGCGCAGGCCGACGACTTCCTGGACACCCGGCGCACAGCGCATGCATGGCGCCATAGACGAGAACGGAGGCGCGCGTTCATGAGGGAGGCAGCAGCAGGCGAGGACCATGACTGACAAGAGGAGGTGGTCGGAGGAGCGCGAAACCCCGCCTCCCGGTCTTAGGTCTTCTTAAGAGTAAGGCTTTATATAAGTTCATATTTAACAATGTATAGGCATCAAAAGCATATAAGCCACATTCCCTGAATGCAGCCTTAGTGCTGCAGAAGGTGGCTATTATAGCTTTTGATGTCCAGGGGGGGTGACAGGTTCGCTTTAAAGACATCCATGCAAGCACTGTGCAATGCATGTTACATAGTACTGGAATGATGACCCAAAAAAAGTTGGAGAAGCCGTGACTTCAATACCTTAATTGTAAGCGTTGGCTCAAGTTTGCAAAAAAAAAAGTACAAAAAGTCAACAGTAGAGGATTTTAAACGGGTGAATTGGAGCATAAAAGTGAATAGACTATGCTCTGATTGTTACAAAAGGGTCTGGAAGAAGCAAGGGAAAAAGGTGCTAACAGATCAAGAAATTGTAGGAACTGTCAAGTTCAGTGGAGGAAACCTGATTATATGGGGTGGTTTCATAGCCAAATGCATTGGATATTTGGCTAGGATTGATGGTGGTCTCAATGCTGAGCTACAATGGGCGTTCATTAAAGATTTCCCTTCACCCACTCCTATTTATCGCAGGATACTGAAACTGAGCATTCAAAATTCTATAAACCTGTATGGATTATGTGCTGATTTGCAACTCTGATTATAGTCTTTCTTTTACAGGTACTAAAGTGTTGTGAAGTGTGATAATGGACCCAGTGGAATACAGAGCAATCATCAAGTTCCTTTACTTGAAAGGCTGCTCACAAAGGGAGACATTCGATTAAATAAAAGAGGTTTATGGTGACGATTCCCCATCATATGATGTAGTCAAGAACTGGCATAATCATTTCAAATGTGGTCAAACTTTGGTGGAAACAGCTCCAATTCCAGGATGACCACATTCCACGATCGATGAACACAACTTTCAAGTAAAGGAACTTGATGACTGCTCTGTTTTCCAATGGGCTCATTATAAACTTCTTCCATCACTTTTAGATCCTGTAAAAGGAAGACCATTATCATTTCAGAGTTGTAAATTGGCATGTAACATATAGAGACTTATATGATTACACATCTGCAGTTTCAGCGTCCTGTGATAAATAGAAGTGGGTCAGGGGAAATCTTTAATGAATACCACTTGTATATGTGTGTATCCTAAAAGATGAGTTACTTTGTACACTCGAGTACTATGGGTCTGAAAAGAATAACAGAGTTTCATTAGGACAATGACCCAAAACATATGTTCCGATTGGTGAATAAATAGTTTAATGACAATGAAGCAGAGGTTCTAGGTTGGCCCCACAGTCACCAGATCTAAAACTAATTAAACACTTGTGGGTAGAGTTAAATAAAAAGCTGTGTACATACCCAAGTGAGTCGACCAATATGCACCAACATTGACAACATGTAGAACAGACCTGGGATCAGATTTTGGTTGAGTCATGCCTGAATCTGATTAAAAGAATGTCAGAAGAAATTAGGCAATGCTGAAAGACAAAGGTGGAATCAGAAAATACAAACAAAAAAAAGATTTTTAAGAGCAAATCAGTAACAATGCATTGACATGACAAAAGCTGCATTATTAATTATATGCTGAATAGTTTCAGTTCAATTTTATGTTTGAGATAGCCAAGAAGATTGCCTTAATATGAAGGTAGTCTCATGATCAAAGCTGTAGAGGATGGTGAGATATGGAGCCTGAAAGTCAAAAGTTGTAAACATTGTTACCCTTTTGTTCATCAGTGTATTTAATTGTTTGAAGCATCATTTTGCATATCTCAGGAAGGAGAGACCATTAATATAAGGGGCTTGGGAACAATGGCTTAAAAGAGTTGTTGGGCAGTAAAAAGTGGTAGAAGCTGATGCAAATAATATATTAAAATAAAACCTTCACAATTCTCATCCGTTAATACCCATAAGTTAGCATTACTGGTGCAATTGTCCCAATTAGCCTTCATTTACATTGTCAAAGTGATAATGTGCTGTACCTTGAGTACTGTATTTACACCACCACTGACAATCATTGTTCCTAAAAGAAATAGAGACAAATGAGAGAACACCCCAATCTTGATGCTGGACTGAAACAAGATTTAAAGGAGATTTCCGAGATATATAAAAAAAATGTGCTCAACCATAACAGGCAGGTAGCTGCCACCTACCTGCCTGTTGTTGCCAACACAGAGTGGTCATAGACCGCTCCTGCCGGGTGCAGCATGGCAGTGTAAACACAGAGCAGGGTGGCTTTTCTGCTCTGCTCTATGTGAAGGGGGTGGACACACAACATCACGCTGATTGACAGCCGACTCCGTTACCTGATTGGGGAGCCAGCTGTCAATCAGCATGACATCGGCTCTAACATCATCAACAGAGGGCAGGATTCATCCCTCTTTATCGTGACATTGGCGGAAAGAAAATTCTCTGATAGGAGCGGACTGAGACCTCTTCAGTCGGCAGTAAACGGCGTCGGGCACAACAGGCAGATAGGTGTCATCTAGAAGTCTGTTAGTGCTTAGGACAATTTGCTTTTTTATTTATCCCGAAAACCCCTTTAAGACTTAATACTGCATGATAACTGCATAATTTTTTGTTTCATTATATTTGCTTAATTTTATGATTTTTTTTTCTTGTTGGACACCCTTTAACCATTGTTATGATTAGTTGAGCAAAAGATTTATAAAGGGTGAATTATTCTCAAGGGAACATCTAGTACATTCATGGAATATTGCTATAATGTGTTATAAGTACCATATTGTTATAACACCCGTAAAGACCACTTTCCCTCAACTGAAACTATATTTCCAGTTGTTCCCAACAGTACAGCCTATGCATGTATCATGGACCACCAAGTCAACAGCAGTTATGTGTAGATAAGCAAGCCATTAATATCAGGAGGTGGTTTATACAGTGCCGCAACATCATATACACATAGCAATATATAAACATGCCAAGATTACACAATATAACAGACTTAAGAGATAATCAGCCCAGTTGTATCACAGCGTTATAATGGTATATACAGCACATTAGTTTAATACAGCTTTATACAGAAAGTGATACTAGCCCAAGTTTAGATACAGACCAAGTATAAAGCATTGCATTAGTAGTAAACAAACTCTCAGATGTTCACAGCAGTGTTAGATATACTTAGCATCCTAAGGTTACACACGCACCTAGTTTGGGTTAACCTCCCACACGTTTAACAGCATGCACATGAGTTACTAAACGCCCTTTGTATATCAGACAGCCCAGGGTGTAACAGCAGCAGCCCAGGGGTTATACAGCACCAGCCCAGGTGTATACAGCAGCAGCCCCAGGGTGTATACAGCAGCCCCAGAGGTTACAGGCCCCCCCATCAAGATCCAGGCCCCCCCCCTTGCGCGCAAACCTGTAAAGTAAAATCATATTATCACTGTCCCCCGCTGCGACATGATGATCCGGGCTTCATTCAGCGTCTTCCGGCGGCTTCCTGTGGTCGCGGCAATGACGTCATTTTGTGGGCTCAAAAATCGGCTTATACGTGAGTAATACGTAAATGTTTCAACACTAAAAGAACTTCTCTCAGCAACATTTCCAATTGTTTCCCATCAGCTTTGCATAGATTTCATTGGGAAACACTACATCAAATGATTATTGTGAGTTAAAGCTTCTTCAAAATATCAGTGTAATGGGTCTTAACAGTGGCGCGAACACTCATATTATCCATAAAACAATATAAAATCATGCAAATGTGCAATATAAAGAAATTAGAGATAATTTAGCCTTTTTAAGGTTAAATTCAATAAGTTCAACATTTATTTTTTAATACAGTTTAAAGGAAATGAATTTACCACAATTTTAGATACAACATTACAAAGCATTCATTGCTGTAAAAAGACTCTCAGATTTCCCAGGTTAATCCAATTCTTTTAGATCTTTAATGTGCACCTGTCACCTGTTTTGGGGGCTCTAAACCCTGCCACCACCTTTAACATGATGAAATTGGAGTTCCTGAAACCCCCTTTGTATCTCCAGATGTACCCCTCAGAAAAAGACTTTTAATCTTTCCGGCACTGTATGCTAATTTCTTTTTAATGGTCATATAGAGGTCACACACTGCAGTCATCGCTGCCCTGCTCCTTGCAAACACTGCCCTGCTGCAAGGAAAACCCGCCCCTACTGAATGTATGCAAGTGAATGACAGCAACATTATCCACACAATTGACATATTTCATGCCTGCGCAGTGTTGTGTCTCACTGTTCCCTGTTGAAGAGTCCAGGATCCCCTGCACAGACGTGAGACTTCGGGTACTGTTTGGCTGATGCGAAACCAAAGTCTCATGGCTGCACAATGGAATAACTGGCCCTTCAGTAGGGCATAGTGAGGCATGAGACTTCCATATTACATGGATGACGTCACTGTCATTCACTTGCATACAGTCAGGAGGGGCAGGTTTTCCTTGCAGCGGAGCAGTGTTGGTGTGGAGGAGGGTGGTTTTCCAAGCAGCAGGATGGCGATGACCACAGTGTGTAGACCCCCTATATGACCATTAAAAAGAAATTAGCATACAGCACGGGAACAGATAAAAAGTCATTTTATGAGGTATGGAGGGGGCGTCTGGGGGTATAACCGGGTTACAGGAACCCCAATTTCATCATGTTAAAGGTGATGGGCAGGGTTTAGAATCTGACAAACTGATGACAGGTTCCCTATAACCCAAACATAGTCTCAGTAATGTTAAAGTGACCTCACCATAAAAATGAATGGGAGCTTGAAAGTAACTAATAGCTCATTTAACAACACACCACACTGATAGATGTTTGATATTTTTTAAAAGTAATAATCAGTCAAAAAATTATACCTCAGTCCTATGTGATCAGACAGAACATTCTTTGCAGAGCACTGACTCAAACTGATAATGTCACTGCAAGGTTAACATAATTCCGGTTTGTCTCAGATAACTGAGGTGCCATATTTTCCATGCTGCTGGTGTTTAGAGCATTATGAATGAAGGAAACGTGTCAATGCAATTCAAATGCAGCAGGTGCAACCAGAAAGAACCGAGGGGCACTCATCAGGTCTATTCAGGTCCTTTTATTCCGAAAGATATGGGATAGCCGGTGTCATGATATTGGCAGTGCAGCGCACTGGAATAAAAGGACCTGAAATTCCCTAGTGAGTGCCCCCCTTTTCTTTCTGGTTGCATCAGGACATTTACCACTCTGTTATCTAAAGGAGAGTGCACCGTGGGTCCCCAGTCCCGGCTTGCTTACCACTGCCCACTTGCAGGCTGATTTGGTCCGCCCAGTGTGGTGCCCAAAACCTTGTGTACTACTTTAAATGCAGCAGGACTGATACTAGCTATTGTGTTATACCATATTACTGATCAATCTTCTTTGCTGTTGCAATTGTATAACACGTGCTTTAGAGGTTTCTCTTCCTATGTATTTCGCTGAGCTGTGAGCTCTGATGATGTCTCTCTAATCTAAACCTGATGCATTCCAAGCTTAGGCTTTTATACTGCCTACAATAGTCCCTCCTGATTAGAGATGAGCAAACATTTTAAGGTTTGTTCGGTTGCCAGATGAATGCATGGGTGTTTGAGTTTGGTTGTGCTGTTTAGGACCAAATTTGACCCTAGCTGTCCCTGATTGGCTGTTTGGCTCTCCGCCTACATACAGCTGTTCAAAAGGAAAACACTTCTGGGGAAGGGCAATGATATATATATTTTTTAACATACCTGCCAAAATAGAAAACTCTTCTTTTAAAGGGACACTGTCAGGTCATTTTTAGTATGATACTAATAGTACCCTTAAATAGTGCTTGGGCAGACCTTTTAAAAACATGTAAAATCTTTATTCTACCCTTTGTAGTTTACAAATTATCAGCATCTTTCACACCCTGAAAGGATCTCCTGGATTAGTCCTCTCCATTATAAGCAGATACGATTAGTCCTGCTGCTGTATGAACTGTCATGTAATTATGCACTCCCCCTCAGCAGCTCCCTCCTCTCTGCTCCCTCCTCCCTTTGCTGTCAGTGCAGTGTCAGGTTTCACTTTCTGGAGCTACTGTTCTTTTCAAGACAGGAGGGAGAAAGCTACATGTCTGCCTTATCTAATCTAGACTTCATTTGTTTCTGTAAAAAGGAATCCCTGCTGTGCTGTGAGAGTTCCTGTGTTTATCTGATCTCTTGGTTTTGCTGAAAAGAGTAGAGAGGAGGATGCAGCCCCCCTTCCCCTCCCCCCACTGATCTCCTGTGCTGTGATGTGACATGCATAATCATCCTTTTGGGAGGTGACAGCAGAGAACCAAGTGGATCATTCACTGTGATTGACAGATGGAATGATTCTCTTTATTTGAAGTTTACAGAAGATATGAGGGACTATAAATAATAGATGTACATGAATACAGAGAGCTTAGAGAAGGGAATTAGAAAATGATAGCAGTTACATATGGATTTTTGACCTGACAGTTTTCCTTTTACCCCAGTGCGAGCCGATCACACACTGCAAGCGGCTCACATATCCAGGTTGCATCATTTTGGACACAGATATAACCTGAACTCCAGCCCCGAACAGGTTTGCTTATCTCTACTTTTCATTGGCTGTGATATACCATATGATAGCTAAAAGACATTATATGTAGGGAGCAGTCACACCTAAGGTCATGTCAGCCATCTGTATCTAATGCAATAGTCTGCTGTGTGAAAGGTCTGCAAACATTTTTTTTCATAATTCACGTGTATTAGGCTAGGGTCACACTTGGCTGCGTTTTTTAAGGTTGTTCCTGACAGCCTGCGATTTTGGGCTGCGTTTTTGCTGTTAGGTCTGGAGCAGCTTTAAAAAATGCAAGCAAATTAGCATTTAGTGCCATGCGTTTTTGCATGCGTTTCCCATAGGGCCCCATATTACAAAAACGCATGTGTTTTTGAAAAAGCACCAAAGAATGCATCATGATGCATTTTTTGGTGCTGAGCCAAAAACGCATCAAAAAAAACGCATGGCACTTTAGACATGCATTTTTGGCATTGGGGCATGTGTTTTTTATATTGAGGTCTATGGATGCGATTTTGCATGCGATTTTCACACAATCCAAGTATGAAAATCACATGGAAAATTGCATCCAGCCCTCACGTGTGACCCTAGCCTTCATTCAATTTGCTGATCCTGAAAGAAAAGCTTTTACTTATGGAACATACCCTTGACAGCACATGTTTGTTTCAGAGTGTGCTTGAGGTAATATTATCTCTGTGTTGTGCATACCTTTTTTGTATTCTTCATGCTTTTTTTTTCCTTAATATTGATATAGTTTATTATACAGAAACAAGATGCTACACCAGCCCATCTATCTTTATGGTATCAGACAACAAACAACCCCAATGTGGTCTTATCTTAAATTTATATTTTTTTATCTGTTCCCTTCTTAGGTGTAAATTATCTAATGTTTAGTTTGTTAGAAAAACATAGGAGACAGATGTATGGTAATATGATTACTAAATCAGATATTATTTGTACTTTGCAACCACAAGAACACAAACGTCTTCACAGGAGCTGTAGGCCCTAAAAAAATAATGTTTAATCATGACCAGTTGTAAATTGGCTTTGCTGTCTTATTTATATTGCTTTGGAGTAGTAAAACGGTTGCAGCATTTGCGCAAATGAAGCACATGATTTTGTTTGAAATTTACATTTTTATGTTTAACCTTAAAAAATAAAAGTGACATTATAGGGATAAGGCCAGGGTCACACATGCCATCTGATTTGCCCTGGATCCGTTTTTGGAATCATTTTTTGGACTTTTTATTCTAAGTCCAAAAATGCATATGCATTAACGCATGTATGTGCGTTTTTCAAAAAAGCATGCCTTTTTGGTAAGCATCCAAAAAACGCTGCTAGCAGCGCTTTAGGATGCAGTAAAAAAATGCATGTTTTTTTTTAACATTGGGCCCTATGGGAAAAGCATGAGTATATATAGGTACCATGCATTAATGCATGCGTTAACGCATATGCGTTTTTAAGAAAGAATGACTAAGGCCAGGGTCACACATGCCCCTGCGCTTTTTTAAGCCCTTGGAAAACCGGATCCGGTTTTCTAAGGATGCCAATAGTGTCCCCTGAGGTCCTAGACGTTTTTGGGAAAATTTTGGACTTAGCCATTTTTTCACCAAAAACGCATATGCATTGACACATTGACACATGGTGCTTACCGTATATATACCATGCGCTAACGCATGCATCTCCCATAGGGCCCCATGTTAAAAAAACACATGCATTTTATTACAGCACCCCAAAAACACTGCTAGCAGCGTTTTTGGGATGCTGCATAAAAAGGCACAGACACATGCGTTAACACATATGCATTTTTGGACTTTGAAAAAAGAAATGTCCAAAATGTTTGCAAAAATGGATTTAGCCCAAAAACGGATGGTATGTGTGACCCTGGCCTAAGTCCAAAAAATGTCCAGGGACACAGGAGTCACAAAATGCAACCTAGGAAAATCAGATTTGCATGGAAAACACTTCAAAAAACAAATGTGTGACCTTAGCCTAAGGGTTTTGCAAGCCCCAAACCCCGGACACTCAGATTTGTTTGACTTAGATGTAGCAGCCACTGACATAATGGTTGCCTGTGTTTGCTGCTATACTTATAGTGTAGATATATTTGTTAAATTTAAATGATTGGCACCATTTTTTCTTAGGAGATATAGGCTTCAAAAAATTTCTATATGTAGTGAAAATATTAAGGCAAAGAAATCTGGAAATCCTCATTCACATGTCTTTGACAAAGTGGTACTGGTATAACAGGCCAGAGAATACCCACAGTCTAGACTATATCTGTGGTTAAAGTGGCCTTTGCTAGATTATATTCAGTGTGTAAATTTGCCAAGGCCATATTATACAGTCATCAGTAGCATTGAGTCATATGCACAAGAATTAGGCTGGGGTCACACATAGAAGTCCGTTTTTGGAAGTGATTTCCATGAACAATCCGTTTTTTTTTGGGGTGCTTTTTGAGCCTCCTACACCCCTGGACATTTTTTAGACTTAGTAATTTTTTTATTTTTTTCATTAAAAACGGACATGCGTTAACGCATGCGTTAACGCAGGTGCCTATATGTGCCATGCGTTAACGCATGCGTTTCCCATAGGGCCCCATGTTAAAAAAACGCATGCGTTTTTTTAACTGATGCCAAAAACGTTGCTAGCAACGTTTTTGGCTCAAAAACGGACATAGCAATGTTTTGAGGTCCAGAAAAAAACGGACAGGGTGTTTACTACATCCAATCTGTTTTTCTATCAGTTTTTGGACTTGGAAAAAAAAAAATGCCAAAAATGAAGCCAAAAACGGACCAAGGGCTTATGTGTGACCCTAGCCTTACTTATGTTTTTAACATTTTTTGGAAGATTCAGCTTTATCTGTTAGTTTAATTGAGAAAGCTAACTGACTTATATCTTAAACCATTAAACACATAGACTTTTCTTACTTCAAACAGAAAAACTTGATTGCTCATAATATAAGAAAAGTCGAATACGATGCTGGTTCTTGATATAAACAATAGTACCAGCAGTGATTTCTTTGTTTCTGTTGTGTCAGTGATCAAAAGCATGTGTGGCGCAACTGCGTTTTGGTCGCCACTATGTTACTGCTTCTATGTAATATGTGTGGCCTCATGCTCACAGGTAAGAAGAGAAAGCTTTGCTGAGACCCCCAACACACACCCAACACTATCCAAACTCCAGGCCAGGGAGATGCTGGATGGAGGAAACTCACATTCAGAGCAGTCCCCATCTACTGGCTGGAGGGAGGAGTTACGTTAGGGGTGGGAGGCAAAAAGTGAGGAGTACGTTCCAGGAGAAGTCAGGAGCTGGGGAATAAGCAAGTTGAACGTGGGTCAGCTGCGAATTCCAGGCCTGAGGACCTGACCCTGTAGCCGGCCGTGCAGGTCGGGCAGAGGAACTAGCAGCACGGGGGTACCAGCCCCAATTTGGTCTGGATATCTTCAGGATCAGCCAAGAAACTGGAGGTTACTGGGTTGCATGTATAGTGACTACTATTGTGAACTCTCCCAAGGCTAAGAAACTGTCAAGTATCAAGAGGACTTACAAGGCAGACGCTCGGAGGGCCCATAGTTACCTGCCTTTGGGTTTTGTAACCAAAGGAAACTGGGAGGGCAAGGAGCAGCATTGTCAAAGAGGAAATGGCAGCAAGGAAGTCTGTATTCTCTGTGTCTCAGTAAAGTGGACTCGGACTACTTGCGAGCTGGCCAGGCTGTAATCCTGGTGAATACAGTACCCCAGCTGGGTTGTGCCTGCACTGAACTTCAGTAAAAGTGACCAGTAAGAACTGCAAGAACTTTGTGTCTGTCTACAATTTCCTGTGCCTTCCTGCACCCCTGCACCTTCAGCTACTACAACCACCACCATCATCTTTACTTCATTGCCACTACACCCCAGGGGCCTGCTCCATATGAGGGGGGTTCTCCAACTAGCTGCTTCATCATCTATTCCCTGGGAACTACTATATGAGGCGCTGGTCATCCTTGACCAGAAACCTCAGATGGCGTCACAACAAACAATTCCCCTTTAAATTCCCTTTTAACATGTACAGTACGGGCCATGACCTCTGGGACCACTTCCATGACAGCCATCAGACTGTCCCTGGATGGTTGAGTACCTCGGCCCAGCGACCGAGACACATGCAATACCATACAGTCTTGCCTAGATCTGCAAACTTTTCAACAAGCTAGAGACCGGGTGAGAAAACCAGTAATGTGGTAACATTATGGCAATGAGGTATATAGTCTGGCATAGGTTATTTTACACCCAGGTATAAAGTTTATCCCCTGGGGTTTACTGTGGCCTGGGCTAGACTACACCTGGGTTATATGGATATATCCTAGACTGAAGGAATATAGTTTGGCTTGGGCTATTCTACACCTGAGAATATATTCTGGCCTGGGACAGTTAATTGCTAGGCTATACTCTGGCCTATGGCAAACTATACTTAATATAGGAGTGGTTAATTAGGCCTGCTATACTGGTACCATCAGTATTTTGGATGTTTGTCATCACTTTATGGTCCGTTTTTATCATCAGTGATCATCAGTGTTTTTCATGGATGGATAAATAAATAAAGATTATCCAATTCTTTGCAATGTTAAATACATATGGTATAGAGATGCACATTTATGCACTCTGTGTGCACAGGTGTTTTTCACCAAGTCATAGACTTGGCCCTTGTCATCGGTGATAATGGAAAAAAACGAACATGTCTCCAATAGCTTTGCATGGACACATGGACTGAAAAAACCCCACAAATATGTGAAAGCATAGATTAGAATGAGTTGTTTACTTTTATACCACACACTGGAAAAACAGACATCTGGGTGAAATGTAAATCTATATGTAACTCTAGTTATGCTGGTTTCACACTAACGTTTTTTGGAATCCGGGGATATGCAGGAAAATCCTGCATCACCCTAGATTCCTCTGAAATCCCTGGAAATTAGGAAACTGGATGATGCACCCACACCCCGTGCGTGAGCATCTGGTTGCCTATTTGACAGGGATTCGATGGGTGGTTCTTCACCTGTGCAGTTCATAGCACACAAACTGGAAATCTGAATCCACCGGGATCCAGAGTCTAAAGTATTTGTGTCGCATAGACCCCCATTCAGACTTTACCTGTGGTGAACCGGATTCGGGTGGATCAGGGGCTTCATGTTTTTTTTCATGGAGACCAAATCGCAACAAGATGCAGATTTTGTCTCTGCAAAAAATCTGTGAGCACCTGCATTCACCAAGATCGTGGGTGAACCGTACTCAACTGGATGCACCCGCAAGTGTCTCCAGCCCCATTAATAGTCAATGGGACTGAAAACTGATGCGGGTGCATTCAGTTTAGGCCGGATTCACTTGGATACCGAAAATGGCAGTGTGAAACTAGCTTTCTTCTCTTCTGGACAGCATGTGCTACTAAGCATAATCCTATAATATAATCACCTTATCATGTCTGTCTGTCTCTCTGTAACAGAAATCCCGAGTCGCTGATTGGTCGCTGCTGAGCGCGGCGACCAATTAGCGACTGGCGCAGTCCGGCCACGAATTGGCGCGGGATGTGAACCACGCACGCCACCACTACCATCGGGAGATCAGTGGCGCTGTCATCTCCTGGGGCACAGAGGTCAGCGGCGACGCAGCCGGGAGATGATCGGGCCTAGCCGGTCATCTCCCGGCTGCTCGCAGCGGAAGTACCCCGACCTCCATATTGGAACACCCAAGTTATGGGTATTCCGATATGGCGGCCGGGATTAAAATCCCCCGCCAAGCCGCGCGCTTCATTGCTGATTGGTCGCCGTCAGACTAGGATTGGTCACCGCTGAGCGCAACCAGTGCTCTTGGCACGTGATTTAAATCCCACTTCGCTGAGCTGCGGCAACCAATCAGTGAAGCATGATTTAAAACATGCACCAAGACCGCTAATTGGTCGCCGCTAAGCGCAGCGACCAATCAGCACTCCTGGCGCGTGATTTAAATCCCGCGTCGCTGAGCCACGGCGACCAATCAGCGAAGCAGGATTTAAAACACGTGCCAAGACCGCAGACTAATCAGCGAAGCGGCGCGGTGACCATATCGGAATACCCATAACTTGTGTGTTCCAATATGGCTGTCGGGGTACTACAAGCTTGTAGTACCCCGACCACCATATTGGAACACACAAGTTATGTACACACAAGCTTGTAGTACCCCGACCGCTATATTGGAACACACAAGTTATGTACACACAAGTCTGTAGTACCCCGACCGCCATATTGGAACACACAAGTTATGGGTATTCCGATATGGCCACCGCGCCGCTTCGCTGATTAGTCGCCGCACTCAGTGGCAACCAATCAGCGGTCTTCGTGCGTGTTTTAAATCCCGCTTTGCTGATTGGTCTCCACGGCGCTGCCTGCTGGACTGTAATGACGCGAAACGCATCATTTCCGGCATTGGATGACGTTAGTACACCCGCGCCACTCTGTAGGCTTCAAGTACCATATTGCGCATGCGGTGCTTGAAGCAGTACACAGCGGCGTGGGTGTACTGACGTCACCCAAAGCTGGAAATAACGCGCTTCGCGTCATTACAGCCCAGCTGAAAACAATATGAATAGAAGATCACGCCTATGAGGGCGTGATCTTATGACGAAGAGGTCCCGCCCTAGGGGCTAAAGAATGTAGCCCCTGCTAATTAACATCGCTAATGAGTAAGTTATAAAACGTTTTTCTCCACTTTCACAGGATGCTTTTCTGAGCCAGGAGTGTGAGATTAGTGATAATATGCTGCAGAGACATGTTTTGATAGCTTAGGGGGCGTTTTGGAGGTGACAGGATCCCTTTAAGTTCTATAAGCAATAACATTTAATGATAATGTATGTATTTTACCAGGAAAATCCTGTGTATTCATTGCATTATTCTTAAATCTTCATTAATAAACTCCATACATATTCTAGAATACCCGATGTGTTAGAATCAGGCCACCATCTAGTCTTTTATAAACAATATTGGATGCAAATATTAATAACAGGACAGTTTATACCTACTATTAACATAAAATAAGGGTCCACTTACTCTATTGACAACAGAAGATCACGAGCGAGCACTACTGACTATTAGCACTTGCTTAATGTTCCGCAGACACCGCGTTCACTTCTTCAAAGTCATATTCATACTACCGGGGCATACTCAACAGGTCACTTACGCTAGTGGTTAACCTGACGAAGTGTAGGTGTATATACCCCTTAAATTATTCTATACAAAATGAGCCAGATCTTACTAGCATATCCATGGCTCCTTGCCTACATGTTGATTATATCTATAAATGTCATTAAATGAGTTTAAATATTAATTATTTAGCAAGAAAGTTTGTAATCAATTCTGTACATAAATATGTCTCTCTTTTTAAGATAAATGAACATTAGAAGTAATTACTAGCAAGTACAAAATTGGTTTTAATTTTTTTCACAGCGCTTTATATCCTGAGAACTAATAGCTTCCATATTTATGCTTCATATTGTCAAAGGAAATATTGTTGAATACATTTTTATGATTGCTACATTAACACTTTTATTGTTGAGAAAGTCATAAACACATAGGAGACATATAAGAAAGTATCAGGAGAGTGAAGATGTTTAAGACACATTACTTGTTCCAAACACAAATTGAATTGGTAGCAGGAAACGATAGAGACATGAGATGTTTGCAGAACTCCAGCTGACCTTCAATCTAATCTGTTCTTGGTGCTGAAGCAGTAAATGAGACCACAGGATCCTCTTTCTTCTGCATAACACAATAATACCATCGGCATTTCAATTAAAGCAGAATTACCGTCTGGAACTGTATACTGGTTTTCCCTACAGCAACAAACTACTTCATAACTGTCTATAGATCTATCTATCTATCTATCTATCTATCTATCTATCTATCTATCTATCTATCTATCTCTATCATCTATATACCGTAATGCAAAGAAGAATCAGCACATAAACTTCCAAATGTGTGGTGCAAAGTATCCCGTATGCAGAGCTCCACTGCAACAAATTATTATTCAAAAAACATTCAATTATGGACCCTTTAATCCGTCCACACAAGTGTGATGCGACGTTTCAGTCCACGAAAGACTTTCCTTAAGCATAGTGCATGTTACACACAGTGAACATTATATACACTCCATCATAAGTTTATCATTAAGAATACATATCTCATAAAAACGTGTACAAGACAGTTGAAATCACTATATAAACAAAAACCTGTGCAGTAATATAAAGTGCATCTATAGTGCTCTATGAGGACAGCGCTATCCGCATTGTCCATACAGTAGCTGTTATTTATCAATAATTGCACATCAGTGCCATATGTATGAATATTAAAAAGATACTTAATGGTGGGTTATTGGTACCTCCCCGCCAGTATGTCCAAAAAAAAAAGCTCTAAATTCAGTGTCTTCCGGGTTAGGAGGAAGTGTTTGATGATGTAAACAAATTAGCTCACACTGATTGGTCAATCAGTCATCATGTGACAACAGCGTCATTTGACGATGCACCTGCATCTCCGCGCATGCGCATTAACACGTCAAAGACATTAAAAGTGCTGGCAAACTGGCATTATTGCCCTTCTTTATAATATAAATAAATAGCAAAAGACTCCAAAACTGCAGTTCTTATATAGATATCTAATCAGGGTAATAATTTAGGCTATAATAATATCAAGGAGCTCCATACAAATAACAAAGACCACAAACTACAGGACTACCACTGATACAATGATAACAACCGCAGTAGTTCCAAGGACACATCAATTACATCCACATTGTGAATATATCGATGTGACCCACGGATATAGCGGTCCACATACATCCAGACACATACAAGAGGTCCAAGAAAAAAATGAAAAAAAGGAATTATATAATATTTGTGCGAGCTACTTTTTTATTTTTTTATATTTCAAACACTGCATGATAGAAAGAAACTCATTTTATAAAGAGCTTAAAAAGCAAGGACATTTGGCATTCCACCATCTGTAAAAAATAAAAGCAAACAGAAACATTACTTTAATAGCAAAACCATGTTCCAAACTCTATGCACTGATACAGAACAAGAGGATGTAAAAAAGAGAAACTAATTAATGTGATAGAGTGTAGTTTGAAGTCCACATTCAACCCGTGTGGTCTTAATGTACGTCATTTATAGAACCATGATAGCTCTTTTTTCTTAAGTAAAGCTATTCTATCACCACCCATTCTGAGTGGCGGGACATGATCAATAATCATAAAACAAATTTCTGTATCCTTATGTCCCACCTCAATACATTGCCTAGACACTGGGGGATCTACTCTTTTTTTGCATATGGAATATTTGTGTTGGCTAAAACGTGTCTTAAAGTCACATGTGGTCTCACCAATGTATCTGAGTCCACATGGACATTCTAGCATATACACGAGAAATTCTGAGTCACATGTAAGAAAGTGACGTATCTCTTTTTTTTTTTTGTGTGTGTCTATCAATCACGAGAGAACCTTTAATCATAGCATGACAATTGATACAGCTAAGACAAGGAAAGCATCCTTTTCTTTTGTATGCCAGTTAATAAAATATGTTTTTGGCTCCTGAAAGAACCAACGTCTGCACGTACCAATTGGTCACCAAGATTTCTATTGCGTCGGTAGGAAAAGAGAGGGGGCTCCTTAAAATCAAGGATTTTAGTTAACCCATTGGATAACGTTTTCCAATGTTTAGTTATTATTTTTGCAATTTCACCACTTTCCTCGCAGAAAGTAGAAACAAAGAGCACACGGTCTGAGATCTCTCTACTTTTTGGCACAAGTAAATCTTTTCGTTCTGTTTTTCAATCTTGTACAATGTCTATCCAGTAATTTACTAGGATAACCCCTCTTAACAAACTGTTGGGTCATAGACTCAATTGTTTTATCTAAGCCACTCTCCTCACTCTCAATACGTTTAGCTCGCAACAATTGGCCAAAAGGGATTGATTCCACCATTTTACGTGGATGATGGCTAGAAAAAAGCAAAGCATTATTCCTATCAGTGGGTTTCACATAGGTACTTGTTACAAAATTGTTACCAACTCTTTTCACCAAGACATCCAAAAACTGCAATTGTATTAGGGAGCTGACCATTGTAAATTTAATAGTCTGATTGATCTGATTCAAAAATTGAAAGAAATCGGTAAGCAATTTTTCTGTGCCAGTCCATACGAGGAAGATGTCATCAATATATCTCCACCCCCCCAACCTTAGAGAAGTGGTGGGACACAGACATGACATCCTCCTCCATGACTCCCATGGCAATATTAGCATAAGTGGGGGCTATATTGGCCCCCATCACTGTTCCCCGTTTCTGTTCAAAGAAATCATCACCGAATAAAAAGTAATTTTTTGTGAGAACAAGCGTCAATAGATCTACTAAAAACTTCCTAACAATATCTGTGTAACCCTCATTTAATAATTTTCTATCCACACAATTGATGCCATATTGGTGCTCTATAGATGTGTATAAACTTATCACATCAAATGAGACCAACATGACGTCATCACTATCCAAACTCAAATTGTCAATTTTACCCAAAAAATCACCTGTCTTTCACATATAATTCAAACTTTGTCGCAATAGGGTTAAGTACCTTATCCAGCAGTACGCCAATGTGACTCGGCAAGGAATCCGTGCCTGCCACAATTGGCTGCCCTGGTGGGTTCTTTAAGGATTTATGTAAGGTGTATATAATTGGTGTAGTAGGAGACTTTATTTTGTGTCACCAGGTAATTTTCTATAAACCTTCTGATCAGTCACCTGTCCTCTCAATTCCTTTACATATAATTCCTCGTCCATGATGACAACACCTCCACCCTTATCAGCCTTCTTGATGATGATGCTGTCATCATGGACAAGTTCCTCAAAAGCCTTTAACTCAGCTCCCGTTAAATTTGGTCTCCCATATTCACTCACCTCTTTCTGTCTAAGCTCCTCAATATCATTATTGACCCCCTCTATAAAAGCTGAGATGGCTATTGATCGATCTGGTGGAATAAAGCTACTCTTTTTGGGATGAATAGTTTCTTTACCAGAAAACCACTCTCGGAGCTTAATTCTCCTGTAGAATTTGTCTAAATTAATCATTAATTGGAACCAATTAACATGTGCTGTTGGTGTAAAACTCAATCCCTTACTTAAAAATTTTGTCTGCATGGGTGTTAGTGCCTATTAGAGATATTAATCACTAATTCATCTCCATGCTCCGTGTGCCTATTTGTCTCTGAGGAGCAGATGGTTTCGGCTTTTTTTTCTTTACTTTGTCTTTATGTCATCGTTGTTGTCTCCGGCCCCCTCTCCTTGTCCTCTGCCTTTCGGTTTTGTCGCATTTTGACCTGTGAAGGAAATAGGCATAATTATTGACATATTCCACATCATTCAATTTTACTTCAGCGACCTTTCTTTCTCCAGCCACTGCCCTCCCGTTGCCAGTTATAATGCAGATAGCTCTGTCCTCATAGAGCATTATAGATGCACTTTATATTACTGCACAGGTTTTTGGTTATATAGTGATTTCAACTGTCTTGTACACGTTTTTATGAGATATGTATTCTTAATGATCAATTTATGATGGAGTGTATATAATGTTCACTGTGTGTAACATGCACTATGCTTGAGGAAAGTCTTTTGTGGACTGAAATGTCGCATCTCACTTGTATGGCCGCATTAAAGGGTCCATAATGGAATGAGTATTGAGTGCTGCCTGTTTTTTGGATAATAATTTGTTGCAGTGGAGCTCTGCATATGGGATACTTTGCACCACACATTTGGAAGTGTATGTGCTGATTCTCCTTTGCTTTATATGTATGAATTGCTCCTGCAATCTTTGCACTACAATTTAAAAAAAAAAAAAATTTTGGACTGTTGTTGTTTCAACTGGGACAATGGATACAAAACTGGATGAGCTGTGTGTTCTATCATATGGAATGGAGGATGAGGAGAGGATCATGGGAGCAGTAGGGGGTAAAGCCTCCTTTTTGGTTAATCCTTCTATTGCAGAAGTGAGGAAGAAATATGAAAATGATTTAAAAAGATTAATCACGATTGAGTTACATTTAATAACTTTAAATGAATATTATGAGGCTAAAATTATCACGAGGGGTCTCCGTTCTAACGTGAGGCCTAATTTAATGATGTCATCGAATGAATATTGTGCAAAGTTTTGCAGGATCAGTAACAAATATGCATTTGATACCATACTTCTTAATATGGAGTTCCTTCAGAAAGACTCAGTAAGAATTAAAAGTTTGATATCAGAGACTGAAAGTAAATTAAAGAATAGTTTATCTGAATCAGACTGGAAGAGTTGTGTGCACACAGTTAATATCAATGTGACCAAATTGAGAGGAGAATTGAAAAAGGCTAAGAGAAAAAAATGGACTAGAGATCAAGAACAGCAAGAGAAATATTTATAACTGGCAATGGGAGGGCAGTGGCTGGAATAAGAAAGGCCACTGTTGCGGCCCTGAAGTAAAATTGAATAATGTGGAATATGTCAATAATTTTGCTTATTTCCTTAACAGGTCAAAATGCGACAAAACCGAAAGGCGGCGGACAAGGAGAGGGGGCCGGAGACAACAACGATGGTAAAAAAGACAAAGAAAATAAAAACAAGCCGAAACCATCCGCTCCTCAGAGACAAATAGGCACATGGAGCAAGGAGATGATTTAGTGATTAATATCTCTAATTAGGTACTAACACCCATGCAGACAAAAATTTTAAGTAAAGGATTGAGTTTTACACACACGGCACGTGTTTTTTTTTTTTTTTAAATCAGGTATATTTTATTAATGAAAAAGCACAAATAACAAAATTATTCATACAAAACATATACATTTTCTATATACGGTATATCAGGTCCCGGCCCCAAACTCTCCCCCCGGCCCCCCTCCCTCCCTCCGTTCCTTTTTTGAATCAGAAAAATATTATTCATATATAAGGAAATTAATAACATACAACTTTAAAACCGCAATTGTCCATTTTTGATAATATAAAGAAATCCCTTTCCCTCACCACCCACCAGACAGACAAACAGCAACATTTCTTATTTCTGAACAATATATGTAAGATATGATCAATAAGTACCCTAAACATCTGATGACACACCATTAGACATGTTTCTGCCGGAACATCCTTTCCAATCTCAGCCCTCACACCTTCCACGCTGCCCACAAGTTATCACATAATTTAGCATTTTTACGTTTATGGTAGATTTTTTCCTCCATCATACCACATAGTCTACTTGACGTATATATTCCTGTTTAGTAGGAGGCTCCATTCGTACCCAATATCTAGCTATGACTTTTCTAGCAGCATACAAGAGCCTGGCAACTGCTAGTTTCGCAATATCAGTGCCCACCACCTCTTCCACATATCCCAACAGGCAGACCATTGGATATCTAGGGATTACACAATGATAGCGATTCCCAATGAGGGCAGCTACCTCAGACCAGAAACCCAAAATATGCGGACACCCCCACATGACGTGTAGGATACCAGCGGCTTCAGCTCCGCATCTCGTACATTCCGAGGTCTCCCGCACCACTATTTTATACAAAAATTTAGGTGATCTGTATGCCCTATGTACAAGAAATAGTTGGGACATTCTAGCAGGTTCATTTAATGATAATTTGGGAATATACTCTAAGATGGACTCCCATTTGTCATCCTCTATATTACCAACGTCTGCCTCCCATCTTTCCTTAGCCACAACAGGGTATTTCAGCAAAAAGGTGTGAAGCAGAGCGGCATCTCAGATATAACCCCTTTAGTACGCCCCTCTTTGCAGATGTAGTTGAGGATAATATCTTTCTGGATAACCATGGTCTCCTTTTTCCTCTGTTGAAGGAATGCATGTTTAACCTGCATATACTGGTAGCTGTGTTTGCCTGACAAGTGAAATTCCTCCTTTAGCATTGCTAAGGTTTTGAGAGCTTGATTATTCATCAGTTGATAGACAAACTGCACTCCCTTTGTCTTCCAGTCTTTTAGGTCACCCATCTTATAGAATTCGCT
Organism: Allobates femoralis; assembly: GCA_033576535.1. Classification (NCBI taxonomy): domain Eukaryota; kingdom Metazoa; phylum Chordata; class Amphibia; order Anura; family Aromobatidae; genus Allobates; species Allobates femoralis. Next base: position 201,961,598 of record JARQOC010000002.1, read on the forward strand.
TAGATGTAGAGATGAGCGATGTTCGACTCGAATAGTTCGCCAATCTCAAATTCGAGTTGATTTTGGCGCTATTCGAGTCATTCGCCGAATTCGAACAATTTGGTTCAAATTCGGTGAATCTAGAACATTTTTGATTTTGGTTCGAAAATGCGGCAGATGCGGTCAGAAAACCGCATCTGCTGCATTTTCAGCCAAAATAAACATTTTCGAACTCAAATGAAGTGTTAAAAATAAAAAAATAATGTATGCTCACCTGTCCGCTGTCCACCGAAGCCTCCGGTATGGTCCTGTGGCTTACAGGACCGGTGGTGACGTCAGTTCTCGCGGGAACTCGCGGGAACATGACGTCACCACAGGTCCTATACGCACAGGACCTTGCCGGAAAGCTTAAAATACACATTTTTATGTTTCGGATACTTTCTTTTACTTAAAGAAAGTGTCTAAAACATAAAAATGTCTATTTTAAGCTTTCCGGCACGGTCCTGTGCTTATAGGACCTGTGGTGACGTCATGTTCTCGCGGAACTCCGGTCATGTGACCGGAGTTCTCGCGAGAACTGACGTCACCACAGGTCCTGTAAGCCACAGTGACAGGACCATACCGGAGGCTTCGGTGGACCGCGGACAGGTGAGCATACATTATTTTTTTATTTTTAACACTTTATTTGACTTTATTTCACTTCCACAATGTATGTATATACATTGTGGAAATGAAACAGCCCCACAATCCTGTTTTTTTCGTGTTCCGGGATGTTCGACGGTGTTCTTCAAGCATTCGACGAACATTCGTCGAACACCCCGTCGATTCGGCGAATCGAATCGAACACGAACATCAGGGTGGTGGCTCATCTCTACCTAGATGTTCATTATCCCATATCGGAGTGAACATTGTCAGACCCGTCAATCCTCTAACCTTCTTCACTCTCATTCATACTTTATAAACTAATTCACATGTCGGGTATTTTTTACCCATCCGTCTAAACAGCCCTGACTCTAAACCTGTTACCAAAGGGCGTGTTTTAAGATGCCGCTCCAAGACTTCCTGAATAGTTGCCTTTATTGCCCTTTGTGCCCAACCTCTAATATGTTGGGACTGTGCTGCCAAAAAATATATCCATGAATTTGGTAATGCCAAACCTCCCTCCTCCTTTGGCCTTTGAAGAGTCTCCAGTTTGATCCTTGGCTGTCCCCCACCCCACACCAAATTTCTAAAGATTGCATTGACACGTTGGAATATCGGCTGAGGAATCCACACTGGGGAATTATGTAGTGCATATAACAATTTGGGCATGAGCACCATTTTAAGTAAGTTGGTATGTCCCACCACCGAGAAGCGCATTTCACTCCACGTAGATGCTTTATCCTATAATTTCCCAAGTATCGGGTTTATGTTCAATTGCAGATAGTCCCTCACTGGCAGTGCTATGTTGATACCAAGATATTTGAATTCCCTTACTAGTTTGAGTTGCGTACGTTCTACCTGCTCAACATCTGAACCATCTAGGGCATCTACTCCCAGGATGTGAGATTTATCCCAGTTAATTTGCAACCCAGCCAGTAAACCAAATCTATTAATTATATCTATCGCACCCTGCAATGATCCTGAGGGTATTGTAAAAACAAGAGAATATCATCAGCGTATAACGCCACCTTTTCTTACACCACACCATATCGGAACCCCTTCACCGCCCCCGACTGCCTCAGCACAGCAGCTAACGGCTCTATGGCCATGGCGAACAGCAGCGGAGAAAGGGGGCAACCCTGTCTCGCTCCCCTGTACATGTTGAATACATCTGAAGGTCCCCCATTAACTCTCAGTCTAGCCTCTGGGTGTTTGTTTAATAATTTCAGCCATGCCATAAAGACCGGACCTATTCCCATCAATTGGAGAACTCGCCAGAGATAGCTCCACTCCACACTATCAAAGGCCTTCCGTGTGTCCAAAGAGACCACCACCCTGTGTCCAGTATTATCGGCAGTCATCTGCATATTAGGAAATTGACCTCTCAGGTTAATGGCCGTTGACCTATCCGGCATAAAACCCGACTGATCCGGATGGATCACACCAGACACCACCCGGCTCAGCCGTGTAGACAACACTTTAGCTAGTATTTTTACATCTGTCGGAAGTAGTGAAATGGGTCTATACGAATCTGGTCGTGTCCGGTCCTTATCTGGCTTTGGCAGAACCACCACAGTAGCCTCTCGCATTGATGCTGGCAACTCTCCCTTTTCCAGAGGCGCTGAAAACACGTCTTTCAATTTTGGCAGTAGTGTCTTTCTAAGGTGTTTATAAAACTCCGTTGGGAACCCATCCGCCCCCGGGGCTTTGTTATTTGCCATTGACGACAAGGCCTCTTCCATTTCCTCTACTGTCAGGGGACCCTCCAAACTATTACTTTCCTCTTCACTCAACTTGGGTAAGTGGGCTTCCTGTAAAACTTGATCTATATCCCAGTCAGCAATCCTTACTTTGGAAGCATACAAGTCTTCATAAAAGTCCCTGAATACCTCCAATATTTCCCGTGTTTCAGTGACTAGGGTGTCATTTTGGTCCAGGAGACCATATACATGTCCCGGTTCTCTCTGTTCCGCTGCTATAATAGAAAGCAGGTGACCAACTTTTTCACCCTCTTCATAAAAGGCAAGTTTTTGAAAATCCCTCTTCTTTTCCCCGTTTGCCAGAAATATCTTATCCACTCCCAATTGAGCTGTCTTCATGTTCTGCTGCGCCTCTACGGTGGGGTTAAGCACCAACTCCTCCTCTGCCTTCCTTAGTGCATCCAATGCTTCCCTCTCCTCTGCTTTACTTTGACTTTTACATCTAGAAATGTCTCTGATCAGTAAGCCTCTAGTGTATGCCTTCATTGTGTCCCATACAGTTCCTATAGCTGCACTTCCCGTGTTGTTCTGAAAGAATGCTTCAATCTCCCCCGCTATCTTCTGCATATCTATAGTTTCCAGCCACACTGGGTGTACCTTCCATTCCTTCCGCCCACCGTCCCCCCAAATACCCACTTTTAATTCAGCCAATAACGGGCTATGATCTGAAAGCATCCTAGGCAAATATTCTATATGAGTGACAGTCTGATTAATCAAGCCATCTCCCAGCGCCAAGTCAATTCTAGACATAGTACCGTGCGGCGATGAATAGCACAAATATGTTTTCACACCCATATGACGAACTCTCCACAAGTCTATCCTACCCACTTCCAATATATACTTAGCAACTGATGTCTCTCCCCCTCCTTCTGCCCTTCCTAGATGTTTACTAGTTTTGTCCCATTGTCCATGCATTATGTTGTTAACATCTCCTATTAACAGAGTAGGTATCCTGGTCCAATGCCTCCTAAGTTCTATGATCTCCTGTAACTTTGTTCTGGTAAATGGCGGCGGAAAATATACCGCTACTATATAGTACAATCTACCATAGAGTTTGCAGACTAGAAAAACATACTGTCCATCTTTGTCTATCTTAATCTCTACCTCCTCAAAAGGAATTCCAGCATGTATCAAAATGGAAACCCCTCTCGCATACGTGGAATACGTGGAATGGTATGCTTTTTGAACCCATGTCCTTGCCAAGATTCCAATTTTGTCAGCAGTCAGGTGCGTATCCATAAGACAGATGATGGAAAGTTTATGAGCTATTATATTTTGGAGTACAGCCGCCCTTCTTTTACGTTCCACTAGTCCCCGTATATTCCAGCTCAATACTCTAACCATACCTGCCATTATTAGTCAGAGGCATCATAATCATAAAAGACCATATCTTACAATATCCCATTTGCCGTCTGTCCTCTCACTTTCCTCTCCCACTTCCCCCATACTCCCCACCAAAATCCCTCCATACTCCTCTATCTCCTCTATTCCACCTCTAAAATAGTCAAAACTCAATATGATCAAGTTTACTAACTGCATGCACCACCAATCGCCTCATCAGTCTATAAAACATGTTTGAATCCTGCAACCAATAGTCAACTGTAATCAGAAAAATGAAGAATAAATAAAATAAAAAAGGGGGAAAAGAAAATTGAAAAAACAACAACAAAAAACAAAAAAGGAAGAGATTCTTCATCATTCTCTCTCCCCCTCTTCCCCTTCACAGTGAAGGGTGAGTATATCGCACATGGTCAATCCCTCAGTCTGCTTCCTTCAGCTGTCCTTGTACTCCTTTATTCGTCTTGCATTTTTCTCAATCCAATCCATCGCCTCTTCTGGAATTTGCAGAAAGTGTACCCTGCCCAATGCAACCAGTCTCAATTTGGCTGGGTACAACATTGAATATGCAAGTCCCATGTCTCTCAGTCTCTTCTTCACATCTCTGTAACTCATTCGCATTTTTTGCACCGTGGGTGAATAGTCTGAATAAAATGATACATCCTGCCCATCTATGGTCAAATCTTTAATCTTCCTCGCTGTACGTAGGATAGTATCTCTCTCCCTGTAATAGGAGCCTTGCTAGTATGGCTCAGGGTGCTGCTCCCGGAGGCTGTGGTCTCATTGGGACTCGGTGGGCACCTTCCACCACAAACATCTTTGATAGTTTATCAGCTCCAAATTTGTTAAGCAGCCAAGTCTCAATGAATTCTGTAGGATTCGATCCCTTTGCCTTTTCTGAGACCCCTACTATTCTGACATTATTGCGACGCGACCTGTTTTCCAGGTCATCATTTTTTGCAATGACTTCAGCTAATTTTTCTCTTGCCGTGTCTGAGCAGATTGCACAGTCAGTATAGTGTCCTCAGCAGTGCTCACTCTTTCCTCCACCTCCCCTGTACGGGTGTCAGCTTTTTTCATAGCAGCCTTCATGTTAGTGATTTCAGCCTGCACTCCAGTGACCTGCTTTGTAAGCTTTGTAAGTGCCTGCTTACAGTAGGACACAACAGTGAATGCATCCTTGAAGGTAGGTTCCCCTATAGCAGATTCTGCAGCAGAGTCCTATGTATCTTCCTGTGTCTCCTCTCTGGAGCCCTCATTCACACAGTCCTCCTCCCCCATTGTCTGCTCCAGCTCCTCCATGTTATGCTCTGCCCCAGCCTCCTGCTTTGAATTGTCAGCTCCACACTCACCCCTTTCTTGTCTGGCAAATTGTACCAGGCGTGCAGCTGCTGACATTCTCCTGGAGCATACTGCATTCTCTTTGGCCGCCTCTTACTAAGCCTCGGCGCCATTTTGGCCCTTTACTCCTCGCCCCTGCCCGGGTTCTTTCTGCCTAGTGCGAGTCATGGCTGTGTCCCTGCGCTCCAAAAACACGCTCCGGAGGGGCAGAAGAGCTTCCTGCAGGATCCGGTGTCGCAGTGGCTGGTGTGGGGTGTAACAGTTCTGTGCACACAGCTGCGATCGGCGGGAGAGCTCCAGTCACATGTCTGCTCACATCCCCCGCTAGGCCACGCCTCCACACCCGGCACATGTTAATTGGTTTCCAATTAATGATTGATTTAGACAAATTCTACAGGAGAATTAAGCTCTGAGAGTGGTTTTCTGGTAAAGAAACTATTCAACCTCTTAACCAGATTACATTTAGTTGTAGGGGATTGGGACTTCCCAAAAAGAGTAGCTTTATTCCACCAGATCGATCAATAGCCATCTCAGCTTTTATAGAGGGGGTCAATAATGATATTGAGGAGCTGAGACAGAAAGAGGTGAGTGAATATGAGAGACCAAATTTAACGAGAGCTGAGTTAAAGGCTTTGGAGGAACTTGTCCATGATGACAGCATCATCAACGAGAAGGCTGATAAGGGTGGAGGTGTTGTCATCATGGACAAGGAATTATATGTAAAGGAATTGAGGGGATAGGTGACTGATCAGGAGGTTTATAGAAAATTACCTGGTGACCCAAAATTTAATATCCAACGAGAACCTAAAGAAATTTTGGATGAGGCTATAAAACAGAAAATTATTGATCAAGACATAATAGATTTTTTGTTAATAAAGTCTCCTACTACACCAATTATATACACCTTACCCAAAATACATAAATCCTTACAGAATCCACCAGTGCGGCCAATTGTGGCAGGTACAGATTCTGTGCTGAGTCACACTGGCATACTGCTGGATAAGGTACTTAACCCTATTGCGACAAAGTTTGATTCATATGTGAAAGACAAAGGTGATTTTTTGGGTAAAATTAGCAATTTGAGTTTGGATAGTGATGATGTCATGTTGGTCTCATTTGATGTGATAAGTTTATACACATCTATAGAGCACCAATATGGCATCAATTGTGTGGATAGAAAATTATTAAATGAGGGTTACACAGATATTGTTAGGAAGTTTTTGGCAGATCTATCAACGCTTGTTCTCACAAAAAATTACTTTTTATTCGGTGATGATTTCTTTGAACAGAAACGGGGAACAGCGATGGGAGCCAATATGGCCCCCACTTAGGCTAATATTGCCATGGGAGTCATGGAGGAGGATGTCATCTCTGTGTCCCACCACTTTTCTAAGGTTATGGGGTGGTGGAGATACATTGATGACATCTTCCTCTTATGGCCTGGCACAGAAGAATCGCTTACCGATTTCTTTCAATTTTTGAATCAGATCAATCAGACTATTACATTTACAATGGTCAGCTCCCTAATACAATTGCAGTTTTTGAATGTCTTGGTCAAAAGAGTTGGTAACAATTTAGTAACAGCTACCTATGTGAAACCCACTGATAGGAATAATGCTTTGCTGTTTTCTAGCCATCATCCACGTAAAATGGTGGAATCAATCCATTTTGGCAATTGTTGCGAGCTAAACGTATTGAGTCTATGACCCAAAAGTTTGTTAAGAGGGGTTATCCTAGTAAATTACTGGATAGACATTGCACAAGATTGAAAAACATAGAATGAAAGGATTTACTGGTGCCAAAAAGTAGAGAGATCTCCAACCGTGTGCTCTTTGTTTCTACTTTCTGCGAGGAAAGTGGTGAAATTGCAAAAATAATAACTCAACATTGGAAAACGTTATCCAATGGGTTACCTAAAATCCTTGATTTTAAGGAGCCTCCTCTCTTTTCCTACCGACGCAATAGAAATCTTGGTGACCAATTGGTACGTGCAGACGTTGGTTCTTTCAGGACCCAAAAACAAAATTTATTAACAGGCATACAAAGGATGCTTTCCTTGTCTTAGCTGTATCAATTGTCGTGCTATGATTAAAGGTTCTCTCGTGATTAATAAACACACACAAAAAACGTATGAGATACGTCACTTTCTTACATGTGACTCAGAATTTATTGTGTATATGCTAGAATGTCCATGTGGACTCAGATACATTGGTGAGACCACATGTGACTTTAAGACACGTTTTAGCCAACACAAATATTCCATACGCAAAAAAAGCTTTAGACATAACGATACAGAAATTAGTTTTATGATTATTGATCATGTCCCGCCACTTAGAAGGGGTGGTGATAGAATAGCTTTACTTAAGAAAAAAGAGCTATCATGCATCTATAAATTACGTACATTAAGACCACACGGGTTGAATGTGGACTTCAAACTATACTCTGTCACATAAATTAGTTCCTCTTTTTTACATCCTCTTGTTCTGTATCAGTGCATAGAGTTTGGAACATGGTTTTACTATTAAAGTAATGTTTCTGTTTGTTTTTTATTTTTTACAGATGGTGGAATTTTGAAGTACCCCTAATGCCAAATGTCCTTGCTTTTTTAGCTCTTTATAAAATGAGTTTCTTTCTATCATGCAGTGTTTGTGTCCTTGGAACTTCTGCGGGTGTTATCATTGTATCAGTGGTACTCCTGTAGTTTGTGGTCTTTGCTGTTTGTATGGAGGTCCTTGATATTATTATAGCCTAAATTATTACCCTGATTAGATATCTATATAAGAACTCCGTACTCGTGTATTCTTAATGATCAATTTATGATGGAGTGTATATAATGTTCACTGTGTGTAACATGCACTATGCTTGAGGAAAGTCTTTTGTGGAGTGAAACGTCGCATCACACTTGTATGGCCGGATTAAAGGGTCCATAATGGAATGAGTATTGAGTGCTGCCTGTTTTTTGGATAATTATCTCTATGTATCTGTCTATAATCTAGCAATCTAACAAAAAAAAAAAGAGCAGCACAATAAACAGAATTTTTGGGTGCAAAAAATCTGTCCAAACAATCTTTTTTATTGCTTTAATGTAGACAGTCCAAAAATAGGAAAGCAGCACTCCTTGAGTTAGATGAACAATATTGCCTTTATTGGGACCTCAGGTCTATGTGGCGATGTTTCCATCTGGACAGCCTTCCTCTTGCCTCTAGGCTAGAGGAAGATCGATCTGGACAGAAACGTCACCACATACGCCTGAGGTCCCAATAAAGGCAATATTGTTCAACTAACTCAAGGAGTGCTGCTTTTGCTATTTTTGGTCTATCTACAGTGCGTTGTGAAAGTATTTAACCCCCTTGAACTTTTCAACCTTTTGCCACATTTCAGGCTTCAAACATAATGATAGAAATTCTAATATTTTTGTGAAGAATCAATAACATGCGGGACACAATCGTGAAGTGGAACAAAATTTATTGAATATTTTAAAACTTTTTTAACAAATAAAAAATAGAAAAGTGGGGTGTGCAATATTATTCGGCCCCTTTACTTTCAGTATAGCAAACTCACTCCAGAAGTTCAGTGAGAATCTCTGAATGATCCAATGTTGTCCCAAATGACTAGTAGTGATAAATAGAATCCACCTGTGTGTAATCAAGTCTACGTATAAATGCACCTACTCTGTGATGCTCCCAGGGTTCTGTTTCAAGTTCAGTGAGCAACATGAAGACCAAAGAACACACCAGGCAGGTCCAAGATACTGTTGTGGTGATGTTTAGAGACATATTTGAATACAAAAGATTTCCCAAGTTTTAAACATCATATTGAAATGGAATGAGTATCAAACCACTGCAAATCTACCAAGACCCGCCTGTCCCACTAAATATTCATCTCGAACAAGGAAAGATTGATCAGAGATCAATATTGAAGCGAATGGAAAAAGTGAGACCGCTCCTCCGCCTGGTTTCACCTGGATTTCTGCACTTGGTGTGGAGGTTTGGCCACTGCCCAATAAGTAATTTAAAGGAGGAAACACCGGTGCTAATCTTCTTTTAGAAATCCTTTATTTTAAATATAAAAACTTAAAAGCATTTTCAGCGTGTTAGCAGGCGCTGGACGCATTTGAAAAGACACCCCTTCCTTAATCATTAGCCAATGATTAAGGAAGGGATGCCGTCTGAAACGCGTCTATTGCCTGCTAATACGCTAAAAATACATTTAAGTTTTTATATTTAAAATAAAGGATTTCTAAAAGAAGATTAGCATCGGTGTTTCCTCCTTTAAATTACTGTTCAGAGATGCATCCAAAAGGCCCATGATCATTCTGGATGAACTGCAGAGATCTACAGCTGAGGTGGGAGAGTCTGTCTATAGAACAACAATCAGTCGTACACTGCACAAATCTGGCCTTTATGGAAGAGTGGCAAGAAGAAAACAATTTCTCAAAGTTATCCAGAAAAAGTCTTGTTTGAAGTGTGCCACAAGCCACCTGGGAGACACACCAAACATGCAGAATAAGGTGCTCTGGTCACATGGAACCAAAATCAAACTTTTTGGCCACAATGCAAAATTATATGTTTGGCGTAAAAGCAACACAGCTCATCACCCTCAAAACACCATCCCCTCTGTCAAACATGGCAGTGGCAGCATCATTGTTTGGGCCTGCTTTTTTTCAGCAGGGATCGGGAAGATGGTTAAAATTGATGGGAAGATGGACAGAGCCAAATATAGGACCATTCTGGAATAAAATCTGTTGAAGTCTGCAAAAGATCTGAGAATGGGACGGAGATTTATCTTCTAATAAGACAATGATCCCAAACATAAAGCAAAATGGTTTAAAAATAAACGTATCCAGGTGTTAGAATGGCCAAGTCAAAGTCCAGACCTGAATCCAATCGAGAATCTGTGGAAAGAGCTGAAAACTGCTGTTCACAAACGCTCTCCATCCATCCTCACCGAGCTCGAGCTGTTTTGCAAGGAAGAATGAGCAAGAATTTCAGTCTCTCGATGTGCTAAACTGATAGAGACATACCCCAAGCGACTTGCAGCTGTAATCACAGCAAAAGGCAAATGCAAGGTGGCCCCAAGGGAAGGCCGCAAGGATACAACACAAGTACCCCTCAGTAAGGTGCCCAGGATAGGTGACCCCATAGGACAGGGATATCACCTGGACCTGCTAACCGAGGTGCCCGGTGGAGCGTTACTTGCGAATCACCGACCCTAGGGGGGGCAAGACGTACAATGCAAAATCAAAGAGCACAATGAGCGGACCCAGAATTAAGAGGAGCCGTCAGCGCCAGGACCAGCAGTTGCACCAAGAAGATCGGACCAGAAACGGCAGAGGGACCAATGCAAGGTCGGACGTGAGACAACAGAGAAGCAGCACAAGGAAGATACCCTAAACCAGGGGTAGGGAATTCCAGGCCTCGAGAGCTGCACACAGTCCAGGTTTTCAGGATTTCCTTAGAATTTGACAGTTGGTAATTCAATCTCCTGCACAGGTGATGATTCCAACTGTCAAATACTAAGGAAACCCTGCAAACCTGCAGTGTGTGCGGCTCTCGAGGCCTGGTGTTCCGTACCCCTGTCCTAAATCCTTACTTCAATTAGTATGTGAATACTCTAAAATTGAAGCTGAGAGTCTGCACTTTAAACCCACATTGATTACACAGGTCAACAAAAAAAACTTTTTTTTCTGGTGCCCAAAATATTTTAATGAATTTGGGGTATTTTTGGGGTGCTGATTCTGAATATGCTATCAGTTTTGCCAGATTGGCTCAAGTTTTTGAGATTTTTGGTATCTTATTTATAGCACTTGTTCGTAAATGCGACGCATCATCTCATTAATTTCTTTGGATTAATACTTGAACTGAGCAGTTCTCAATATAGTTTTGTGTTAATTAGTGTTCTAAAAGTTTGTTCATAGCTTGGTTTTTTGCACTAACTTTATGTTGTTTTCTGTTGTCCAGTGAAAAGCATGAACTCATCAAGAAGAAGTTGTCTTAACGATCCAGACTCATTCTGTTACATTTGTGGTGAATATACACTGACAAAACATAGAAGAAACATAACAGACTTCGTTAAAAAAGTAGCAAAAAACGTCTTTTTTGTTACACATTTTACGAAAAATCTCAAAAACTTGAGCCAATCTGGCAAAACTGATGACATATTCAGAATCAGCACCCCAAAGTTACCCTAAATTCAATGAAATATCTTTGGCACCAAAAATGCTGTTGACCAGTGTTATATAAATGTGTCTTGAATATGTTTTAGTAAATAATAAGAAGAATAAATCTTTATTTATGTAGCGCCAGCATATTATGCAGCGCTTTACAATACAGTGGTTCATATATGAAAAATATACAATACAAAACAGTAAGTAATTACAGTAGAGAAAGTGCAATACAATAAGCATAGAATCAATGTAAAAAATACAATGCAATAAATAAATAAAAAAATAAAGGTTACCCTGCTGAAAAGAGCTTACAATCTACAACGGGATAGGGTTACACAAGTGGAGGTAGGGGCCCTCAGCCTAGGGCTAATGAGGAGCTTAGAACAAAGGGTGGCAGCTCAGACCTCCAAACCATCAGAGGTAGCTCTGAGAATAGGGCGAGCCACGGACCCCAGCATCAGGGTCAGATTAGGCTCCCCTGACCCCATCGACCATTACATCATCTAGTAACCTAATTTCCTCTCCTCATAAGCGTGACAGCTATCTTCTAAATGTTGCAGGAGAAATCAGCGCATACAGAAGGAAGGGCTTGATGTGTAAATTCACTACAGAAGTGGCAAATATATAGTACATTTTATAGTAGACTTTGATACATTTTAACTTTAAAAACTTGGGGTAAGGCCAAGCAGTGCACCAAGATCTCAGGGAAATGCTATATCTGCCCTTAGCCGCGAAGGTTTTCAATACCTTGTTCAGTAATCATATCACTTTATGAGTAAAATAGAAGTTACATTGAAATATCAAATGATTGCTTAATAAAAAATCACAACAGAGTAGCCACTAATTGTCCATTGTTTTGCCTTAACCCAACCCTAAGCCATATTTAGATTTGGTGCTTGTGGAGTCCCGCTTTACCACACTTACATTTGTGTAGAACACACAAACTTTCTGAGCACTAACATAAACTGGGAAACAATTAAAGGAAGAGAAAACCAGCAGAGACAACACAGATTTCCAATAGGGAAAGTAAAATGCAGTCTGCAGGGAAGCAGTGGGGGCAACAGGACACATTCTAATTTCACATTATAACACAATTAAATGCAAACATTTACCAGCTTGCTGAAAGTAATCCGGTTAATTGTGTATCTTGGGGAGGGATGCTTTTTATTTTTTTCCTAGTGATAACATCTCTTTATTAGATTGTCTGAGTAATTAGTGGCAAAGCCAATTTGTTTACAACCAGTTGCTGAATGATAATTGGCATCTCCTGTTTTATGTTGCAATTTCAAAGTGGAAAGCTGAACAGTTTAATGGGAACCCATCGAGTGATTCACAGGATAAGCTTCATTTAGCAAATAGGGCGGAGAAGAGGCAGTCATGTGACAAATTGGAACAATCTATTAATACAAGTATTCCAGACCACTGTGTCATTCTCACTTAGGAGCAGGTTGGCGATCTCTTTGCAAAACTAGAATCCTTGACCTTTTTCTACTTCAGTAAACTGAAGGTCTTGTTACATGGGATAACCTAAAAAGATTTATTTATTTACCATCATGGCAAATTAGTGCTACATATGTGGTACAAAGTATGGAATAAAATAGCATTTAACGAGCACAAAATAATGATTATTTATCTTGGATTTTTTTACGTCAGATATGTAAACCTCATAAAGAAAGGAAACATTGTGAGAAATGAAAAAATGTTTATATTACTCAATTTAACAGACACAAAATTTGGACTAAACTTTGATGAAATAGACTTAAGATACTGTCACACATAACGAGGTCATTAACAAGATCTTGTAACGTCACAGATTTTGTGACGTAACAACGATCCCGCTAACGATGTCGTTATGGGTGACATGCACCAACAATCTGGCCCCTGCTGTGAGATCGTTGATCGTTACACACTGCTCTGGATCATTTCTACGTCGTTGGTCTCCCGCTGTAAGCGCTACATCGTTGTGTTTGATAGGGACAATGACCAACGATCTCAATGCTATGCTATGGAGTGACAATTCCCAATTACCTCGGTATTATTCTGGATCGTTGCTGAAGTCGTTGGTGACATCGCTGGTGAGATACCTGTTTGACATCTTACCAGCGATGTGAAAACGATGCATCAGCGATCTCAGCCAGGTCGTATCGTTATCGGGATCGCTGGTGAGTCGCTATATGTGACGGAGGTTTACTTATTAGGAATTTTACAGCTATTTCCATATATATACCTATTAGTTGAATCACTTATGGTATAACGGCATGTTGTCACACATCAGCTTGGATGAAGCAAATTTCTTATTGGATTTCAGGGAGTTTTGCAAGTGTTTCTATGCTATGGAAATAAATATGAGTGCTTGTAGCATGACTCAACACAATGGGATATAGAGGAAGGCCAAATTACCGAGGTCTATAAGTATAACAATTTACTGCTTCCCCTAGTAAGGTCACAGCCACAATATAATGAACTCCAAGGACATGGATAATGGTCAAATGATGTGCTGTTGCTAAGAAACCCACTATTGTAAGTGCATATTCTTATAAAAATAAATAATATCACAAAGGAGGTGATGTATATCATCCAGAAAAATAAATTGTCAGGATTTGTTTCTGAATGATATCTCTGAGGAATGATGTATCTACAATGACATTGTGTGAGGGGTCAGAATAGCTACAAGCTAAATATATACGGTACCATAAGTGCATTGGTCAAGCAAGAAAAGTCAAAAATTCTATTACTACCCTTCTTACTTACTAATTAACCTTAATGCATAGTTACTTTATTTCTTTATCTTTTGTATGTTCTTCATTTTGCTTTCCAATTTCCTTTCTTATATACTCTAAAAGCATTTGACAGAGCAATGGGTTATTTTTTAGCTTTTTTTTTTTTTTACAATGTTAGTTGTTACCTTGAAATAACAATGTAGACTGTCTTATATGCGCTTTCCTCCCTATCTACAGCCTGTATGATCTTCCCTCACTGAAAACATGATTGCATTCTCCACACCTTGGTCTGCTATTTATATGCTACTCCTCTTTACTGTTTCCTCTAAAATAGTTCATGCACTTTAGATGAAAATCAGCCATCAATTTTGATGTCACTGTATGACAATATGTTATTGGGCTTTCCTGTCTCACCACAGAAGCAAATGTTAGAGGTGAGGCTGGAGACACACTATGCAATATGCATGCGAGATACTTGCATGAGTATAGCATGACTCACCCATAACGGCCCCTGCCTCTCTTAATGGGAGCTCATCAGCTGCTTGTGTTTCTTTGCAGGTGAAGTGCTCCTGTCCATTGAGGCGGCAGCCATTCTGGGTGAGTCATGTAATACTGATGAGAATATCTCGCATGCACATTGCATTTTATTCATTTCTGAACTCATTCTCAATAATAAGAATATCTTTGCTGCACCACACCACAGTTTTTGCAATCTGGGGATGTCTGATGTGACAGCCCCGGATTCGGTTTTAGCCCCATAGTATCGCTATGGGGCCGGATGGAGTTTTGTGCTGTCCAGGAGGATCAGACACATTTAATTTTTTTGCCCTGGACATAAAATCGCAGCTTGCAGAATTTTTGTGTCCGGGGCAAAAATGGGACTGTGGCGCCCCGCAACGAGTGCGTCACAAGAGGGTATTGCAGCCATAACTGCAGCCGCAATATTCTCTGACTCAGCAATGATCCGGTTAACATAGAGATCCAACCCTACATGCAACACCTAGAACAGGGGACCAATCATAGGTCCTGGGGGGTGGAGTGTTAGGGTAGTGTAGTAGAACACACAATAATCTAGACAGAGAAGAGAGTAGTCTAGAACTCGGAGAGAAGAGAATAGTCTAGAGCTTGGAGAGGAGCGGGGGCTCCGCACCCCGTGCGGGCCCCTGGGCCGTCACCGGTCGGGTGTCAGCACCTGAGGCCTTAACCACCGGGATTGGGCATTATCTACACGGGTTCCCAAAAGACTCTCGTGCCCACAACTCACAGCCGGTTCACTGGTACCGAAGCTGGCAGCAGTTCACCTCTGCCACGCGAACCAGAAGAGTGGAGGACCAGCTCTACAGGAGCACCCCACCACCAGCCAACTTCCAGTCGTCTAACCAGCGGTGTACCCACTGAGGGATCCAAGGCTCCCCAAAGCATCCAGGACGTACATCATGGATAGGGCATTGATGCAGCCTCCCCGTACCCGACCTGGTATTCCTGGGCGACACTGGCAACTAAGTAGGTAGAATGGAGGAACACTGCGGATCTCTAAGGGACACCATCACTGCTGAGTCCACCTGGTCTACTACTCAACCACTGTATGCCATGTACTGCCTGCTGGTTACAGTAAAGACCCGTTGCAGAGACTTTCTGTGTCCGTGCTTCCTTATGAACTGTCCGTCGCACTAAAAGATAACCGTAGCTGCCGCACAACATCTTGAGCAGCTCCAGCCTCCGGGGATCACCGCTCAGCCTGTGGGGAGCGTAACATCTTGCTGCTATCCATCCCCCGGGGGCTCCGCAGCGTCGGTAGCCCTTACCGAATCTACTCATAGGTGGCGTCACGAATAAATTAAAACCCCTTTAATCTGTTCCACCAAGACGTCTTCACTTTTGATCTGCACTACACCGGGCCCCACTACCGGCAGGCGCGGTCCCCCGTGACAAGGAGGAAGGAAGCATCGCCTGTCTAAACTGGAGTCCCGGCCACGGTGAGTCAGGACCAAATCAGATCCTCCTGGATCCAGTGCAATCCGGCGCCCCCTAACATGGGAGGCTATGGGTGCCGGATTGCACTGGATTTGACATAAAATTGGATCCGGCTGCCGGATGCTGGGTACTGAAGTTCAGCGGTGGCCAGCGCTGAACTTTAGCACCTGGAGAGCTCCCGGCAGAAATTGCAGAGCCACGGCTAGCTCCTCGCTAGATGCAATTTTGAAATGTCAGCACTGGACAGCGGCAGCAGCCGCACAGTGCAGAATCTAGGCGGCAGGCAGATTCCTCTCCATAAGGTAGAAAGCTAGTTCCCCAGACCTGGTCTTAGCCTCTCATACAGCCAGATCAGAACTCCCACACATTGCACTGATGTGGGGCAGTCACCCCGAAACGCAGCATCTGCAGTTTGGGGTTCTGATCTGGCACAAATCTTAAGTCATATTAAAAGGCTTGGTAAAGAGTCGATTATGACTTTAACTGTATTAATACAAAAAGGGGGAGATAAGAGGCGCAATAGTGCCCTATCACTAGTGACACACTGAGTATATCAATAGGTGTACACTCACCTGGTCCAGTTGTGTGACCCACAACTGGTTTATAAGCCTTCAGTTTATAGCTGCTGCTGGACCTCCACCAGCCACTCATACGTGGATAAACGCTCCTATATAGGGAAGATGGTGTGTCACGGTCTGCGCTGCTGTCTCAGTGGGATCCCAAGGGATGGATGTCTCCAAGAAGTCACAAGGAAGGCAATGGCTCCAAAGCAAAGATCTCCTTTATTCACCTACGCGTTTCAGCACCTATCCTGGCACCTTCATCATGGTATGCATACCCTGATGAAGGTGCCAGGATAGGTGCCGAAATGCATAGGTGAATAAAGGAGATCTTTGCTTTGGAAGCATTGCCTTCCTTGTGACGTCTTGGAGACATCCATCCCTTGGGATCCCACTGAGACAGCAGCGTGGACTGTGACACACCATCTTCCCTATATAGGAGAGATTATGACTTTAAGGATTGCTACCCTTCTTGGGTGGCGTTAGAGTTTTTCACTTCCTCACTGAAGTGACAATTTGCATATTTCTGTAAGGCTACATTCACATGAAGCATTTTTGCTGCGTTTTTTTGTGAATCCATTTTGGCAGTGCAGTGCAACGACTCTGGGCATCCCAGCAAAGTCAATGCATTTTAAGATTTGTCATTCAGTGACAACATTTTGTGACAATTTAATTTTGGGCTCAAAAATGGATCCTCACAAAGAATGAGCATTTCAATTTATTGGGCATTTTCTGCTGCGTTAATTACCCACACTCCCTGCAATCTCACTGTGATCTTAGGTGATGTCCTCATCCCATGAGGCTGCAGGACCTGTGAGTTATGTGTTCAGTGCTTGTAGGACCTACCCATGTGACCGAGTGATGTAATTTAGTCACATGGTGCAGTGCCAGGTCCTAGAAGCACCAAACAGATAACTCACAGGCCCTGCAGCCTTTCGAGATGAAGACATCACTGGAGATCACTGTGGGATCACAGGGAGGGTGAGAAAGTGTATGTGTGTCTCTCTCTGAGTGTCTGTATGTGTGTTTGCCTGTCGTTGCCACCAAAAAATGGAGCAAAAAAGCAGCTCAAACAGATAATGCTTGTGATGCTTTTTTGCAAAGAGGATCCATTTTTAGTGCAGAAATTGCACCAAAAAAGAGCCTCAAAAAACGCAGCAAAAACGCTGTGTCTGAATGTAGCCTAAATGTGACTGTATAAAACAATGCTTTTCTTATTCATTTACAACATTCCCTATAATAGAATTTAAAAAAAAATATTTACTGAGGGAAAAGTGTTTTTATACTGTGGGAGTCACTAACAATGCATACCGTATATACTCGTGTATAAGCCGACCCGTGTATAAGCCGACCCCCCTACTTTTGCCCCCAAAACCTGGGAAAACCTATTGACTCGTGTATAAGCCGAGGGTGGACCCCAGCACAGGTATACAGCCCCCAGCAGTGTGGTATACAGGCCCCCCAGTGGTAGTATACAGCAGCCTCCCCAGTGGTATGCAGGCCCCAGCAGTATATACAGCAGCCCCAGTGGTATACAGCAGCCCTTAGGTAGTACACAGCAGCCCCAGAGGTATATACAGCAGCACCAGGGGTGTACACAGCAACCCCAGGGGTGTACACAGCAGCCCCGGGGTGTACACAGCAGCCCCAGGGGTGTACACAGCAGCCCCAGGGGTATATACAGCAGCCCCAGGGGTATACACAGCAGCCCCAGGGGTAGTACACAGCAGCCCCAGGGGTAGTACACAGCAGGCCCAGGGGTAGTACACAGCAGCCCCAGGGGTATATACAGCAGCACCAGGGGTGTATACAGCAGCCCCAGGGGTAGTACACAGCAGCCCCAGGGGTAATACACAGCAGCCCCAGGGGTAGTACACAGCAGCCCCAGGGGTAATACACAGCAGCCCCAGGGGTAGTACACAGCAGCCCCAGGGGTAATACACAGCAGCCCCAGGGGTAGTACACAGCAGCCCCAGGGGTAATACACAGCAGCCCCAGGGGTAGTACACAGCAGCCCCAGGGGTAGTACACAGCAGCCCCAGGGGTAGTACACAGCAGTCCCAGGGGTATTTACAGCAGCCCCAGGGGTAGTACACAGCAGCCCCAGGCCCCCCTCACTTTTTGGTGCCCCCACCTCAGGATGCCCCCCCCCCCCCGCATGCAGCGCTGCGCTCATACATTACCAGCCTGTCAGCTGTCATTCTCCAGTGGCGGATCGCGGCTCCCGGCTCCGGCTTCCATCTTCTTCTGTGTCTTCCTGCATTGTGACCGGGGCTCATCGCGATGACGTCATCGCGACGCCGGCCGGTCATGTGCCATGCAGGAAGACACAGAAGAAGATGGAAGCCGGAGCCGGGAGCCGCGATCCGCCACCGGAGGATGACAGCTGACAGGCTGGTAATGTATGAGCGCAGCGCTGCGTCCGGGGGGGGGGGGGCATCCTGAGGTGGGGGCGCCAAAAAGTGAGGGGGTCCCGTATATACTCGCGTATAAGCCGAGGGGAGACTTTTCAGCCCAATTTTTGGGCTGAAAAACTCGGCTTATACGCGAGTATATACGGTAATTCCACACCTGTGAACCATACATTCTGCATTAGATTTTTTATATACCGTATATACCAAAAATTGGGCTGAAAAGTGCCCCCCTCGGCTTATACGCGAGTCAATACGGCCCCCTCAAAGTTTGGCACCCCCACCTCACTTTCTGGGCCCCCCCGCATGCAGCGCTGCGCATATACATTACCTGTCTAGCAGCTGTCACCCTCCGGTGGCGTTTCGCGGCTCCCGGCTGCGGGCTCCATCTTCCTCGCTGTCTTCCTGCTTGTCAGGTGACCGGCCGGCGTCGCGATGACGTCATCGCGATGAGCCCCGGTCACAAAGCAGGAAGACAGCGAGAAAGATGGAGCCCGGAGCCGGGAGCCGCGATCCGCCACCGGAGGGTGACAGCTGCTAGACAGGTAATGTATATGTGCAGCGCTGCATGCGGGGGGCCCAGAAAGTGAGGTGGGGGCGCCAAATTATGAGGGGGGCCCTGCTGGGGCCCTATATACTACCACTGGGGCTGTATACTACCACTGGGGCTGTATACTACCACTGGGGCTGTATACTACTACTGGGGCTGTATGTATACTACCACTGGGGCTATATACTACCACTGGGGCTGTATACTACTACTGGGGCTGTATGTATACTACCACTGGGGCTATATACTACCACTGGGGCTGTATACTACTACTGGGGCTGTATGTATACTACCACTGGGGCTATATACTACCACTGGGGCTGTATACTACCACTGGGGCTGAATATACCACTGGGGCTGCTGTATACTACCACTGGGGCTGTATACTACCACTGGGGCTGTATACTACTACTGGGGCTGTATGTATACTACCACTGGGGCTGTATACTACCACTGGGGCTGTATATACCACTGGGGCTGCTGTATACTACCACTGGGGCTGTATACTACCACTGGGGCTGTATATACTACTGGGGCTGCGTGTATACTACCACTGGGGCTGTATATACTACTGGGGCTGCGTGTATACTACCACTGGGGCTGCTGCTGTATACTACCACTGGGGCTGCTGTATATACCTCTGGGGCTGCTGTATACTACCACTGGGGCTGCTGCTGTATATACCACTGGGGCTGCTGCTGTAACACTGCTGGGGCCTGTATATACCACTGGGAAGGCTGCTGTATACCACACTGCTGGGGGCTGTATACCTGTGCTGGGGTCCACCCTCGGCTTATACACGAGTCAATAAATTTTCCCAGGTTTTGGGGGCAAAAGTAGGGGGGTCGGCTTATACACGGGTCGTCTTATACACGAGTATATACAGTACTCATACAATAAAATTATTTTCTTTACAATCTTCAATAGCCACAGTCAAGTGAATTCTCCTATATGGTGAAGTGGCAAATATACTTCTTTTGGAAAAAAAACTTGCACAGTCCTTTACTCTGTTGCTATTAAGAAGTGCAACAAGTTCATTGTCAGAACACACACTTCTTTTCCACTAACAAGCTATAATCCCCTAAGTAAGATGAAGCTGGCTCTGCAGCGGGTTCCCCCAGCTTTGACCCTCTGGCATCAAAGGAGAAAAGAAAAGCTCATAGTGCAAACTGTTTTCATGTGACTGAGTAAATGAGGGAAATAGGGAACAAAGAGAAGCCGAGATTCTACATTCAATGATTCAGAATATGTCAAGTACTCAACACTTGCTTCTCTGGTTTATCCTCACACACACAGAGCAGTAAAACCAGGTCACTGTTTCTAATTGACATGGAACATTGCTGCTCTATAGAGAAGTCCAGATTTAAAATGTCAGCCCTGTTATTCCATACTGAACTGTAGGGGTTATGAAGAGGGGATTGCAAAAGTGAAAATATCTTTGTGATTTATATATATATATATATATATATATATATATAGGTTTGTACAATTTTTTAGATGATCTTTATGTTTATTAAAATAAACTGTTATCTATGTCTATAACCAATACAAATAAGAGGCATTAGTATTGAGGCTCTAGATGTAGCAGCCATACCTGTACCCTTCTTTCTGGAGCCTCTCGAGACCGGTTTTAGAGAAAATAAATTTTTTCCTAATGAAATAATAATTACTGGCTAATTTTCTTTGACCTTATACACTGTGCATCTTTTCTGGTGTTCCAACAAGAAAGTTGTGTACAAACTGAAAATTAAGGGGACAGATTCATTAGGACTGGCGTTGTACATGCCAATGTTGGTGAGTGGTGTGATGGAATAGGAAGTGCTCAATACAATAAGAGCCTCCATGCTCGTCACCAAAAATGATACTGTAGTGAGGTGAGCAATTCAGATTGTATTATTGAAATGGACACTGAAGTGAACATTACACAGTCCGATACTGCCCCTTGTGGACAAGTGCTAAAACAAACGCAGGAAAGTGGGAAATTCCCTTTTCAGCAAATGTGTTTACTCAGGAAGAGAGAGAGCAGCAGGAAGTGCAGTACAGATCCAGAGCTGAGCAAGGGAAGATCTGCCTGTGGATGTCTGTTGAAAGAGGGCTACTTTGCTACACCTTGCCGGAAAAATTACCCCGCAGAAGCCCTCGTGACTGATCCTGGGCCACTGGACTTTGGTGCTGTGACTCTGGCCGCTCTGCAAAACCTTGCCCGCCGAGCACCCGGAGAACATGTGCAGGGGCAGTGACCGACATAAGGGAGCCATTTGTACTGCCGTGATCTCCCCTTCTGCTGCTCGGTGTGCCCTGAGACTGGGAGAGACTAACAAAGAAAGATTCCGTTACCTGCGGAAGGAGACCAAAGAAGAAGACTGAGGAGTTTCCCCCTTCAGCGCTGCACCGGGACCCGTCCTCGTGAGATCCCCAGGCCTGCGACGTGGGAGCGACATCTTCTTCTGTGATAGACTGGTACGTGATTTTAGGGAAAGTTAGGGAAAGATACCTTCATTGTTGTGTTTTCTTCTTTTCTTGCTGCGTACCCGGAAGAAGTGAAGGTCCAGAGACTCTAATATATACAAGTGCGCATATAGTTCGGTTGACTGTGATATAAACATGTTTGCGAGTAAAGAAACGTTATTATCGGTTAAACCTGAGTATGGGGATTCTGTTGAGAAAGATCATACACACACACCCGCGGCCTTACCACCGATCGCTACATCTGGCGTAGTCGGCAGGATGTGTGATCAACAGAATCTCCTCCCGGTAGTAGCTTATAACCAGACTTATACTACGGCCTGCAGGTCCATATCCGGTGCCAGCACTCCGAACAGTGACACGGAAGAATTGAAGCAGATAGTAGCAGAGTTACAGAAACAGATACTACAGCTACAGCTCATGCTAGACCAACAGGCAGACAGGCAAGCGAGACAGCAACCCAGCCGGCCTATGGGAAGGTGCTGGACATGCGGCGACCCCCGCCATAGGGCAAACCGTTGTCCGCATCCTCCACCCGTGGTCCGATATACCAGAACCAGCAAGTCATGCCCCACAACAGCAGTCACCTTTAAACTAGACGCCCCCGCCAAAGCGGCTCGCTCGGCAGGGGAGATCAGGGAAAAGGGTGTGAAGAGACAGAGCCAGACCGATAAACAAGTGCTGGCCACTCGGGTCCAGGGGACGGTGAAGTGGTTTAATGTCCGCGATGGGTATGGCTTTATCAACAGGAATGACACAAAGGATGACGTGTTTGTACATCAGACTGCCATAAAGCGTAACAATCCTCGTAAGTGCCTCCGCAGCATTGGTGATGGGGAGGTGGTACAGTTTGATGTTGTGAAGGGAGAGAGGGGTACAGAGGCCGCCGACGTCACCGGTCCTGGGGGTGTTCCCGTTAAAGGAAGCAGATTTGCCCCCAACCGGCGCCGCTACCGCCGGCGATCCTACTCTCCCCGGGTAGAAAACGGGACTGAGTTTATTGGAGATATTGTGAGCCCTGAACAAGGGAACGAAGGTGAACGGGGGGATGACGGTTTCCCCCAACAGAGGTCCCTACTCCGCCGGAGATCAATCCCTGTGATATCAACGGCCATCACTGCCTTGGAGCCGATGGTTGTTGACAGGGACTGTCAACCTTTAAGTGGGGGGGTATGTAGTGAGGTGAGCAATTCAGATTGTATTATTGAAATGGACACTGAAGTGAACATTACACAGTCCGATACTGCCCCTTGTGGACAAGTGCTGAAACAAACGCAGGGAAGTGGGAAATTCCCTTTTCAGCAAATGTGTTTACTCAGGAAGAGAGAGAGCAGCAGGAAGTGCAGTACAGATCCAGAGCTGAGCAAGGGAAGATCTGCCTGTGGATGTCTGTTGAAAGAGGGCTACTTTGCTACACCTTGCTGGAAAAATCACCCCGCAGAAGCCCTCGTGACTGATCCTGGGCCACTGGACTTTGGTGCTGTGACTCTGGCCGCTCTGCAAAACCTTGCCCGCCGTGCTCCCGGAGTGCATGTGCAGGGGCCGTGATCGACATAAGGGAGCCATTTGTACTGCCGTGATCTCCCCTTCTGCTGCTCGGTGTGCCCTGAGACTGGGAGAGACTAACAAAGAAAGATTCTGTTATCTGCGGAAGGAGACCAAAGAAGAAGACTGAGGAGTTTCCCCCTTCAGCGCTGCACCGGGACCCGTCCTCGTGAGATTCCCAGGCCTGCGACGTGGGAGCGACATCTTCTTCTGTGATAGACTGGTACGTGATTTTAGGGAAAGTTAGGGAAAGATACCTTCATTGTTGTGTTTTCTCTTTTTCTTGCTGCGTACCCGGAAGAAGTGAAGATCCAGAGACTCTAATATATACAAGTGCGCATATAGTTTGGTTGACTGTGATATAAACATGTTTGCCAGTAAAGAAACATTATTATCGGTTAAACCTGAGTATGGGGATTCTGTTGAGAAAGATCATACACACACACCCGCGGCCTTACCACCGGTCGCTACAATACTCCAAGTAGGAACTGAAGTAACAATTCTGTGATAAATAACGGCCTAACGTTTGATGACTTTGGTGGCCAAGTGTCGTCTCACTCCCTCCCACTTATGTTCTGTTAACTTTGCCATAGCTGGCTGGGACAGTCTTGGAAAGGCCAATAGCCACAACAATTTGTAACTTTTCAAAGTGTTTTATATCAGAAATCTGGCCCTACCTAGCTTAACACTCACAAGACAATGAGAATTCATCGTGACTATCAAACTAAAACTAAAAGACTAAAATATCAACTAAGGCTAGGGTCTGATTTGCATCAGCACATAAGTTGACGAATACATCTAAAGCTTCATCTCTGGCTGGTGCAGCGCATAGCATTAACGGAATGTAATGCTTTGCACCACCTGCCTATGCATCTCTATGGATACCTGAAGTATATTGCAGCCGCCGACTCCACACACAAGGAACGGATATGCGCTAGTGCAGAGCGCACAGGAAATGTGCTTTGCAGTGTTTTCCTGTGTGCTTTGCAAAAGCAAATATCCGTTCCTTGTGTGTGGAGTCGGCGGCTGCAATATGCTTTAGGTATCCATATAGATGCATAGGCAGGTGGCGCATAGCGTTACATTCCGTTAACACTATGCGCTATGCCTGCCAGAGATTAAGTTTTAGACAGATTCGTCAGCTTATATGCTGACGGGTCATTCCATGTCAAGTGAACAAATGATTATTACCTCCTATATTTTTAATTCTTTTGAGATTTTTTTATTTGATAATAGCATGTCAGACAATGCAAAATGTAAAGAGAAATTTTTTTTTAAAAATTTATTTTTTTTAAAAATGATTTTCAAAGTTCTGAAAAAGTGCAAATTTCGCTGTTGCCTGCCTTTACGTTTCTCCTCATAACTAAGGCTAGGAATAAGATAGAGAGACAAAATAAACACCATTCTACTCAGAACTATACAGGCTTTCACCAGATATGTCACAGGAGGATCTTTGTTAATATTTTACCCATGTGATCGCAAGCGCAAAACTTTAAAACGCATTTTCGAAAAATTGGCGCGCTTTAAATATTTCAAAAACTGCCCATGTGTCTGCTTTGCTCTTAGCCACATCTGTACCAAATTTCAAGTTGGAATCGCGATGGTATCATATTTTAAAATATTTTACTATTAATAGCGTCAATGGGTCATTCCATATCAAGTGATCTAAATATGAATATTTTTTTTTACCTGACGTCTTTAGATTTTTTTTATTTTTTTTCCTTTATGAAGTACTACTTTAGTTAATTACAAATTAAAAGTTTAGAATTTTTTTCTTCATCAGTTAATTTTTTACAGATTTTTAAAGTTTAAAAAAAGGGTGAATTTTGGCCTGGTATGACTTTACATTTTTTTATCTTGGGCTAGAAATAAGATAGAGAAACAAAATAAACACCATTCTACTCAGAACTGTCCAGGCTTTCACCAGATATGTCACAAGAGTATATTTGTTATTTTAATTTTTTACCCATGCGAACGCAAACGCAACATTTTGAAACGCATTTCCGAAAAAACGTTTTAATAAAAATTTTCCAAAACTGCCCATGTGTCTTTTATGCTCTTAGCCACATCTGTACCAAATTTCAAGTTGGGATCGTGATGGGATCATATTTTAAAATATTTAACTATTGTAGTGTCAATTCAAAAATCTTGAATTCAGATCTGTTCAACCTGTGGTCTAAAAGTGTGGGGTCTATATTTATCAAATCCATTATTTTTATACATTACTGTATTATTTTGATATGTTACAGCTTAGAAGCAGGAGAGGACATATAGGAAAAAGCTTTGTTAGGGCTCAACCTGAGAAAGCACAGGGATAGACAGTGAATGCAGAGCAGATGATAGGCCAGCAGCTCTGTCAATCATGTTAAGTGTCTACCCACTGCATTCAGGAAGTAAGACAGCTCGTTCAGACCTTTCATGTCCTGACATGTCTGGACATCTTCACTCCTGAACAAACAATAGTCTGTACAAAGCCATCAAGGCTGTGTACTAAAATATGGCTAAGTAAATATATTAATAGTTTAATGCTTTTATTATTAAGGGCCAATACACACAGTGCTATTCTTACGGATCATCATTCAGAAAAACAGCCCCATTGATTTCTATGGGGTTCACCACATGCAGTGTTTTTGGAAACACTCAAGAGTGAGTAAATCACTGCTTGAACTACTTTTTAATCGCTGCAATAAACGCAGCATTTATCATTTATATAAAAAAAGCTGCCATTTTTTTCACTAGCGATTAAAAAAACTAACGCATATGTGGTAAAAACTTGGTAGAAAAACAAGCTGCCAAAACTGCAGCGTGTATCTGCAGACAGAAAAAACTGTGCGCGCTAGCCCTAAAACTCACTTTATAGTAATACAATTCTATCTCAAGTGTACTGTAAATCTTTATTTTTATTACCTATCTTCCTTACTTAATATTAACTGTATTTTCCCCACACAGCAATGGCTGCTACTTCTCAAGAAACAGCATTTTATCATAGACACTGTTGCAATCCTTTTGAAAAAATATGAATATGATTGGCGCTGGTGGCTGGCTACTGTACTCTCCAAAGATTGTGAAAATGAAGAAGTAGAATTGACTTTATTGCATCCTTCTGGTCCAGCGCCACCCTTTGTGTATCCAAGAAAGCCAGACATTTTAAAAGTGCACAAAAATCAGATATTAACTCAGGCGGAGCCTAACACCGTGACAGGCCGGACATACTCTTGACACACAAGCAAATGGCGATTGCTAGTAAGCGTTTATGGACAAGATTACATTTCACCCACTAGAAGGGACAAATTGATAAAATGCCACTTTAAAAACATACTATTAATTGTTTGATTAGTTCATAATTTATAGAACGATGATTTAACTACTGTACTATTCTTATTAAACACTTCATAAATCACATGTTTAGTGATAGAATAGAAAACAAATTTATATGTATAAATAGGGGTTAACATTTTTGGTTCTTTTAATCTTGTTTAATCAAACTTGAGGATATGATCACCTTTCTTCTTTTAGTTTGTTCAATACATTCAAGTTGAAAATGCTGAGCGTTGTGTTCTGATGATTAAGATGTATTTATCCTGGCACTTATGGGATTTTGTTTTTTGTGTTTCTTTTTTGTTGCATATAAATGTTTTATTCAATAAGTTGTGATAACTCATACAACCATAAAATAAAAAATATATAAATTTGACAGGTCCCAAGTTGAATCTCTGCACAAATATAACCAAGAACACAATCAGTCATTTTTTCACAGGGTCTTTAGATGAATTTACTGTCATCAAAGACCTTGAGCATTTTGCTCGTAAATTACTTTTTAAAAAACACTTCAGTGAACCCCAATTATCAGGGTCAGATTTGGAGCTTCAGGCTTTGAGTAATCTTGAAGATCTTGAGGGTGAGGGTGAGAGAGGTTCTCTTATCAGAGGACCTGTGCATTTACATCTTAGGTCCACCGCGTTCCCGCCTTTGTCATCCTGCCCACCTGTTGAAATTTTTCTGCGCCTTGTAAGGGAAGATTTAAGCCAATTAGCAAAAAATGCATCTTATTATGATAATCTATCCCAGAGTGAACGCAAGGCGATTCAGGAAATAAAGTATATCAAAGACATTGTGGTAAAAAGGGCGGACAAGGGCGGGAACGTGGTAATTTGGCCTATACAATTATATGAAGCCGAGGCTGGTAAACATTTACAAAATGTAGCCTGTTATAAGCGGCTTGAACGTAATCCCCTAAAAGACTACCAAGCTGAACTCGAGACATTGTTGGATTCAGGTTTTGAAAATTCTCTCATTTCATTCAAAATGAGAGAAGCACTTTTTCCAGAATTTCCAGTTATCCCCACTCTTTACTTTCTGCCGAAGGTTCACAAGGACCCCATCAACCCACCAGGGAGACCGATTGTCTCAGGGGTGGGGGGTCTTTGTGAGCCAGTCTGCAGATTTGTGGATTTCTATCTGCAACATTGTGTTGAAACTTTGCCCTCTTTCATTACAGACACCAATGATATTCTGAGAAAACTTCAAGGAATGATACTGACTGATGAAATGTGGTTGGTGACCTGTGACGTGGAATCCCTCTATACGTCGATAGGGCATGACCACGGGATGACTGCGGCAAAATATTTTTTGCAAAAAACCCCTCTAGACAGAGAATTTATTGATTTTGTACTGTCTTTATTGCATTTTGCTTTGACGCATAATTTTTTCGTCTTTAGGGACCGCCCCTACCTACAGCTCCAGGGTACAGCTATGGGCGCAACTTGCGCACCTTCATACGCAAATCTATTCCTGGGGCTGTGGGAGGGGGATACGGTCCCTAAGACTGAGGGGCATAATGCGGTCATCTCGTGGTCACGCTATATCGATGACATACTTTTTATTTGGCGGGGTTCCACGTCTGATTTAGAATTATTCCTAGGGTTGCTAAATAACAACGATAGGAATATAAAACTTACCTGGAAATATAGTCAGACAAACATGGAATTTCTAGATGTTTTGATAACAAAAAATTCGAACGGGTCACTAACCACCGATATTTATCGTAAGAAAACTTCAACAAACAGTCTATTGCACGCGTCATCATCTCATCTACCACGTCTAAAAAACTCGATACCGATAGGACAATTTCTGCGAGCTAGACGAATCTGCTCTGATGACATCACCTTCAGCAGACAAGCGGAGAATCTCAGTTTGCGCTTCAAAGAAAGGGGATATAAAAATCCCGACATTAGAAGAGGCTATCTTAGAGCAATTAGCTCAGATAGAGAAACCCTTCTGTCACAACAACCAAAAAAGAAAAACAACACCCACTATGGTGGTAAAAATGTAAGATTTATCACTACGTTTAATTCTCAGTGGGCCTCTATCAGGGACATTATCAAAAAACATTGGTCTGTGTTGTTGACAGATAAAGATCTGAAGCGCAACCTGAATTCTCAGCCACAATTTGCTTGGCGCCGCTCTCAAAATCTAGGTGATATGGTCACACATAGTCACTATGCAGCTCCAACTAGGCAGACTTTCTTGAGTTCCAAGGGTCCTCCGTGGGGATCTTATCCATGCGGTCGCTGCTGCACGTGTAAATTTACACCAAGAACTAAAATGTTTACCGACTCAGCGGGGTCTCGGCAGTACAAGATCGTGCACCACATCACCTGTACCACTGAGTCGGTAGTATATCATGCTACATGCCCCTGTGGTCTCATCTATATTGGGATGACCACGAGGTCCCTCAAGGTGAGATTACAGGAGCACAATAGAGATATCTGCAAAGCAGCTGAATGCGAGGATATAGAAACCCTAAAAACTATTCCGCGACATTTTTATGACAAACACAATAGCAATCCAAAAGGATTGCAAGTCTGCGGAATAGACCGAGTGTATACGAGTATACGAGGGGGAGATATTAAAAGACGGCTCCTTCAAAAAAAAACCCGGTGGATGGTGATTCTTAACACCATGACACCTCTGGGTTTAAATGAAGCCGTTAGTTTCAGGTCCTTTCTATGAATGGTGTTGCTTTTACCACCCTTGCAATATTTTAACTAATCCTACTTGTTTTCCATGTTTTAGATTTTATATCTTCACTGTCTACCTTAAGAATTATGACCAACAGAACTGGCGGCCTACTTATGAATCAGAATCTGTGTGCCTCCATGATCCTCAAGAGATTGAATAATGAAGACTCTGTGAACGCCTCCATTGCCATGTATAACTGATACACAATGTGTGTTTGAAATCATATTATTATATATACTACAGTGTATTGTAATATTGGCAGCGGAGAGGTTTTGTTATATATAACATAGTGTCTCATTAGAGTAAACTTGGTCTCTGCCCAATGTATATAATTATTTCAGCACAAGTGCAAAAAATGGTAGCTCAGATTGTTTAAAACAATTAGACTGTAAATATCAGGCTTATGTATGAGTCTATTATTACCATTTTTTATCTACAGAGAGCCCGTTTTTCATAGTAAATAGATATGTCCCTGTGAGAAGTGGAATCAGCTCCTCCTAATGCAAGGGCGCTGTTTACCTCCCAGCCGCGGCACTGCGCATGCGCTCCATCGCTTCCTGTCGGCGGCCCGGTTGCCTGGATGCAGCTGACGCCTTGGACACGTTACCGCTTCCGAGTCGTCATGCTGTGTCGGAGCGGCCCGGCCTACCGACTGTATCTAGCGAGGGATCATGCGAGCAGCCGCGCACATCGTGGAGTAGCAGCCTGGGTAAAGTATACCAGCAGTCAGGCGCGCTGCGATGTAAACACATCGGCGGTATGCGACCTGAACGATATACTAGTGTCCCTTATTGCAGCCTGTATGTGAATCTAGAGAGGGGATTTACTTGAGGCATTTTGTATGCTGATAAGGGTAAGCAGAGCCATGTGAGCCCTACCAAAACAAAAAGGGTTACCATGGTTACACACAGTCTGTTACTATTAGTAGTCCTCCAGCCCTAACAAGTGTAGTACAAAAAGGAGGTGATTGGTTGTGTCAGAGGGTGGACAGGTGTTTTTAATTAAGTCTTTATCCTATGGAGCATAGGGGAGCAATATATAAGGAAGTGTTTCCAGCAATACCACACCTCCTGACGAAGTCATTTTCTTGACGAAACGATCGTCGAGGTTCAGTCGTGTGGGATCCATATCGGGCTCCTTCAAAGGATCTATACCATGGCACAGGGTAAATCAAATATTTTATATGCTTAGCACAGTGATCTTATCATTATAGGACAGACGAGACATGTGTCTTAGTCTGCCTTGATGGGCTGTAATTGATTTTCCAGGATTTCCATGTGT
Source organism: Allobates femoralis (assembly GCA_033576535.1). Classification (NCBI taxonomy): domain Eukaryota; kingdom Metazoa; phylum Chordata; class Amphibia; order Anura; family Aromobatidae; genus Allobates; species Allobates femoralis. Next base: position 201,992,352 of record JARQOC010000002.1, read on the forward strand.
GTTTTCTTTTGTATGCTATATAGCAATAATACTATCTATACAGAATAGGTCTAATTTCTACTTGACTCTTTTATATATTCTTTGGATCAGGATTTGCTGTTCCAATATTCTGTAATAGTTATTCTAGAATTTTCTATATTAAGGATGTCCGGATATGTTTCCCATACCTATTAGTCTTCTCTCCCCTATCTGAGGGGGTTTTTCAACTGTATCACGAATTAATTTTCTGTGTATACTCTCCAATTGGATATTTATGATATATTATCCTACGCTTGTATGTCTTTGTTATTTATCTATTAATAAAATTTGTAATATTTTGATACTATTGTAGAGCTGGTGTGTTTCTGTGATGGTCTCATCATGATCATTACTCTGTTTTGGTGAATTAATTTTCTCACAATTGCCTGTCAATAGTTTGAATATGATATAAAGAAACATAGTCTTGTAAGATCTCAAATGAAAGCTGTTACCGTTCTGAGTAAAATGATGCCTCTCCCACTTCATTATCATATTTCTAGCCTGAGATAAAAAAATGTAAAGTCATATCAGGCCAAAATTACAAGACTATGTTTCTTTATATCAAATTCAAACTATTGACGGGCAATTGTGAAAAAATGATTGATTGTGTTCTTGGTTATATTTGTGCAGAGATTCAACTTGGGACAAATTTATATATTTTTTATTTTATAGTTGTAAGAATTATCACAACTTATTGAATAAAACATTTATATGCAACAAAAAATAAACACAAAAAACAAATCCCATAAGTGCCTGTATAAATACATTTTAGTCATCAGAACACAACGCTCAGCATTTTCAACTTGAATGTATTGAACAAACCAAAAGAAGAAAGGTGATCATATCCTCAAGTTTGATTAACCAAGATTAAAACAACCAAAAATGTTAACCCCTATTTATACATATAAATTTGTTTTCTATTCTATTACTAAACATGTGATTTATGAAGTGTTTAATAAGAATAGTACAGTAGTTAAATCATCGTTCTATAAATTATGAACTAATCAAACAATTAATAGTATGTTTTTAAAGTGGCATTTTATCAATTTGTCCCTTCTAGTGGGTGAAATGTAATCTTGTCCATAAATGCTTACTAGCAATCGCCATTTCCTTGTGTGTCAAAGAGTATGTCCGGCCTGTCACGGTGTTAGGCTCCGCCTGAGTTAATATCTGATTTTTGTGCACTTTTAAAATGTCTGGCTTTCTTGGACACACAAAGGATGGCGCTGGACCAGAAGGATGCAATAAAGTCAATTCTACTTCTTCATTTTCACAATCTTTGGAGAGTACAGTAGCCAGCCACCAGCGCCAATCATATTCATATTTTTTCAAAAGGATTGCAACAGTGTCTATGATAAAATGCTGTTTCTTGAGAAGTAGCAGCCATTGCTGTGTGGGAAAAATACAGTTAATATTAAGTAAGGAAGATAGGTAATAAAAATAAAGATTTACAGTACACTTCAGATAGAACTGTATTACTATAAAGTGAGTTTTAGGGCTAGCACGCACAGTTTTTTCTGTCTGCAGATACACGCTGCAGTTTTGGCAGCTTGTTTTTCTACCAAGTTTTTACCACATATGCATTAGTTTTTTTAATCGCTAGTGAAAAAAATGGCAGCTTCTTTTATATAAATGATAAATGCTGCGTTTATTGCAGCGATTAAAAAGTAGTTCAAGCAGTGATTTACTCACTCTTGAGTGTTTCCAAAAACACTGCATGTGGTGAACCCCATAGAAATCAATGGGGCTGTTTTTCTGAATGATGATCCCTAAGAATAGCACTGTGTGTATTGGCCCTTAATAATAAAAGCATTAAACTATTAATATATTTACTCACCCATATTTTAGTACACAGCCTTAATGGCTTTGTACAGACTATTGTTTGTTCAGGAGTGAAGATGTCCAGACATGTCAGGACATGAAAGGTCTGAACGAGCTGTCTTACTTCCTGAATGCAGTGGGTAGACACTTAACATGATTGACAGAGCTGCTGGCCTATCATCTGCTCTGCATTCACTGTCTATCCCTGTGCTTTCTCAGGTTGAGCCCTAACAAAGCTTTTTCCTATATGTCCTCTCCTGCTTCTAAGCAAAAACATATCAAAATAATACGGTAATGTCTAAAAATAATGGATTTGATAAATGTAGAACCCACGCTTTTCGACCACAGGTTGAACAGATCTGAATTCAAGATTTTTGAATTGACACTATAATAGTTAAATATTTTAAAATATGATCCCATCACAATCCCAACTTGAAATTTAGTACAGATGTGGCTAAGAGCATAAAAGACACATGGGCAGTTTTGGAAAATTTTTATTAAAAGTTTTTTCGGAAATGCGTTTCAAAATGTTGCGTTTGCGTTCGCATGGGTGAAAAATTAAAATTAACAAATATACTCTTGTGATATATCTGGTGAAAGCCTGGACAGTTCTGAGTAGAATGGTGTTTATTTTGTTTGTCTATCTTATTTCTAGCCCAAGATAAAAAAATGTAGAGTCATACCAGGCCAAAATTCACACTTTTTTTAAACTTAAAAAATCTGTAAAAAATTAACTGATGAAGAAAAAAATTCTAAACTTTTAATTTGTAATTAACTAAAGTAGTACTTCATAAAGGAAAAAAATAAAAAAAATCTAAAGACGTCAGGTAAAAAAAAATATTCATATTTAGATCACTTGATATGGAATGACCCATTGACGCAATTAATAGTAAAATATTTTAAAATATGATCCCATCGCGATCCCAACTTGAAATTTGGTACAGATGTGGCTAAGAGCAAAGCAGACACATGGGCAGTTTTTGAAATATTTAAAGCGCGCCAATTTTTCGGAAATGCGTTTTAAAGTTTTGCGCTTGCGATCACATGGGTAAAATATTAAGAAAGATCCTCTTGTGACATATCTGGTGAAAGCCTGTATAGTTCTGAGTAGAATGGTGTTTATTTTGTCTCTCTATCTTATTCCTAGCCTTAGTTATGAGGAGAAACGTAAAGGCAGGCAACAGCAAAATTCGCACTTTTTCCGAACTTTGAAAATCATTTTGAAAAAAAAAAAAAAAATTTTTTAATTTTTCTCTTCACATTTTGCATTGTCTGACATGCTATTATCAAATAACAAAATCTCAAAAGAATTAAAAATATAGAGGTAATAATCATTGGTTCACTTGACATGGAATGACCCTGCCTTTAATTGATTGTGATGATGTCCTCTATGTTAGCCACATAAAATTATCCTTTAGTATCTTTTGTGAGACAAAGTTTGGCACATGCACATCCTACAGTGCGCTATGAGGGGCAGTGGAATCAACTATCCCAGGTGCACTAGTTTTATAGTATATGTCATTACAGCTGTTGTGATACTATTGTATTTTTGACAAAGCATTTTTCAAATTTCTTTTGTGTTATTTTTTGTTTCATGTATTTGAGGGGTTACCAATGGACTAACAGGAGGAGTCTTTTCCCTTATTTTCATTGTTTAGAGGTAGTGATGATCGAGTAGTAAGATATTCGGATTCGCATAGCTCTAACTAAATAGTTTCAAATATTTAAGTATTCGGATCCGAGTGAGCTCCCCATTGACTTGCATTGGAAGAGTAATGAGTAACGGGTAATGAAAGAGTTCAAAGTATTCGATTAGAACTGTCCAAATCAAATCTGTAAAAATCAGCCATGTTTGCTATTGATATGTCATCTAGGGTGTGAATAAGGCAAGGTCAGCGTTGCCTTTGATCCTGGATAATTTAGAAGAAAGTTGTCAGATGCTTTCATCTCCTGCACCAGCATCATCACCATAATGTAAATTTATGGTGCTGAACTCAGAGTATATGAAAAAATATTATCCAAGAAAAGAAAAAATAGCCGCACTCACCAAGGCAGGGTTTTTCAGTCTTTATTCTCCATATCAATCGTGGCAGTACACCAACATAGCAGGGAGGGGGAGCGGGGAGGTGGACGACGGTTCACCGTTTCGCGGCCGTCTGCCGCTTCTACGGACCCGTAGAAGCGGCAGACGGCCGCGAAACGGTGAACCGTCGTCCACCTCCCCGCTCCCCCTCCCTGCTATGTTGGTGTACTGCCACGATTGATATGGAGAATAAAGACTGAAAAACCCTGCCTTGGTGAGTGCGGCTATTTTTTCTTTTCTTGGCTACACATTGTGGACTTACATGCTAGCACCGCTAGGCAGCCAGCAGCTGATCACTCACGAGAGTGAGTACAGCCTTATACACAATTGTTAGTGCCCGGTTTTTTCTACTTTATATGAAAAATATTATCAGTTGGTTCAAATAGAATTACTCTATTGCTAGATTCATAGGCTATATAATGTTCTTTGGGCTGCTTCTCCTGGATATGAGCATTATAGACACAGGAGAAAAGGAATCTCCCAAGTCTCTGTGCAATTTTTATGGAAGACATCATTGCAGATAGGTCAGAGACAACTGAAAATGACAGCCTACAAGTGATATGCTTCCTGTCTAAACACATGACAGCTTATTTTGAAAAGTCAAAGGCGCTCGCTGTGTTTTTGGAATATGTATTAGTCCTTCAAGAGCTAGTACTTCAGTACATGATAATTACATTAATGATTTACAATCTATTGACCTAATATTTATCTCTAGTTTAGTCTTGAAAAATTAGGCAATAATTTAGTAGTTCTTCCAGGTGACCCAATAGACAGTACTACATATGCTATGATGTAATGAATATTTCTTTTTACCCAAGATGATATATTACATTGATTATCCTGTAGTTTGATAGAAATCCTTGTCAACAGAGCAGCCAAGTAGTCATGCATGGAGGTGCTTTAGAGAACATCATGTCATTTCAGTTTAAGTTGTGAAAGGCTAAATATATTCTTGAATATACACAGGTGTTAAAGGTAAATTGAATAAATTATAGTGATAGATAGATAGTTAGATACATAGATACATATAGTGGTCCCTGGGAATAAAACCCACATAACTGGAACTAAAGGAAGTGCTGCCTCCATTTTTTCAATCATCTAAAGATACCAAGATCGTGGTAGGGGGGCTTTGCACCCGATGTGTGATGGTTGTGCTGTTTGTTTTTTTGTTTCTTTACATAGATACATAGATAAGACTGACTATTAAAACATAATCAAAATACTTAATATTTATTGAATTTCCAAGATGATGCCATCTTGATAAGTGGGAACGTAGCTAGAGATGAGCGAACTTTCCCAGAACATGTTCACCAATTTCAGATTCGGCACAAACATTGCAGATTCTGTTCATAATCAGAAACAACTAACCTTACAGTTAGGAATGTGACCAACCATCAGATCTACTGTTTTTTTCAACCTGTAGAATTTTTTGCATCTTTAAAATCAATGTCACTAACAGACATTTCTTAACCTATCTCCTTTCTCCTCAGCAGCAGGACAATCTTCCCACAGAGATTCATATGCATTATCACGCACATACTTAATAAATTGGCACAAACACTCTTTCTTTTACTTTTTTCTCCTACATATCAACATTGTGACACAGTATCTCAGCAACACAACACTCATTGTCACAGCAGTGTAGAGCTGTTAATACAGCAACACCAGTGACTTACAACTCCGGCTGCCAACTGACATCTATTAGGGTGCCTTCACACTGGCGTTCCCCTCTGCAGAGTTCTGCGGAGGGGAATCACCATGTGAGCGCAGGGACCGCAAGTCCACATGTTTATCATTTCCCTGTGTGATTTGTGCACATGCACATGCTTGCGTAAAAATCATTGATTGTTGTCCGCACCAGGAACGCGACGGTGCGGACAAGAGTGGTGATTTGTATGCAAGCATGCGCATGCATACAAATCACACAGGGAAATGAATGGGAGCGCACAGTCATGCGCAGTCAAGCGCAGCACCGTGCATCCCCATGATAAACACGGGGACTTGCGGTGCCTGCACTCATATGGCAGTTCCCCTCCGCAGAACGCTGCGGAGGGGAACGCCAATGTGAAGCCAGCCTAAATCTTTATTCCTGGTGGCAGGGAGTATACAACCATTTACAATTGCAGGCTAACAAAGTTGAGATAATGACAGAAGAACAAAGCTCACTGACAATTGGATACACATAGACCCACTTTAAATTGTGTATCTCTCAAGAAAAGGTATACTCCTAAAATATAACTTAAATTATCTGTTAAGAGCATACCCTTTTTCGAACAGAAGAACAGCAACAACAAAAAAATATTATATTTGGGAGAAAAAGTTGAAAAATATGGCTTCATTTTTTTAAAAATCAGCAGTGCACCAGCATGTGTGTGGTATCTGAGCTTCCATATTGCATACTAGACACAACCATTTAACATGCTTTGATAAATTGAAATTGCAATGTAGCCCTGATATAGTAGAACTATACTTCTGGGATCCTCCACCCCCATTCTGCATTCACTGTCTTTGACTGTGGCTGGCCCTGGTTGCAGATGGGATGAATGGTGGCTGTGAAATCTTGAGCTTTTTGCTTAATAGCTTTGCACTAGTATACCTGACAGCCTTCTACATGTCAGGGTGGGGTCTGGTAATTCTCATTCCAAAGAGAGATATGCCACAAAAGTCTGAGATGAAGGGTGGAGGCACACTATCATGCATCAAAAATGCTGCGTTTTTGATGCATGACAGTGATGCGAGTGCAGTGCTAGTTTGGTGCGAGTGTAGTGCTAGTGTGGTGCAAGTGTGGTCCGAGTGTGGTGCGTGTGTGGTGAGTGTGCCTGGCTGTATGTAAGTGTATGTGGTGCGAGTGTGAGGTGTGAGTGCGTGTGTGTAGTTTTTTTTCTCTGCTGTTCATGGTCTTGATGGACAACGGAACAGCCTTAGTGCTGCTCGCCTGTATAATTCCTGCTGTCCCCATACAGTTACAATAATGTTTCATTGCTGTGACAGCAGCAGTGAAGCAGTATTGTATGTATAATTTATTATTTTTTGCAAAGTTACACTTATCAGCTTCATTTGACAGGTTTTTACCATGTCGGCTGTTCAGGACTTCATTTTGCACTGTGCTACCGGAGGGGGTTGTAACCCGGTGATTAAGGGGTTAATCAGACGCTGGTGTCATGACACCATCTGTCCAGGGGTTGTCCTCCCCCCCTGGATACATGGTGACATGACATCATGTGTCTGAATAGGTTAATTATTCTGTAAACAAAGTTTAAGTTTATGTCGGGTGTATAGATGTGACAGAAAGAGCCAGTGATTTTTGATTGGAAGCTTCAGCACCATGGACAGCTCCTCACAAATCACGGCTCTTTCTGTATCATCTATACACCCGACATAAACTTAAACTTGGTTTACAGAATAATTAACCTATTCAGACACATGATGTCATGTCACCATGTATCCAGGGGGGGAGGACAACCCCTGGGCAGATGGTGTCATGACACCAGCGTCTGATTAACCCCTTAATCACCGGGTTACAACCCCCTCCGGTAGCACAGTGCAGAATGAAGTCCTGAACAGCCGACATGGTAAAAACCTGTCAAATGAAGCTGATAAGTGTAACTTTGCAAAAAATAATAAATTATACATACAATACTGCTTCACTGCTGCTGTCACAGCAATGAAACAATATTGTAACTGTATGGGGACTGCGGGGGGCCAGTGATTTTAACAGCACACGGCTGCGATTATCGCACCATGTGCTGTATGGGTGCGAGCTAGACTCGCACCCATATACTTTTAATGGCCACTCGCGCGAGGTAATCGCGTGCAATCGCAGCATGCTGCAATTGCACTCGGATTGCTCTCTCAAAGCGAGTTTAATGCCAGAAACTCGCATTAATGTGACCTGTATAATTGAAAGATACAGGTCCGAGTTTAATGTGAGTTTTTCTCGCATTAAACTCGCCGAGTTCAACGCCAGTGTGCCTCCACCCGAAAGTAGATTTAAAAAAAAAAAAAAGTTTACACCTAAAATACATAAAAAAAGTATAAAAATATAATTACTTTCTATTGATATCGTTTCGTCAAAACAACTCAACCTTTTGGAACTCCTGACTTTGCTGCACCCAGTGTAACACTTAGTAATAATATGTTAGTATAGCGTACCAATTGATCCATGTGTGCACAATTGATATTTGAATACCTAAAGAAGCTGGAAATTCAACTGAGCTTGATACAAAAGGCAAACATAATTTTTATTTTCTTTTTTTATAATTTCCAATAATGCTTTTAAATAGAAAGCTTTCACTGGTGAGACGGATGAAAATTAGGATGCACAGCAAGGCTGCTGCACAGCATCAATAGAAAGGGACATTTAGCAAGAAGTGTTAATGACGCTGCAAACTGTGGAAATTAAATCCTCTAATTAAAATCCATCTTATAGTACAGAGATTTACAGTAGTCAAATCAAAGTGTTAACAAGAGAATCATTACATGCATTGTGTCCCACACAATAGCAGTAAACAGTGTTTAACTCTTCATCCATATTTAATTTAAATTTACCCAATTTTCATTACACATGAAGGAATTTTCTATACAGTCTAAATTTGACTATCCAGTACAACATTAAAAATAGTCCCATGGCAAATTTAACCTTTAATTGCACCATAAATTCTGGCTATAAAATAGAATTTTTAGCATGAAATATAAAGCTTTCACGTAGAACAACTGGTAATAACTAATAGAGTTTTTAAAACAAAAATAGAAGCAATTTTAGCATTCTAGTTGTGTATTTTTGTCATTTATCAAAGTTGTTTTCTCTGTTTACATAAATGGGGTAACCACAGCTAACATATTGATGACCCATACATTGACTAAATCATGATTATGAAACTGGCATGGGGTTATCACCCTGCTCCCCTACCAAAATGCTGGCATCTGCTTCGGCAATGGTCATGTTTGAAGGTTGCCTTTTCCAGATGTCATGTTTCAGCTCTTTCCAAAGATGCTCAATAGGATTTAGGTCAGGGCTAGTGTAATTGTTATTATTCGCTACTTGCACGGATAGTACAGTATTCGCCATACTTGTTGAGTAACGCTGGTGCTCTTGAGTGATGTGTCAATTGTTATCGATATGACACAAATTGACAGCTCAATTCAGTACACAAAATGAGCTGGCACCTCAGGGAGAGAAGACTGAATGTTATGGTCTCTCTGGAGGGCACAGCAAGGTGTTTTTGGCATTGAAATCGTAAAAAAGAACACCATCTAGCCCTGTCCTGAAAAGACTCGTTTTGTAGCCGGAAGTGTGTGGATGGAGCCTATGACTAATTGATTAACATTAGACTCGCTATATGGACGAATATACAAGTATTAAAAATTACTTGTTACAAGTATAGCAAGTGCAAATATTTCGCTAGTCGCTCATCCCTAGTCAGGGCTCATAGAAGGCCACTTCAGAATAGTCCAATGTTTTCCTCTTAGCCATTCTTAGCCAAAACTGTGTGTTCTAGGTCATTATCTTGATGCAAGACCCATGACCTGTGACTGAGACCAAGCTTTCTGACCTTATGCTGCACATTTCTCTCTAGAATCCCTTGATAATCTGGAGATTTCATTGCACTATGCACAGATTAAAGACACCCTGTGCCAGATGCAGCAAAGCAGCCGTAGAACATAACATAGCCTCCTCCATGTTTCACAGTAGGGATAGTGTTCTTCTCTTGATATGCTTTATTTTTCTGTCTGTGAACATAGAGCTGATGCGCCTTGCCAAAAAATTCAATTTTTGTCTTATCTGTCCATAGGACATTATCCCAGAAGCTTTGTAACAATAAACTAAAAGAAGGAAGCAAGCGCAGATAGGGTCTTATCTTTTTAGCAATCAGTGGCTTAAGAGCCGTAATAAACACTGCTCACCTGGTCTAGTTGTGTGACACACAACCAGTATGAAAAACATATAATGGTGGCTGTTGATGGACCCACACCTCCACGTGCTATGTGGTCGAATTCCAGATTTTTCCAGGGACAATGTGTCGTCGTTCCGCGCTGCCACAAATAACTCGAATCAAAAGTTCACTCTATACATTTATTTGGATCCATCCAACGCGTTTCGGAGCCTGCTATGCTCCTTCATCAGGGAGTGTATGAGCTCATATACGCCCTGATGAAGGAGCATTGCAGGCTCCGAAATACGTTGGATGGATCCAAATAAATGTATAGAGTGAACTTTTGATTCGAGTTATTTGTGGCAGAGCGGTCCAACGACTTATTGTCCCTGGAAAAATCCAGAAGCTTTGTAGTTTGTCAACATGAAATTCGGCAAATTCCAGTCTGGCTTTGTTATGATTTTTTGTAAGCAATGGCGTCCTCCTTGGTTGTCTTCCATGAAATCCACTTTGGCTCAAACAATGACGGATGGTGCAATCTGACACTGATATGTTCCTTAAGCTTAAGTTCACTTTTAATCTCTTTAGAAGTTTTTCTGGGCTCTTTTGTTACCTTTGTATTATCCGTCTCTTTGATTTGTCATCAATTTTCCTCCTGTGATCACGACCAGGGAAGTTGGCCACAGTCCCTTGTATCTTAAATTTCTTAATAGTATGTGCATCTGTGGTAATAGGAATATTAAGCTGCTTGGAGATTGTTTTATAACCTTTGCCTTTAACAAGCATGTCTATAATTTTATAATTTTCTTTCTAATCTCCCGAGACAATTCTTTCCTTCGTTTCCTCTGGACCATGTTGAGTGTGGTACACACCATGTCACCAAAACAGCACAGTGAGTATCTATAGCCCTATATACAGGCCCACTGACTGATTACAAGCTTGTAGACACCTGTAATGCTAATTAGTGGAAACACCTTGATTAAACATGTCCTATTTGTCACATTTTCAGGGGTACCAACATTTCTGTCCAGGGCTATTTCATGAGTTTAATTTTTTTAAATTCTGTGGAAGCAGTGCTGAAAAGCAATGTCTGACTTTCATATGTTCATTTTCATAGATTTTTTATTTACTATTACTTTTGTCAGAATCAAGTTTTCTTTTATTAAATGAGGGGTACCAACAATTTTTACCACGTGTGTGTATATATACAAATATAACCACCTTAAAATAAAAAAACAGCCACCATTACAGAAGCAGACATCCAACAATGTGTCAAGAACATGAAGAGCTGGACAGCACCTTGCCCACACCTGCTGGCTAGAGAAATTAACAGCGGTACTTGAACACCTGATAAAACAGATGAACTAGTAGCAAGCCACCACCCAGCTTGGCTGATACAAGGAAGAACAGTACTGATCATGAATGATCCTCACAAAGGAACAATTTCATCCAACTACCGCCCAATACTCTACAGTATGGAACTCCTGCAGGCATTGTAGCCAACAAGCTACAGAACTATATATCTATAACTTTACCTATTTAAATATATATAAATATATATCTATAACTCTGCAGCATTATATATCATCCCGTAGCTTGGTAGCTATGATACCCAACAAGAGTATCTGTGTTGTTTTAAAACAGATTATTGAGCAATGATGGGATGTTATATATATATATATATTATAATATATATATATATATATATATATATATGTATATATAGATATATATATATATATACCATGTTTCCCTGAAATAAGACATCCCTCTATCAAAAGACCTAGTGGGAGTTTTGGCATGTTGCTAAATATAAGCCCTTCCCCAAAAATAAGACCTACCAAAGTTTTATTTTTTCTTAAGCATGCCTGCCTAACAGAAGATCAAGGCACGCAGCTAAGTCTATGTATGGGCATGTACCAAACCCCACCCACCCGCCCATTGTACTTGTCTTGGTGACTGTCGCTGTATATATTATGGCACCGCTCTAAGCTCTCTGCCTCAGCTGCATAGGTATATGGGGAGCTGCCAGTCAATCAGAGCCCAGAAGCTGCTGGGCTGTGATTGGCTGGTGGCTCCCCGTACATCTACTCAGTGAGCTCAGAGTGGCACTTATAATACTGCTGCGGTGGACCAGTGAGAAAATGGCGTGCGTGTGCTTTAATACGGATGATGAGGGCTGCATGGCGAAAATGGGGATACGGTATAGAGGGCTGGAAGGGGATGATAGGGATATGGCATTGGGGCTGCAAGGGATATTGGGGCTGCAAGAGGATGATGGGGATATGGTATTATGGGCTGTATGGGGATGATGGTGGCTGCAAGGGGATATTGGGCACTGCAAGGGAAAAATGGGAATATTGGGGGTTGCAATGGGATATTGGGGACTGCAAGGGGATGCTGAGGATATGTATGTATGTATATATATGGTCGGTGGATGCTGCTGAATACTGAACTTTATCGTGCATTCATATGACTTGTGCCCTAATTGGTTAAATATCTTCTTCAGGTATATGACAGATTATAATTCCATCTCCTAGATCTAATCTTTTAAATCTTTTTTTCAGGTGCTCCTAAATTTCTTTTTAAGGAGCGTGACAACAGACATAATCTTATGTAATTACTACTCATCTATGAATACACTGAAAATTTTATTTTAGGAAAAAAAGATCCCTCTCACACTCAAAATAAATTTTTCCACAGTAGAAAAATCCATTAAATTTGCAATTCCTATGGAGTGAAGTTGAACTGATTAATTTGGAAAAACTTAAGCAAATAGATATTCTATTATTCTCCATTTCAAGATATATGATATATTCCCTGGGTAGCTGAAAAATAGCATTCATATTAGTCCAGTTCAAGAAAGCTGAATTTGTTTACACCCAGTTCATCCTGACCAATGTCGAACAGTACATTAACAGCTGATGAAGTGGGCACTTATAATATGTCAGCAAAAAAGCAATAAAGCAGCAACCAGATAGAAATTCCAATAGCCCAAGGAATTGTAACCAAGTAACACTGCTCTCTCTCATCTTTCGAGCAATTTATATTCTACAGCGCTTCTCTACTACACTGATCTGAGCATAGATGTGTAATACAGGCACATTGATTTCCGGTGTCAGTACACAGTGTTCCAGATGCTATGTCAGGAGGAACTATAAATCTGTTTCTATGAAAAATGTACATGTTATTCAACCTCAAATCTCTTTTTTAATGAGAAACATAGAGACATAAAATGAAGGCAGATATACAGTACTAACAAGTTATCTTGCAGGGATGGTTGAAGAGTTCAATGGCCTTATCATTAAGAGATAAGCAGAGCAATGCTGCTGTGTTTATAGAGCCATGATTGGCAAAACACTCTGCAAGGGTGAAACAGAAAAACTCCTCACAAAGGCTGCTAACATGTGCTCAGGCAGTTTGTCAACCCCAAAAGTGAAGTGGAACTATTAAAGCCCCAGTCACACATAACGAGATCGTTAGCGAGATTGTTGTAACTGTGACGTTACAACGATCTCGCCAACGATGTCGCTATGTGTGACATATAGGAGCCATCAGGCCCCTGCTGTGAGGTCGCTGATTGCTGCAAAGGGCTCAGGACCATTTTTTGGTTGTTGGTCTCCCGCTGGTCAGCACGCATCATTGCGTGTGACAGCGAGAGATCAGCAATCAGTGACCTCACAGGCTGGTAACCATGGTAAACACCGGGTATCTAGGCAGTGCGCGCTGCCTAGATACCCGGTCTTTATCATGGTTACCAGCGTTAAGCAGGGAGGACGCTGGTAACTATGATAAACAGTGGGTATCTAGGCAGCGCGCGCTGCCTAGATACCCGGTGTTTATCATAGTTACCAGCTTCCTCCTTGCTTAGCGCTGCCTGTAAACAGGGAGGATGCTGGTAACTTTGATAAACAGCGGGTACCTAGGCAGCGCATGCAGCCTGGATACTCGGTGTTTATCATAGTTACCAACTTCCTCCCTACTTACAGGCTGAGCTAAGCAGGGAGAACGTTGGTAACATTGCTTCCAGCGATGTGGGAGGTGGCTCCCAGGTCCCAGACCGCTGAGGAGATCTGCCTGTTTGACAGCTCCCCAGCAACCAGGTAATGACGCTCCAGCGATCCCGGCAGGTCGTTATTGACAGGACCTTAAGACATTCATATAAGAGACATAGGCCCTAGAAAAATCATACTACTACTATAAATATTGATAAATTTGTTGATTAGTAAAACGATTCTATTACAAATGTAAATGAGAGAGTGTCAGTGTACCTTTGGTGCGGCCAAGTGCTTGGTGCTTTGTTCCACCCCGTCAATAACCCTCTCCGCCCCTCTGCTTGTGGTTATTGACAGCGCTCTCTTTCAAGCGCTGCCTGAAATAAATTCTAGGCACTTAATATAATGACACTGCAGGGACCAAAAAGCCACACAGCATTAGTGTATGTGGGGACTGAGTCAGATTGCACTTTCTTTGTGTTGGGTCAGAAGGAGGCGGATGATATTGACAGAAGAGGAAGCCAAGAATGTACACAATGTTAGACATACAGCTACAAAAAGGATAGGTTGGATAACAGCATGCACACGCTGACAGTCAATGGCAAGTATGTTCAGACACAACATCAGGGTGTGTGTGATTTTTATCTCTCTCTTTCAGCCCAGCCATCTTGTTTCTTTGTGATTCTGTGTGTAGCTGGTATACACAGGAGAGAGGGATGAGAACCGAGCTCCGGCACACACAGTCATGCAATCATGGAACTTCTTGGCCCCTGCATGCACAGTCATGTGACTTCTTGCCCCCTGCACACTCAGCCATATGACTTTTTGGCCCCTGCACACACAGCCATGTGACTTGCTGGCCCCTGCTCCCACAGTCATGTAAATTCTTGGCCCTGCACACACAGGCATGTGACTTCTAAGCCCCTGCTCACACAGCCATGTGAATTCTTGGCCCCTGCACACACAGCCATGGGAATTCTTGGCCCCTGCACAGATAGTCAAGTGACTTCCTGGCCCCTGCACACAGTCATGTGACTTCTTGGCACCTGCACACACAGTCATGTGACTTCTTGGCACCTGCACACACAGCCATGTGAATTCTTGGCACCTGCACACACAGCCATGTGAATTCTTGGCCCCTGCACACACAGCCATGTGACTTCTTGGCCCCTGCACACATATTCATATGACTTTTTAGCCCCTGCAGAGCTGGGGATTTAGATCTAGCAGTAGTCTAAATTACTTTGTTTTATTCAGTCTTAGAACCCTACAGTATTTAGATAGGGTGGAGCATCTGATGAAGCAACTCAAACCATTTTCAAATATTGGTACTAGTGATGGGCGAATCCTAAATTACTCGGAATCGCTTGACTCTAGCGAGTCCGAGCACAGGACTCGCTACTCGTTGCGAGTCTAGCGAGTCCAATGTTAATGAATGGGGAAGCGAGTAATAGCGAGTAGTGTGAGATTTACAAATCGCAGATGTGTCTCGGAAGCTTCAGCCGGAAGCAATCCTAGTTTTGTCATTTATTTGCATTGGACTCGTTTACTTTGTAAGTAATCGCTGGGAAACTAGCACAGATAAGAGTCCTGTCTGCTCAGTGAGCTGGCTGCCAGCTCCAGGGTCCTAGAGCCTGCCTGCTGCCTGATGTAGCAGAGCTGAGATTGTTCTCAGTCTGCTCATTCCCTGTGTACAGACATGAATGTCTGTGCACAGAGATGATGTAGCAGAGCTGAGATTGTTCTCAGTCTGCTCATTCCCTGTGCATAGACATCTATATCTATGCACAGGGGATGTAGCAGAGAGGACATCGCGTTTTGGACTGCGTCGGACGGAAGAGGATTTTTTAAATTAAAGATGGAGTCCCTAATGGCTTTTTTTTTTATTTCTAATAAAAAATTTTCTTTGTGTTGTGTTTTTTTTAAAACAATTTAATAGAAATTCATGGCGGTCATGTCTAATATTGGCGTGACCGCCATAAATTTCGGGCTTAGGGCCAGCTGATAATACAAAGCTGGCCCTAACCTCTTTATTACCCAGCGTGCCACCGCTACCAGGGCCGCTGGAAGAGCGGGGTTCAGCGCCAGAGGATGGCGCTTCAATGAACGCGCCATCTTCTGGGGCGGCTGTGGGCTGCAATTTGTATCGGGGGGTGCCCAGAAAGCTTGGGCATCCCTGCGCTGCGGATTCCAGCCCCCAGCTGCTTAGCTGTACCTGGCTAGACATAGAAATTGCGCGGAGCCCCACGCATTTTTTTTAAAATTATTTCATGAAATTCTGAGATTCTGACTCTGACTCTGAGACTCTGAGACTCTGACTCTGAAATTCATGAAATAATAAAAAAAAAATGCGTGGGGCTCCGCGCAATTTCTATGTCTAGCCAGGTACAGCTAAGCAGCTGGGGGCTGGAATCCGCAGCGCAGGGATGCCCAAGCTTTCTGGGCACCCCCCGCTGCAAATTGCAGCCCGCAGCCGCCCCAGAAGATGGCGCGTTCATTGAAGCGCCATCCTCTGGCGCTGAATCCCGCTCTTCCAGCGGCCCTGGTGGCGGTAGCACACTGGGTAATAAATGGGTTAATACCAGCTTTGTTATACAAGCTGGTATTAAGCCCGAGATTCTTAATGTCAGGCCACGTTTGACCCAGCCACTAAGAATCTCCAATAAAGGGTTAAAAAAACACAACACAGAGAAAATTTTTTATTTGAAATAAAAAAAAAAGCCATTAGGGACTCCATCTTTAATTAAAAAAATCCTCTTCCGTCCGACGTAGTCCAAAACACGATGTCCTCTCTGCTACATCCCCTGTGCATAGATATAGATGTCTATGCACAGGGAATGAGCAGACTGAGAACAATCTCAGCACTGCTACATCATCTCTGTGAGCAGGCAGGCTCTAGGACCCTGGAGCTGCACAGAGAAGACAGCTGGACTCGGCTCGCAAAGTAACAGCAGTTATTTGCGAGTTTCCCTGCTATCACTGGCACAGTAGCCGAGTCTAATGCAAACAATGGCAATCCTAGTTTTGTCAGCGTTTCTGACAAAACTAGGATTGATATTGATTTGCATTGGACTCGTGCGAGTAATCACTGGGAAACTCGCAGAGTACCGAGTACTGCGAGTCCCTTACTACTCGCCGAGTAACGAGTCCTAGCGAGGAGATTCGCCCATCCCTAATTGGTACAGGTGAGATGGAAGGGGACTTGTAAAAATTGTTAGATAAAATGGATTATTAAGATTAAGATTTGTTTATGTGTGGGACTTGTGATTCAGTGACTGGGAGTCAGGATTGTGGAAGAGAGCACATTTTACCAAATCACTGTATTTACTTGTCTATTTACTTTCCTATTAGGAAAATGTGCTCCATTATTGTCAGTGCCATTCAGTGTACATTGTACCGCCAGGGTATGGGAACTCAGATGTCTGGGCCCTCAGATTCGGTGGGGGATCTCACTGATGGCCTGCCCAGACCCGTGGCCCGAGGGGAGACAGTCGCCAAATTAAAGGATTGAAGTTTTTATCACGTGATACCACCTGTAGTGCCTGGTGACTAGACACCAGCGCTGCCACAGTCCTCTGGAGGGTGGTGGTATTGTGGCTATGGTGGAGCAGCTCCCTACAGGTAGAGCTAATCCTCCAGGGCAGTGGTACCTGATGCCAGCACAATGCAAACATTTGGGGAAAAGTCAATGAAGTAGGACAGAGACACAGAAGCACTTCACTTTTCCAGGCACTTTACTTGTAGAAAGGAACTGAACAAAATGGTGGTACAGTTCACAGTACTCCAGCAGGACTGCTGGCCAGGTAGTCGCAGCAGAATACAGAATCTGTGAAAGTCTCTGGTGGTACCTTGGATCTACCCTTGTCCTGTCCCTTCTCTCTCTTTGATGCCTGCTTCACGAGCAGTAGTACGACCCAGGGGATAAACACCCTGAGAGCATCTTTGGAGCCAGGACAAGTACGGTCGGAGGATGAACACTCCAGGCCGTGTTGTCAGACCCGTGTACTTTGGGTGTACAAGTCAGGACCTTTGTGTCTGGGCAACATCTTTCTCTAGCCCTCTTTTGAAGCCCCCTTTTCCGCTCGGGTAAGCTCCCGTTCTCATTCTTTTCTCGGGGAAGACACTGCTGAAGACTCCCCGTGCGTTCCACCTTGCTCCTTTCACACTTTCCTCCAACTCTCCAACTAACTCTGTGACCTCCCCCGGTTATATTGGTGGATGTGTTTTTGGATCAGATCCTTCTACAGTGTTCTGCATTCTGCTTACAACACAGATGACCACACGCTCACCTTTGGGTGTAGTACCCCACTTGTGACGCCTGACCAGTGGGGCGGCACATTCCCCCTTGATGGACTATACTTGTTCGCGAGTATGGTGTTACAGGGTTTATCGGAAGAGTGAAAGTTTTAAAATTTTCATTTAACAATAACAGATTACATATTTACAAATAAGCATTCTTCTTCTCCCCTTTATGGGAGGCTCTATTCTTTTAATGTTACTAAACAGTACGAAAGCTAGCTACTATAGACCTCGGGGTCCTCGGGTCACCTCTTGGCCAAGATCTTACCCTCCAGTTCATAGTACCTTTCTTTATACACAATTCACTTTAAACAACAACATTATCTAATATTTCATCAGCCATACGGGGACCGGTAACTGCGCGGACCGAGCGGTAATTATTGTCCATCACAGTCCAGTGCGATTTATCACTGCCGGGCCACTTTAAATGACTACATGTTATCACACAAGAGTCTCTGGCTAAAACGGGTTAATAGTCCAGTATCGAACTGTAATGGATGCCCCCACACCTTTCGGGTGAGGCTGTCATCTTAATTGTCTGCCGCCAAATTGGATGCTTTGTCTGAGTGCGTGCACGTCACTGTATAAAGAATCCACGCTGACACAGTTTGTCTCAATGTAGAGCTTAATGACAAAGACCTTTTATTAAGGGAGCCGCTAACAGTTTTATTACTTATCCTTAAAGGGATGTGTAAAGGGGTGTGACTAGATAATTGCATCATGTTATGCTGAATATACATTTTATTCTGGTAAACATTTAATTATATTCTCTGAGTGTTAGTAAGTTTAACTAGCCTTGAAGTTGTACAGGACGTTCAGAACAATCTGATAAGAGCTTCTATACGGCTACCTCTAAATCAAAACATTTATATAAAATCAGAGACACAGAAAATTCTAGAGGAAAGTGCAAGGATTCACATAACCATGTTTTTGGAAGGGTTCTGAATGGCTTCAATTATTCAAATAAATTAATAACTATTTATTTGCCATAACAGAACAACATTGTACACTCATGGGAGGGAAGAGTTCTCATGGAAGTCTATAAGTCTCCGCTTAAATCAGGGAATTTTACAAAAGTTTACACTGCAGCAAAAGAAACTATTCACATCTTAAGTCTGTGGCAGTAACAGGTGCTTAATGGCGGAACGCACGAATAGCGAACCACCCAAGTGGCCCTGCGTGTCTCTCATAAGTTACCTCGTCTTCACGGTACACATCCCGGTCCGGGTGGCCACGATGCAGGTGTGACTCAATGTCTCTACGTACAGTAAAGATTTCTTCATGCAGTCCTTGCTCGCGTATAAATCCCCATCCATCCGCGTAGTTAAACGACACTATGGTGCCAGTCTTTCGTCGTTACAATGGCAGTGGGAGGTGTCCGCGGGCTTCCTCCCTTACTCTACGGCTTTCCATCTCTCGTTGGTAGTACTCCTCACAATGTCTTCCTGGTCGAACTCTCTAACCAGTGTGGTAAATCCGGTGGTGGAATACTGTGCAACGAGGTGTCCAGAATGGCGGTAACATCTGTGATGCAGCTTGGCACAGAAACAGGTAGCCTCCACTGGGCAGTCCACAACGCCAGCTTCGGGGTACGATCTCCAGCAGCTCCAGGACGGTAAAACAACTCCTCTTCGTCCTCCGCGGAGTCATCCTCGGGTAGGTTGATGATGTTATCCAGGCCGTTTTCAACCCCCTCCACAATGACATCTGGTTCATCTTCCAGGGATCCGGTCTCTACCACCGGGGTGTTAGCGGGAGCAGTGGGCAGGTTCTCTGGGAAGTCAGTTTGGACTCCTGCCGCCTGAACAGATGGGATGGCGGTTACAGCCTGTGCAGCTGCTGCGGCTTCTCTTGCTCTCCTATCCATGGCTCTGCCTCTGAGCCCCGCGGCTTGCTCCGCACTCCACTGCTGTACTACCCACTCTAGTGTCTCGGATAGTCGGCTCTGCAAGTCCCGGAATGCGACCATCCAGCATTCGGCATCACACTCATCCGTCAACAGGGACGGGGCTTCCGACTCATTGCGGGCAGCACAGACCTCCTGTTCCACTTGTTGGAGAATGTCCGTCCACCTGGTTGCCATATTGCCGGGTATATCGTACTTTCTATTGTGTCCTTCTCTTCCGGCTGTCTCTTTATGGGCGTGTAATGGCTTCCCACTTCTCTTGGGCCGCCCCATTGATTGATTGATGACTATAGGGGCGGCCAATAATTTTCGTGCCTCCATCTAGGCCCTCCTACGTCAAGGGGCTGAGGCACACCACCGGGCCTTCACATGGTCCTATACATAGTCAAATCGCCATCTTGGGGTTCCCGGTACAATTGGCGGGAACCAGTTCTCATTGCCGTACAGCGGCGGTGAAAGTTCTTTTCAGTCCAAAAAGTTCAAAGGCACACAGTACTCGGTTACATCGGGCACGCGATCCTGTTTGTGATGCCAGAAAATAGAACTATCTGTACCGCCCCAGGGTATGGGAACTCGGATGTCTGGGCCCTCAGATTCGGTGGGGGATCTCACTGGTGGCCTGCCCATACCCGTGGCCCGAGGGGAAGACAGTCACCAAATTAAAATATTGAAGTTTTTATCACGTGATGCCACCTGTAGTGCCTGGTGACTAGACACCAGCGCCGCTCTCATAACAAGAGTAGTTGAAGCTCATCAAGAGAAAAAAGGTTACAAAGCCATTTTTAAGAAATTTGTAAAATCATATTTAGACAGATTTTGTAAAAATGGTGTGTATATATGACCATTATTATTTTCCCCAAGACTGGTCAATCAAAACCATGAGCTCCAAAAGCGAATTGTATAAGGCTGCATACTCACGTTAAGGATACGTAGCATTTTGGATGCAGCATCTTGCCGCTGCGTCCAAAGTGCTGTGTAGTACAGTAGAAGCATAGTGGATGGGATTTGTACAAATCCCATCCTCACTATGCTGTTGCCAACTGCAGCATTCTTTTAGCTGCGCTGCAGGTGTCTGCTCCTCTGCATCTGAGCAGCATGTTCATTTCTGAAGTCGCTCCCATCGGGTGACTGCAGGGAGAAGCCACCCCATACCTGCCGCACATGGTGAGTACAGGGTGACTGAGGTCTCCCTGCGGCAACCCGTGGGTTGCCTCAGGTCCAGAGTAGCTGCGTTCAAGAGGCATGCCTCACGGGGATCTGGCCACGTTCAATATTCTTTCAGGAGAGGACAGCTTCGTGGTGCTGAAGTTCTGCGCCGGCTGATGCTGAGCTTCAGCACCCGTCGTCCGGCTCCCAGTTGCGGCCATGAAAATCAGTGAACACAGATTTTCACGTTAATGGGTAGGAGATGACAGTTGGTGCTGATGAGATTCTATGAAGAGTGGGGGGAGAGCTAGAAGCAGACACAGACATTCTGTTGTCACTTCCCCTGAAATGCAAACAGCTAATGGCAGGTTGACATCTCCCGCCAATACGTGTTGTTCCGCCATCTTGGCGGGAGATTTAAAGCTGACTCAGTAGTTAGCACTGTATGGTGGCTTTGGGGTTAACACTGGATGGTGGCACATAAGTTACTATTGTATATAGCTCACTGATTAGCACTGAATGGTGAGTGATTGGAGAGCATTGGATGGCCTTTCAGTGATGGGAGGCAGGCACACGGGAGGCACAAGGCACAGAGGAGGCAGGGGCACAGGTGAGGGAGAAGGCACAGGGGAGGCAGATGCCCAGGGGGTTGCAGAGTCATATGGAGAGACAGCGCTGACCGGTATAGAGCCCGCACACAGGGGCAGATAGCACTCATAACAGACAGAAAGGTAGAAGTAAGAGCACAGAGAGGAATATAGAGCCCAGAGACAAGAGGGAGCGCACAAGGGAACACAGCCACAGAGACTGCCCTCCCGATGCAATAGCATTGGGCAGAGTAGTAGTGCCTTTATGAAATGCAATTCCCGTGGCAAGATGTGTTTTGCAAAGGTTTGTCAATTATTGCCAGGTAAACTGAGAGGTGTTTTAAATGTTCAAGTGTATTGTGTAAAATATTTGCACACATGGCTGTCAAACACATGTTCATAATATTACTTTGTTGTAATGATGAGAAGACATGTGGAAAGTTCAAATGCTTTATTCAAGCAGGACAACGGGTCCTCTTCCTTTTTTTTGGTTGCTTGTAAACTTATTTTTTTTTTTTGGGGGGGGGGCATGTTTTTGGAACCCCTTCATAATAATAATAAAATAACATAAACATGTAAAACAAATTAAAAAATTTTGAAACGTAGGGGGAAGGAAGGCTGCTATGGACGCTGGGCCTCCACATAGATGTCAAGGAGCCCGGCCATGTCCTCAGGTGGGACATCTTGTCCTGCAGCTCCCGCAGACTAGGTACACCTATGGAGTATACACAAAAATTACAGTTGGGCAACCAATTTAAGGGACATGAATATATAAATATCCAAAAAGTTAGAAAACACCGGGCACCAAACGAACTTAGTTAGATCGGGGTGTCACTCCCGTGACTATTGCAGTTGTTATCGGCGGTGCTGGCTTCAATAGTCAGTAAATCAATCCAGTAGTAGAATAAATGTAGCTGCACTCACCAGAAGTTGATCTTCAAATCTTTTATTTCACGTTCATCCAGACCGGCATGAAAACAGCAAGGGAGGGGGTGCAGGGACGGAGAACAACGGCCTGCTGTTTCGCGGTCGTGTACCGCTTCGACGGGTCCTCTATCGAAGCGGTACACAACCGCGAAACGGCAGGTTGAAATAAAAGATTTGAAGATCAACTTCTGGTGAGTGCGGCTACATTTATTCTACTACTGGATTAATATATAAATATACTTACAGGGCCGCTCGTCTGCTCCTTCTCCAACCTGGGCCATTCAGATTGGCTCCCCGATGAATCTTCACCTGCTGCACAAATCAATAAAGGTAAAAAATAAAAAAAACATAATTCATACACCAACCAGCATTCGTGGAGACTGTAAATTGACTTTGCCCAAAGATAACATGATTAATTACATGTAAGCCACTTACCATTTAAGGATCTGTCACCCTGACTGGATTCCTCAGGGGGTGAGAAATGCCCAAAAACAGAGCCTGGGCTGGCTGACAACTCATGGTCTGGTGATGGTAGCTTCGGCCGCAGCCCTTCCTCTAGCGGAGATGGGGAACCTCTGGACTACGCGGTGCTGATGCAGCCGGTGAGGGTGGTGGAGAAGCCACCGCTTGCTGCTGATGACCTAAAAATGTTGTAAAACTTGTAACGCACAATTGTTGAAAGGACACAACATACACAATTCAAGCAAGTGAAAACCTATTTAACCGAGCAGCACCTGCCCTTTGGAGGAAGCTATAGGAGGTATAAACCCTGTAAAATGAACCCGTTAGTGATAATCAGACGCTTTCCCGACGGGATTTTCAAATGTACAGCTGACTCAGGTCAGCTGTTCAATTGAAGTAGCAGTGCTGTCAGGTTCATGTGAGTTCATGCTTGCCTGCATGAACTCACATGAACTTTCCCACGCCCGGGTGCACAGCGCTGCTACATCTCTGGTGGAGGCTCTCTACCAGAGATGTAGCAGAGCTAAAGAAGAACCCTGGATTGGACTACAGCGGACGGAAAAGGTTTTTCTTATATAAAGTTGGAGTCCTTAAGTGTGTTTTTTTTTTTTCAAATAAAAATAATTTTTCTCGGTGTTGTGTTTTTATTTAAACAATTTAATAGAAATTCTTGGGGGGCATGTCTGCTCAATAGCAGTGACCTCATGATTTTCGGGCTGATAACAAAAAGCTGGCCCTAACCCCTTTATTACCCAGTGAGCCACCGCACCAGGGCCCTAGAAGAGTTGGGTTCAGCGTCAGAAGATTGCTCTTCAATGAACGCGCCATCTTCTTGGGCGGTTGCGGGCTGCCATTCACAGCGGGGTGTTCCCAGAAGGCTTGTGCCTCCCTGTGCTGGGGATTCCAGCCCCCGGCTGTCTAGCTGTACCTGGCTGGACATAGAAATCGCGCGGAGCCCCCCCCCCTTTTTTTTTAATTATTTCATGAAATTCATGGAATAATGAAAAATAAGGCCCTCCCGATATTTCTGTGTCCAGGCAGGTACAAATAGCCAGCTGGGGGTTGGGGGCAGACCGTTGCCGCCTACTGTATCTAGCTGGCATGCAAAAAGACAGCGAAGCGCACGTCAAAAGTTTTCTGAAAATCCATTAAATAATCCTAAATAAAGGGACTGCATCTTTATTAACCCCTCGACCATGGTCGAGGGGTTAATAAAGATGCAGTCCCTTTTATTTATATTGTTTTATGGATTTTTCAGAAAAATATTTGACGTGGGCTTCGCTGTATTTTTGTATCCAGCCGGATACAGCAGGCAGTGACGGGCTGCCCCCAACCCCCAGGTGCCTATTTGTACCTGGCTGGACACAATAATATAGGGGAGCCCCCTTTTTTTTTATTTCATGATTTTCATGAAATAAAAGAAAAAATGTGTGGGGCTCCGCACTATTTCTATGTCCAGCCAGGTACAGCTAGGCAGTTGGGGGCTGGAATCCGAAGTGCAGGGAGGCCCAAGCTTTCTGGGCACCCCCTCTGCGAATGGCAGCCCGTAGCCGCCTCAGAAGATGGTGCGTATATTGAAGCGCCATCTTCAGGCTCTGAACCCAACTCTTCCAGGGCCCTGGTATGGTGGCTCACTGGGTAATAAAGGGGTTGGGGCCAGCTTTTTGTTATCAGCTGGCCCTAAGCCCCCATGAATTTCCGGTAAATTGTTTAAAAAAAAACACAACACCGAGAAAATTATTTTTATTAAAAATAAAGCAAAAAAAACTATTAGTGACTCTATCTTTAATAAAAAAAAATCCTCTTACGTCCGCAGTAGTCCTAAAACACCATCTCCACACTGCTACATCACTCTGTATAGACACACATGTCTATGCAGAGGGAGAGCAGGCTGAGAAATGACTACAACAGTCAGGGTTCACCTCAGGTCATAGCTCAGGCTATGACCGCGGGTGAACACTGCTGTCACAGCCATACTGTTGCTGCTGCCGGCCGCCGGGGATTGCCAAGTGCCGGCAGAGCAGTGAATAAGCAGGAAGTTAATGACTTCCTGTTTATTCACTGCTCTGCTGGCGCTCGGCAGTCTCAGGCCACCAGCGGCAGTCTTCGGGATGTGACAGAAGTGTTCACCCGCAGTCATAGCCCGACCTATTACCTGAGGTGAACCCTGACTATTGTAGTAATTTCTCACCCTGCGCTCGCTCTGCATAGACATGTGTGTCTATGCAGAGCGATGTAGCAGTGCTGAGATGGCGTTTATGAACTACGTCGGACGGAAGAGGATTTTTTTAATAAAGATGGAGTCACTAAATGTCTTTTTGGTTTTATTTCTAATAAAAAAAATTTTTTTGCTGTTGTGTTTTTTTTTTAATAAAATGTACTGGAAATTCATGGCGGTCAGTGAGCCACCGCACCAGGGCCCTGGTTCAGCACCAGAAGATGGCGCTTCAATGGACACGTCATCTTCTGGGGCGGCTGCGGGCTGCAATTCACAGCGGTGGGTGCCCAGAAGGCTTGGGCCTCCCTGCGCTGCGGATTCCTGCCCCCAGCTGCCTAGTTGTACCTGGCTGGACATAGAAATAGCCAACCAAGTTCACGGCGGATCTACTGACGGACACTGACAATCCGTTCTGGGGCATTGCAATTTTCCATTGGATCTGTCGCCAGCTTCACTCCATACCGTGGTGTCTCCACAGCTGACGTTGAACCTGTAAAAAATAAGAAAATTACCATTACATAAAAACAGAAAGGCCCAATCTGACCGCAGGGGGGGTTAAAGGCAACAGGCATGGAGGGCCTTAACAGGAGGATAACCATTACCTACCCTCCGCAACACCAATTGCTACACCGACCGCTACCACGCTTCCTGCAATAACAAAAGTTGTTTTGATGGAAAAATAAAAAATTATGGCTCTTAGAAGAAAGAGTGGAAAATACAAAAATGAAAAAAGGAATATCGCCTTCGCCTTGGAGTGAAAGAGTTGACAGTCTATATACACTGGCAGATAGGCTTTGGATGCGCCTTGAACAATCTATAACAGATTGCTCATTACAGCCGTCACACGCGCCAACATTAAGCAGTGGCAAGCACCTGCTGCAAAAAAAAAAAAAAACAATAAAAAATTTGACGACGCAGTAGCGTCCGCAACATAGCGCTTACGTGTTCTGGCTTATTCAAATCCCCTATGTGGCCATACAATTATTACCTTTTATGCAGGCATCGTTCGGGCGTACAAATAATGACGGACGTACAATTAATGTCGGGAGTACAATAATGTGCATATGCATACTATTGCAATGGTTCCGAATGTTAGTATGTGTGTGCCAATAGGAATGGTGTATGGACGTCAGTTTTGGAAAGTGTGTGTGTGCACATATATGTTCATCTGGATTGCGAGTTTATTACCCAGTATTAAAAAGCTGTGAATGACATATGTGGAGCCCACTGGGACGGGGTACTCGGTACCGGACTGGGGTACTGCTGGGGATATCATGGCGGTCTTGGTCCGGACCGTGTCCCGGGTTCCACAAGTAAATGGGGGGATATTTACAGGGGAGTTTGCCGTGACGCCACCCACGGGTTGTGGTCAGTGTGACCACTGCTGCTGCAGAACCTCTGGGGATGATGTTTGGCAACTGGAAATGGAACGTCTCCCTGCAGGTAGAGCCTGGTTCCCCGGGGCAGTGGTAGTTAAAGTCTATGATGGATGCCATAGATGTTGCAGGATAGGGATGATAGTGGAGATGGTGGCTGCTTGTGAGGGAAATTAGGGCTCAAGTACAAGGATCACACAAACACGGTTTTTTGAAGTTTTCCAAGTCTTTACTGCAGATGTTCTTTAACAGAGAACTGTCCACGGAGTATATACCGGGACCGGGTCCTCAGCTTCCCACTGCTGCGCTGTGTGTGGCCATTCTGCTGCTTTAACTGAGCTGCTGGCACTGTCTGTCCTCACAGGTACCCCCTTTACTAGGCAACTTGAGTCTTTCCATGTGCTTCTGACCCCGCCGTGTTGCTTCGCTGAGGTACAGTGTCAATCTACAACCTCCACTATCCCGTGTTTACTGTGCTGCGTGTGTCAGTCACAGTTTCGGATCCGGTATCCGGACTGTGTGCTCCTCCGGGGCTAGTTGTGAAGTCACTCAGTCTCCCGGATGTGTTCCCCTGTTTCTTGTGCTCCTTCCCTCAGACCCTGGCTAGGCCTGGAATCGAGGAGCAGACTGTAGAGAAGCCTGAGGCAGCTTCTTTACACTACAGGTTCTCTCTCAGTTCTCCCAGGAACTGAACTGCTCTCTTCACAGTACTGCTACGTACTGAACTAACTACTTCCTCTTGACCCAGAGTATATAAGGGAACTGCT
Source organism: Allobates femoralis (assembly GCA_033576535.1). Taxonomy (NCBI): domain Eukaryota; kingdom Metazoa; phylum Chordata; class Amphibia; order Anura; family Aromobatidae; genus Allobates; species Allobates femoralis. The sequence continues at coordinate 202,019,830 of JARQOC010000002.1, forward strand.
TTAGCTCCCCCTCCTGGCCCAGAGGTGCTAGTGTAGTGTCCAGTGTTGTGGGGGGAGTGAACCTGTGTGATGTTACTGTGGCACATTAACCCTTGGGGTGCCACACATACAATCGATGCAGAAGAGGCGAAGCCACGAAAGCACCCTGGCCCGCCTATCGTCAATATTGACAGATCGCCGATCGTAGAAAATACGTTGCTGAGTTTAATGTCACACTCAGCAATGCACAAGCTCAACTGAGCAATCAGCGACAGGTTTACGGTCTGGTTCGAAAACCTGCGATCAGCGACATATTGCTGGTTGCATCGCTTGGTCACACGCTTCAGTGTCGCTCCTACGTTGCTTGAGCGACTGAAAATCTGTGACATATGAGCGACATTGATAGCGTTATTCCATGTGGTTTGATAGCTACAAGTCATCATGGGCAGCTTACATGATTGTGCCTGAGGTTATACCAACCTTCTGTTGCTAATGCAATCTTATGAATTATGTAAAAGGAACCTTTTTCGGTGATTCATGTGAGTTGAATCACAAATTGATTATATTTCATAAAATATTACTTAATTCAGTTCAAATTGAATGAATCTGATCATCTCTATTTGCTATAATACCTTACAATGAAAGTATCCTAAGTAATTGCAGTATGTATCTGATTTAAAGTCAAATTATCTGTCCAACTTAACAAGAAATTCTTCTTGAAAGAATAAACTAATTTATCCAAACTTCCATAGAAGGCAAGACCAATAAATCAGTCTTTCAACTATTTTGTATGCAATATTTTAATTAAAGAAAGTTATGCCCTCAGTCACATGGACAATTAAAAACAATCTTGATTCTTTAAAAACGTGCAAGACTTTTGAATCCTAAAATATCTCTTCCTTTCATTTTGTTTTAATAAAATCATTGCTTACGAGAATCATTATCGTCATCAGAAGGAAAGAAAATCAAGAAAAACGTAGTGAACGATTGAGCTCATTATTAAAAATGTATAATGATCCACAGATCATTCTGCTTAACATCTCAGGGCAAAAAAAAACTAATACAACTTCATGGGGATGTGGCAGACAGACCTTCAAGGGCCTTTAAAATTAGCTAGGGAAGGTCTGAGGACAAGAGAATGTCACTTCAAGAAGCAGCAATTAAAACTAGAAGTAGAGGCAGCAAATTGATGTTTTCTGGCATATTAGCAACTACATCGCTGCAAAAGGAATAGAGTGTGACATATAATTGGGATTGCTGAAGTAAAAGCAAGCGCCTTCATTTGGCCGACCGTTTAGTAGACTCATTTGCTTTTTATTTAACGGCTTTGCTTTTGGAAAGTCAAAAAACAATATGTAGAAAGTCAATTGCAGCTGTCCTGATAAAGGAATACTTAATGTCTTCAGAGGACTCGCTTAGCCATGGTCATTCAACGTCTTCATTGCAGCTTCCAACATTTCAGTATAAAAGGACATCATTATGTAGCGTCTCCAGCTAAATAAACACATGCAGAGATGTAACTGCACTTGGAGATACACCACAGAGATGCACCATCTTTTGTAGCTCAATAAAAAGTACTTAAATACATGCTTTTTTGCTAGATGCTAAAGTGTAACATTAAAATTTGTCAAACACTCAGATGTGTTTGCCCAATCAAAAAAAAGACTCCTCTTGACTTTATGGACAACCATTACGATATACAGAATACCCTTTCTTGAGCCCTTTCAGTTACTGTTTTTTTTAAAAGCTAATTTTTAATATATTTACAACTAATGTTAAATAATATCATATAATAATAATATTAATATTTATTTATTTATATAGCGCTACTAATCCCAGAGCACTTTACATACATTTTCAGCACTATTGTCATTGGAGCTCGCAATCTAAATATCCTATCATTATATATAACAGTTTATGCTTTACGCCTTTAATTTAATGTTTCTATAATTATAGAGCAAAAACTCCAATTAAAAATGTATATTATTGTGGCGCCCCACTGGTCGGTGCACCACAGAGGGGTACTGCATCCAGACCAAAGTGTATAGTATCCCTGTGACCAGGAGATTGGGATGTTAATCTGGGGCCCTCGCCACACGCATTCACACACCCAGAGCTAGGGGATCAATTGGTTAACCTGTTGCTAGGGAACTGATCCCAGTGGGTGGAGTCTTAGGTGGGTAGTGAAGAGTGGGAACGGGTTAGAGCAGAACGTATGTGGAGAGAGAAGAAAAGGGGACCCTGTTAGTGATGCAGTGGAGGGCACCTAAAAGAACGGTGACCCAGACAGAAGGCAGAGCCTCGGGTGTCAGTTAATAGCCTAATCTGGTCCAGTGGCACACCCGGCCCGGAGAGACCCAGTCCGACAACAGAGGATCGGCTCCGAGAGCGGTGCAGGAGTTCAATTCTGAGCCGCCAAACCGGAGGGACGCCAGCTACTCAGAGAGTCGCGACCAAGCCCTGGCATATTTCCCACAAAGGACCCCATAGAGGGTCATGAGCCCCTTAGTAAAGAACTACCTCTACAGAGACCCGTGGGGAAAATCGAAGGGCTCTGTGCAGGGCAAGGAGAAAGTGTGAGGACAGAGGGAGAAACCGGTAGGAACACCACTGAGGGTCTCAGTGACTATGCAGGCCAGCTACCCGTGACAGAGTACTATTTGAAAGCTGCCTGAAAGTTACCAGTAAACCCATGCAGAGCCTAAGCAGTGTGTGGTGTCTTATTTCATCTTGCCGGGAAAAGTCACATTCCTGTCTCCTCAGGCAGAATGCATCCAGCCTCCACCTGCATAGCCGCCTTCCTGTGTGAGTTCTACATTTCCATCACTGCCCCAGGGATCCTGCTCCACCTGCGGGGAGCATTACCATCCAGCTGCCTACCATCATCCCTGGAGGTCTGAAATCAGTGCTGGAAACACTACCAGGTACTGTAGGTGGCATCACGAACATTTTATTTGACTTTTTACACGCTTTACAGCGACCACCAGGGCCATGGCCCTGGGCACTGGCTACCAGTGACAGCACCCTTAATCAATGCCCGGGAACAGAGCAACCCAAGGCCCTGGGGTGGGTCATTATCAAAATTTTTAACAAAAAAAAGTAATGTTTACCAAAAAGTTTATAATTAATAGACAGCACATGCACAATGATTTCTTTGTTTACAGAGCACTAGATTTAAGGTCCGTGTACACTAAACAACTCGCAGAGCTAAATGACCACCTATGAGCTATTTATTTGTTGAAAAGTCATAATTTATAAGCCTGTTTACATAGGTAGACTGCATTTTAAATGTACACCATAAGAGATATTTATTATTTTAGTAATATTTTATTATTATTTACTACAATTTTAGCACCATTCATTCCATGGCACCTTACATATCAAAGGGGTTATACATAATGAAAACAAGTACAATAATTATGAACAATACAGGTCACCAACGGGTACAAAAGTTGAGATGACCCTGCAAAGGAGGGCTCACAATTTATAAACGCTGGATGATGATACAGTATTTCAGGGTAGAGCTGATTGTGTAATGGTATAGAGGAATGAGGGTTGCTGCAGGTTGGAGGTTTGCTGGAAGAAGTTGGTCTTCAGGTTCCATTTGAAGATTCTCACGGTATGCAAGAGTCTGATGTGTTGAGATAGAGAGTTCCAGAGTATAGAGCCAGACCAGTTAAAGTACAAGGAGCGTGAAACGATTTGTCATGTTTTTAGGTGCCCTGCACTAGATTAACCCCTTCTGCCCAGCTGTGACTATGTTGCTGGAACTGCACTTTTAATGAGTATGGAATAAAGCCTGCATTTTGTGGTAACGTGTGCTGAATTTTCTTTTCTGGATAATGTTTTCACTGCTACCCGCTGAACAGCATTTTCTATAGATGAATCTGCCTGAATCCTGGTTACTTAGATTTACACTGCCTGAACAGCTGATCATTGAGTGGTAGTGTGTTGGAGTTGGTGCCCCTGTGTAAGTATTTTTTTCCTCTTTTTTTTTTCTTTTTTCCTAAAATAGTTTGCAGACTTTATTGCAGAGCCCCCAAATACTAAAACAGTAGAAACCCTCTTAAATGACCACATTTTGGAAATTACATCCCTCTGGTAATTTACCTATGGGTGTAATGACGATTTTGTCTCTGGAATACACCCAGGGAGTCGAACACAGTAAATCCTATATAATAATTGCCAGTTTCTGACATCCGAGCACTGTGCCGCTATTCCGGCATGCACCGCGGCCGGATGCCAGTGCTGCGAGCGATGGCGCGCATGCGCGCCCGCCATCTCGAGCCGCAATTACCGACCAGCACCCGTTGGGAGATCAGCCGCTAATGCACAAGCCGCTGATTTCCTGATGGAAGACACCGTTCATCTCCCGCTGCACGAAGGTCAGCGGTGACCGGCGACGCAGCCGGGTAATGAGCGGCGTCCGCACAACCGGAAGTACACTGGCCGACATATTGGAACACCCAAGTTATGGGTGTTCCCATATGGTGGCCAGTAGCGGCGCTGCTGGCCGCTCTCCCCCGGCCGCTCCGTACTTCCCCCTCACCGCTCTGTTCTCATCCACCACTGTCGTACCATTGCAGGCTGGCTGAAGAAAGACATTTTTTTCGGAGCCGGTCATGTGATAGGCCCTCTGTGATGTCACATTAGCCCGCCCTGTCACATGACCGGCTTCACACTGATTCTCTTCAGCCTGCAATGAATGGTAATGCCGGTGGAAGGGAGAGAGCAGAGGACAGGGGGACAGGGCCACACAAGACTGGGGGACAAAGAACAGTGGCAGAGGACAGAGGGACACAGAACAGGGGCAGAGGACAGGGGGACACAACAGGGGCAGAGGACATGGGGACACCGAACAGGGGCAGAGGACAGGGGCACACAGAACAGGGGCACACAGGACAGACCCAGAGGACAGGGGGACACAGAACAGGGGCAGAGGACAGGGGCACAGAACAGGGGCAGAGGACTGGGGCACACAGGACAGGAGGACACAGAACAGGGGCAGAGGACAGAGGCACACAGGACAGGGGGACACAACATGGGCAGAGGAGAGAGGGACACAGAACAGGGGCAGAGGACAGGGGCAGACAGGACAGGGGGACACTGAACAGAGGCAGAGGACAGGGGCACACAGGACAGAGGCAGAGGACAGGGACACACACAATAGGGGCAGAGGACAGGGGCACACAGGACAGGGGGACACAAAACAAGGGCATTGGACTGGGGCACACAGGACAGGGGGACACAGAACACAGGCAGAGGACAGGGGCACACAGGACAGAGGCAGAGGACAGGGGGGCACGGGCACACAGGAGGAAAGATCATGATCTGAGGTTACATTCTGCATGGGGGTGTGCAAAACATTTGCAAGGTGGAAGGCAATATCAATAGCCTAAAATGTCAAGAAGTATTAGCTACCTCTTATATTCCAAATCATAAAAGGGATCAAATTCTGCAGCAGGATGGTGCTCCATCTTAATACATCCATCTCTACAACAAAGTTCCTCCAGGCAAAAAAGATGAAGGTGCTCAAGGACTGGCCAGCAAATGACAAGGGGAAAAACAACCAATGCATACTTTATAACAGGCAGCCCAAGAGGCTAATACTGCTTTGGATTTTACCAGCACACTAGGACTGCATAAATTGGTGAGTTTTTGATGGCACAAGCAAAGCTAAGTGTGCCCCAAAAATCATAGTAAAAAACAACCAGTGCGCACGTTATACCAGGTAGCACAAAAGGCTAGTATTGCTTTTGTTTTTACCAGCACACTAGGATCATATAAATTGGATAGATTTTGATGGTACAAGCCAAGCTAAGTGTGACACTAAAAATGACAGGCGGAAAAACGATCAGTGCTTTTCAACAGGAAGCAGCACAAAATGCAACTTCTCTGTTTGTGGTGGAAAAGAGCTCTAATTAGAGGTGTTTTAAAATTGAAATGTTGGAACAAGAGTTTAATAACTCCCTATTCCACAAACTCTCCTTCAGTACACTATAGTGGCCTAGTTCACAATGGTTTGAGCTCTGAAAAGAGCTGTGGTATATTGGTAATTTGTAGGTACTGGAACGCTGCTTTAAACTCTCAACCTTCTCCACAAACTCTCCCTCCCTACACTACACTGACCTATTATACACTCCAGATAGCTCTGAAAAGAGCTTATGTGTTATATAGATGCCAGATACACTCTCCCTACATGCAGCTTGCTCTCTCCCTACGCTATTACTGCACTGGTTCTAGATTGACAGACAATACACAAGATTCTGGCAGAGCTTATAACGACCCTATGACGCTGGGTATCCAGTCAATCACCGTAATGCCACAACCAAAATGGCTGTGGGATTACTGTGATTGGTTAGCAAGCCCAGCATGTTTAGTGAATGAAAATCATGCCCCAAACATGCTAGGCAGGTGATTTGAATAACACACGGTGAGTACACAAATAGTTGTAATGAAACTAGTTGCACAAATACCACAATATTCGTGCAAGTAGCGAATACTAAAAATTGCATTCGCTCATCACTAGTTTCAACTAAAAAGGCAGTGTTATGCCTCAAACCAGTACTTGCAAAATATTTGTTTCAGCTAAAAATGCAGTGTTAGGCCTTAAACAGGTTCTTGCAAAAATCTTTGTTAACCCATAAAAAGGCAGTGTGAGGCCTCAAACAAGTTCTTGCAAAATCTGTTTCCCCTAAAAAGGCAGTGTTAGGTCTCAAACCAGTTATTACAAAATCTCACTTTTTCCTAAAAAGCAGTGTAATGCCTCAAACCAGTTCTTGCAAAATCTTTGTTTCACCTAAAAAGGCAGGCTTAGGCCACAAACCAGTTCTTGAAAAATCTTTGTTTCCTCTAAAAAAGAAGTCTTAGGCCTCAAACAAGTGCGTTCCAATTCTGTGTGCAAAAATCCTGAGGTCACGGAGATGGAGAGGGGAAGGGGAAAAAGGTTGTTGGAAAGGGGAGTAGGCTTTGTATTTGAGATGATTGTGGGGTAGGTGTTACTGCTCATGTTACTGAAAGCAGTACTGACCAAACATTGGCTCATTGTATCCCAAGCAAAGTTACAACTTCTGTTACTGGACACCCTACTCCAGTCTCTTTGTTGGCCAGAGGCAGAGCGATATGAGTTCTGGATGAGGCCCAGATAGAGCTTTTGATCCAGTTCATGGGAAGTGCTGCATCAAGTGGCATGCCCTCCTATTCCTCCATCTCAACATCAGAAACAATAAAGTCCTCAGAGGTGGCACCCCAATTACCCATGTGTCACCCCATGTCACAACTCTCCAACTGCACAACGTATTGTGGAAAAATACAGATTGGTGATTCTGCAAAGATGTTCACACATTCAATTCAATGGGCTCTGCTTCAAAGATTCACATACTCCAGAGGAGAAAAGTACCTGCACCAATGCTCACAATCTTTTGGAATTGGATGTGAGTATGGAGGAAGTATGGTCCCAGCAGAATTCAGACCCTCAACACCAGAGTAGAGGTGATGATGATGATGAGACTTAGATACCTGAGGAGCACCCACACTGTACTGTGCATTCAGAGCAGGAAGAGGAGGAGGGTAACTCTCATGGCGAGAAGTGGGACAACTGAGAGGATGATGATGAGGTTAGAGATGTCACTTGGAATCAACCCAGAGTCATTCAGCTGAGTAACTAAGCAGAGGAAGAAGACGAGGAGATTAGGTTGCATTTTCCTGCACAAAGACTGAGGGCTTCAATGACCACAAGCACTGAATCCTTAGCCACAACTCTAGCTCTGAACAGCAGTGGTCATGGGTCTGCAGTTGTCCCAATGTGGCAAGGGTTGCCTGGGCCTTTTTTGACGCTGCAAAAGATGACCCAACTAACATTATTTGTAAACTGTGTACTAAAAATTCAAGTAGAGGCAAATAAAGCCCCAACAATTTTACTGCTACATGCATGAACTGCCACATGGCCCAGCACCATGTGTTAGTCTGTGAAAAATACTGCAGTAAAACTTTGCGTAGCAGGCCTCACCAAACACTGGCATTGTTCACACTCAATTTGCGTTTTTTTTAGCAGGAAAAAAACCACCGGCGTTTTTCTAAAAGTGCCAAAAAGTGTCCCTTGTGTGTCTGAAAGGATTTGTCACTTTTTTGGACTTAGTAATTTTTTGGACAAAAACGCAGGCAAAAAAGCTAGCGTTAACGCAGGGTGCCTCAAGGAGCCTTTTAAAAACGTTAGCGTTAACCCATGCGTTAACGCAGGTGCCTATAGGTGTCCTGCGTTAACGCATGCGTTTCCCATAGGGCCCCACGTTAAAAAAAGCATGCGTTTTTGGAAAACCACCCCTGCGCTTTTTTCCAGCACCCAAAAAACGCTGCATGCAGCGTTTTTTGGACTGGGGGAAAAAACGCAAGTGGAGCTGAAAAACGCAGCTACACTCAATAGCACCCTGCGTTAACGCACCTGCGTTTTTGGAAAACTGCAGAAAAACGCAGATAATGCCAAAAACGCAGGTGAATGTGAACATGGCCACTGTCTGCCATATCGACCACATCAGCTGCTTCTTCCTCCTCCATCACTGTGGCAAGTGTTGTCTGGCAGGTGTTCGGTCACAGGACCTCCACTTGTTTACCTGCTACAGTCTGCGCTATTGACAGCCCCCCAGCTGTTAAGGAAGTAGACATGTCTGCTGATTTTGATAGATCTCAGACACTGAGCACATCACTTGTTTGTCAGCCTGCCAGAATATCTCCGACAGCACCTTCTTTACAGTACAGCAGTTTGTCAGTTACACCATTCTCCACTAGGGATGGGCGAACTGCTTGGGTTCGTGACTAGGGTTGCTCTGATAAAGCAAGTAAAGAGTCCTCATTATACTCACCGAATCCACGTTTTTCGTTGCAGCTGTGTGGCAGTGCTGCTTCACTTCTGGACGTCCGGGCAATAGTCATGTAACTAGCTTCAACAGCCAATCACATACTCCCAGAAGACAAGGGGCAGCCTGGAAGTGACTCAGCACATGTCAAACTACAAAGAGAGAATGCAGACCCGGAAGTATATCAGGTGTATTAACTCTTTGTTTCTTTTAACAGGACAACCCCAAACATGAACCCGGGGAAAAACATGCAGTTCATCCATTCCTATTTTCCACCGTCTCTCAGCATGGCAGCCTGCCCTTGGTCTCGCAGTTGTGGTCACGGCAAAGATTATTTTCTCTTATGCATTCTAAAGCATCTCCCATTTGCTTGCCACGGAAATTCTACCTTTCTGCCTGGTGGATACAGAAGGTTTCCTCAAGCTGATGGCCCCCCTGTGTCAACTGCCCAGTTGCCACTACTTGTTGAAGAAAGCTATGCCTGCACTAAACCAGCATATTGCAGACAACATCACCCATATATTGAGAAACTCTGTTTGTGATAGGGTGCCTATCACCACTGACATTTGAACGGGCAAACATGGCAAGGGACATTAAATCTATCTCACTGGCCACTGTTGACTTTGGTGGTTGATTGGTCAGGCGGGGAAGGGGCTACTCTCCAAGTCTTCAAATCCTCAAGACTTTTGGGAAAAACTACTGCCTGTATAACTTCATCCACTTTTTCTGCTTGTCTCCCTCATTTAGGGCCTCCAGCTGTGCCCTCAACCTCTCCCTTAATGTTGCAACAGACAGAATTAACCCTAGCTTCGTACTGCACTGCCAGAACTCTCTGCCATTAGGCAGTGTTTAAATTAAAATTCTTTGGAGATGTGTGTCACAAAGCCGATGAGTTGTGGACAGCTATGTAGGCCGAGTTTCAGCAATGGCTGTCTCTGCTAAACCAGGAGCCAGGGAAGGCCATGTGCGATAACAATGCAAGCTTGGTGTCAGCCCTATGCTGGAGCAAACTTACACATGTGCCTCGCATGGCTCACGTCGTCAACCTGTTTGTCCAGAAATTCCTACGCCACTATCCTGGCATGGATGAGCTGCTGCATAAGGCTCGGTAGCTGTGTGCTTTGTTCTGCCATTCTCACCCCACAGCTCATCGATTACCATTGCTACAGAGGTCTTTAGGACAACTGTTTTACATGCGATATGCCTATGCAGCTGTTGCAGCACTGACAAAGCCTGACGCAGTATGTAATGACGCATATAGTGACTCAGAGTGATCTGAATGTGATACAAATGACACTTCCAAAGTGGGCACAAATCAAACACCTCAGCACCCTTTTGCACAGTTTGAAAATGGCTACTAAGATAGTTAGCACTGACGATGCCAACATCAGCATCACTATTGCGGTCATCTACATGCTGGATCAAACTGAAAAATATGATGGAGTAGTGGTACCACAGGAAGAGGAGGAGGATGTGGAATGGGTATCAATATCTCAAAAGTCGGGACTCTTGTCACACAGCCGGATGGCATGGCAGGGTGTAATAGAGTGACAGAGAGAAACTCATGGTACCAGAGAAACTGGTTTTAAAAGTGAAGAAGCCGAGGAACAAACAGAGGAAGATGAGGATGAAGAAGTGATGGACAGAGAACAGTTAGGAGATAAGGAAGAAATTATTCCCCCTACTCTTGTCTGAGGATGGCAAGAGAGGACGAAGGAAGGAAGCTTGATTTTTATGCTGCCACCAACACAACAAGGATTTGGGCCTCATGGATGCATCAGACACATGAGCGCCTTCTTGCTGATCTAACTTCAACACGATACCCAACTCATTGGGATTCGAATTATCAATGGCCATGTTCACACTCACCTGCGTTTTTGGCATTCTCTGCGTTTTTCTGCAGTTTTCCAAAAACAGGTGCGCTAACGCAGGGTGCTATTGAGTGTAGCTGCGTTTCTCAGCTCCACTTGCGTTTTTTTCCCCCAGTCCAAAAAACGCTGCATGCAGCATTTTTTGGGTGCTGGAAAAAAAAGCAGGGGTGGTTTTCCAAAAACGCATGCGTTTTTTTAACATGGGGCCCTATGGAAAACGCATGCGTTAACGCAGGACACCTATAGGCACCTGTGTTAACGCATGCGTTAACGCTAGCGTTTTTAAAAGGCTCATTGAGGCACCCTGCGTTAACGCTAGCGTCTTTGCCTGCGTTTTGGCCAGAAAATGACTAAGTCCAAAAAAGTGTCAAATCCTTTCAGACACACAAGGGACACTTTTTGGCACTTTTAGAAAAACGCAGGTGTTTTTTTTCCTGCTAAAAAAAACGCAAATTGAGTGTGAACAATGCCAATGACTACTGGGTTGCCACACACTTGATTGCGCTGTACAAGAGTAAATTTAGCTAGATCTTTCCCATCTTGGACAAGGACACGCGCATGCTGAAGTATCAAAAAAAGTTTGTAGACAATCTTAGGATTGGTTTTCCCCAACACAGCAGTGAGGGACACAGTGCACATTGCAGAACTACACTTCTAACCTGGAGGACATCAAGCCATCAGCGTAAAAATATTTGCTGCAGCAATGTAACAGTCAGAAGCAGTTTCTGGGAGTCCTTTGACCAATTTTTTAAACCAGCACATCCACTGGCAGAACTGAGTACAAGTTTGACACACAGTTAATGACTGAAGAGGATGGTGCAAGAGTATCTAGCTCAATATTCACGCCATTAGTGTGGTTTGGATTATTTTGCATCTCGAGCTTCAAAAAAAGAGGAGTGACCTGAGCTCGCCAGTCACACCTTGAAGGTTTTGTCATGTCATGTAGCCAGCGTTCTCTTAGAACGTGTCATCAGCGCTGCTGGTGGTGATTAAACGGATAAGCACATCCGGTTGTCTCCTGAAAGTGTTGACTACCTAATTTTCATTAAGAACAACAAGTCATGAATCTCCAAGGGCTTTAACACTTTAGTGGCAGACTACTCAGAGTAGGCGATGAACTTTTCAGTGTGCTGCATTGATCTTGCCAGTCTCCAATTTTTATTATTTGTCAATTGATTCCACTTTGGTGGTATATGTCTCTAATTTTTTGAAAAGTGGAGACCCTTTAAGGGGTCTCCTTGTTTGTTTCCTGAATTTAGCAGAGCTTTTTGAGTATGATGCCAACATGTGTCACTCACCTCCTGTTACTAATGAATGTACAACCTTGAAATGCTAGGCTAGGCCCTGTTCCAGACCCTGATCCAAGCATGCAGGCTGAGCCATTTTTCAATTTTTATTCTTGGTCAATTGATGCTACTTTGGTGGTATCTAGCCCTATTTTTTTTTTTTTTTTTTGAAATGTGGACAATATTCTTTGGGGTATCCTTCTTGTCTGTTTACTGAATTTATCAGGATTCTCTGAGCACCATGCCTGTACCTGAAGCTCAAAACACTGGGCCAGGCATTGTCCCATGCATCCATAATGCACAATGATGAAAATGTTATCTCTGGTAAACTGGTGACACTTTTCCTGGTGTTTGTCCCTAATGTGAGCTGTTTTGGCAGGTTTTGGGCTCCCTTGGAAGCGTTTTCTATACACTTAATTTTGCATCCCATTGATTTCAATGGATTGCAGAAGTGGCAAACTGTTTGGCAAACAAGTCAGCGAACATATGTTTGTTTGGCGAACTGAATTGAATCCGAACTTCAAGAGGTTTGCTCATCTTTAGTCATGAATCTACAAGGACTTTTCCTCCCCAGTGGCAGCCTGGACATACTAAGCGATGTTGTACTTTTCAGTGTCCTGTATTGATCTTACCTTTTCACAATTTTTATTCTGGATGAATTGATGCAACTTTGGTGGTATATGGCCCTAATATTTTTTAATGGTGGAGACTCTTCTTGGGGATTCTTTATTGTGTGTTTTGTGAAGTTAGCAGGTTCTCTGAGCACCATGTTTACACCCATCACTTATCTCCCTGTTCCTGATCAATGTTGAATCTTCAAATACTGAGCCAGGCCTTGTCTTATACATCTATACTGCAACATGATAAAAAGTTTAACTCTGGAGAATAGATGGCATCCTGGTGTCTGCCCCCAAATTTGAGCTGTTTTGGCACTTTTTATCCTCTTTTAAGGTATTTTCTATGCCTTTTAGTTTGCCTCCCTTTGATTTCAATGTGGTTCTAAAGTTTGGCGAATTGGCAAACATATGCAAATTCAGTGAACTGAAAGAACCCAAACATTAAAAGGTTTGTTCATCTCTTGTAGTGGACATACTGCAGACCAGGCCCTAACCCTTCCTGGCAGGGGTTTAGCAACAACTCGTAGGGACCATGACCTATTTTTTGGTGCAGAACCTTTGGCAGTAACTGCAAGTAAAGAGCTCTTCACTGTAACTATGATTACCCCCTTATCCCCCTCTTATCTGAAGAGGATAGGGCATCAAAACAAAGCGACTGAGAGGTTAGGAGATCCTTGGGAGAAAGAGAAAGGGAAAGTGGTCCTTGGGGAGAAAACTGAACTTAAAAGACTTTATTGCTGAGTATCTGAAGTTGCATAAATAAAATGTAATTAAAGGGGAACTCGAGTGAGATAAAACATTTTAGTGCAGTCCCTGCCCCCCTACATGATGAAGGAGAGCCATACACTGCAGTTCTAGGATTTATAGAACTTTTTTAATTCAATAAAATCATACTTTCTCCTCTGCTCTGGCCCCCACCTCAGGGAACCCAGAATGTTCAGCTTGACAGCTTCATGTAAGAGCAAAAAGCAGGCGGTATGTCGGGGGTGTGGATGTTGGGGGCTGCATGATACGCCCCCCCACAATTCTGTTTAGTGAGGGGGCATTCAGAGATTTAGGTTCCCTGAGGTGGGGGCCAGAGCAGAGTAGCAGGTATGATTTTATCAATTTATAAGAGATCTATAGATCCTAGAACTGCAGTGTATAGCTCTGCTTCATCATTTAGCTGGGCAGGAACTGTACTAAAAAGATTTCTCTCACTGGAGTTCCCCTTTAAGCTGTGTGCACACTGACTCGAGTGTTTTGAACTAAATAATCTGTTGATTAAGAACATTTTGCTCTCGTGTTTGTCTTCACTTTGGATTGGACCAAATTTATCCAAGACATCAGCGATATGCAGCAGCTAGAAAAGATATTATCTGTACCACACAAACCTTCACACCTAACCAGATCCACTACAAAATCCCAAACAATATTTCCAACACTATGAGGCTAGATGGGAAGCTTAAGATCTGTGCCTTGACAGCGATTACCACCCCATGCCAATTTCACAGTTGCATGCATACCAACTTATACTCTGGGTCATTTCTTGGATTTTGCTTTAGGTTTTTGTACTTTTTTTAAACAGGGCCCTGGTCCCTCTTATTTACCTAAGTGTTTTGTTTATATAGCCTCCCATGGCTAGGTGTTTGAACAGTGGGACCCCTGATCTAGCTCTGCCCCATCTACTTTGATGTTGTCTGACACAGAGTGATGATTTAATATTAGAGGATAGGACCATCCCGATTGAGGTTAACCTTGCTTTTTTGATCATTAATATGTATTATTACTTTTTACTTACAGCAGGGAATATGTTCATTTTATTTCTATCCTAGGTTTTGTCTGTTAAATGGCCACAGCGTGAAGTTATTCCAATACATTGCATGTTAACCAACTTACACTCTGGTTCATATTCTCTAGAATGAATAGTTTAGTCAAATTCAAGTAGGGTTCTAGTTCCACGCTAAAAAAAACCTCACCCATCTCTTGTATCTAACATTTACTGCAAGTCATGAATTATTACAGTGATATATAAAAAAGTGCCAATAGATGCCCTGATCACTAGAAATAAAAGGGGCTTTCGAGCTGTTCTGACTGCTGTGTCCCTTCAGCTTTCATCAGCCTTGCTGTAATGAAAGTTTATGTCCTGTCTTCATTTCTTCAGAATGAAGCTAAAATAAACTGACTGTAAACAATGGAAAAAACAGAGCACCACAGTAACTCCGCTTTGACAATCAGTGGGGGTCTTAATGATCTCGGCGATATGTCAGTAACTAAAAAATGATAGGTACTTGTTAAAAGTACTATTTGTCTAGCCAAATGGCTGATTTATGCCCTTGCTTGAGCAATATTTGGTCCTATTCTGGGCGTCCTATTCTTCACTCTCTCGTGTAGTAGCTAACAATGTAGGGTCACACATCTGATGAATAGATAAGAGCAGCCTACAGCACAGCCTGAAGCTGTTTAGCTCTACAGTCTTCTGAGATTTAACCTGCAAAATCTGTTACAGGGTCTCTACCTACAATGTGCTGTTTAGAATTCTGGAGTCTTCATGTGTGGCAGAGGGCACAAGGACGTGTTTTTCTTATACATCTTCTACTGCTGTGCTCTTAAGACACATCTAATCAATTTTCAACAACTTAATTTAAAAAAAAATACTATCCTGCAAACTACTGAACCATGATCCTTATTCTTTATAACTGAACAACCAAAATGTAATGATTCTATGTTTTTAACAATATAATAACAAACAACCTTAGAACTATGTTATTGTGTATTATATATTGAGCCATTCAACTTTGTAAGTGATTTAACTGTTAAATAACTGTCCCACTACCATAGCAAAAACATTTCAATCTCCTTTCCAAAAAGCCATGCCATGATTTAATACATATTACGTATTTCTTTTTAAACAGACAACCATGCCTCCATATACACAAATTTCACTTACTTTATCGGCATTGCTCACATATCAGACAACCCTTTTCTCAATCATTATGTTTTTCCCAAGATAAATACCGTATATACTCGTGTATAAGCCGACCCGTGTATAAGCCGACATCCCTTCTTTTGCCCCCAAAACCTGGGAAAACCTATTGACTAGTGTATAAGCCGAGAGTGGACCCCAGCACAGGTATACAGGCCTCCCCAGTCTTAGTATACAGCAGCCTCCCCAGTGGTATACAGCCTCCCCAGTGGTATACAGGCCTCCCCAGTGGTATACAGGCCTCCCCAGTGGTGTATACAGCAGCCTCCCCAGTGGTGTATACAGCAGCCTCCCCAGAGGTGTATACAGCAGCCCCAGTGGTGGTATATACAGGCAGCCCCAGAGGTGGTATATACAGGCAGCCCCAGAGTTGGTATATACAGGCAGCCCCAGTGGTGGTATATACAGGCAGCCCCAGTGGTGTATACAGCAGCCCCAGTGGTGTATACAGCAGCCCCAGTGGTGGTATATACAGGCAGCCCCAAAGGTGTATACAGGCAGCCCCAGTGGTGGTATATACAGGCAGCCCCAGAGGTGGTATATACAGGCAGCCCCAGTGGTTTTATATACAGGCAGCCCCAGAGGTGTATACAGCAGCCCCAGCCCCAAAGGTGCATACAGGCAGCCCCAGTGGTGGTATGTACAGGCAGCCCCAGAGGTGGTATATACAGGCAGCCCCAGTGGTTTTATATACAGGCAGCCCCAGCAGCCCCAGCCCCAAATGTGTATACAGGCAGCCCCAGTGGTGGTATATACAGGCAGCCCCAGAGGTGGTATATACAGGCAGCCCCAGTGGTTTTATATACAGGCAGCCCCAGTGGTTTTATAAACAGGCAGCCCCAGAGGTGTATACAGCAGCCCCAGCCCCAAAGGTGTATACAGGCAGCCCCAAATGCTGGAACTTGCCCCCCTGCTTGTAAGATCCCCCGGCTGCTTAACTTACCATCCTCTGTCTTCTTCATCGCGCGCGCAGGTGCCTCGGTGCTCCCGTCCTCCATGCTCCCGGCGTCATCCGGGGTCCCCGGCCGTCGCGTAGCGATGACGTCATGCGACCGGCCGGTCACATGACCCCGGATGCTACGGAGGACGGGAGCACGGAGGGACCTGCGCGCGCGATGAAGAAGACAGAGGATGGTAATAATAGCAGCCGGGGGGGGGGCTTACAAGCAGGGGGGCAAGTGCCAGCATTTGGGGGGATATATTTAGTTATGCACTGCTTCCCCCTGCCGCTGATTGACAGGGGGAAGCAGTGCATATGTAATGAGCGGCCCCACGTGACGGGGCCGCTCATTCAGCAACCTCCCACCGCCTCCTCCTGCCTCCCCAGCCCTGGACACAGCCCCCACCTACCGTATTGACCCGTGTATAAGCCGAGGGGGAGACTTTTCAGCCCAATTTTTGGGCTGAAAAACTCGGCTTATACACGAGTATATACGGTAATAACATTTGCTCTCCTAGGGCTTGTGTGGCATTGTTTTGTTTCGCAAGACATGCTATCAGAATTCACTTTGCTGTCCCCTCTTTTGTACAAATCAGACATAGGAAGTGAAAGAGAAGCCACAGCTCTGGCTTTCTTCAGATACCAGTTACATTCAAAGGGGAGCACAGTCAAGTGGTTGCTGATTGGCTGCAAGGATCGCTTGACAACATTGTCATGTGGGCCCAGGGAGAGCCAATGTTAACATTGTTGAAATAGTGCTGGCACCAAAAGTGAGCATATATGTTATATTTTACTTGGGGTGATTGGAAATAATTTGTCCAAATAGTGGAAAACCCTTTTAATAAAAAACAATGTACATTTTATCTAGATTATGACAGTCATTTTTCCCAGTACATAATCATTTAAGTTTTGTGGAGTATAAGTTAGAAAATCCACCAGGGAATCAGGCGCAGGCAAACGTGGCAATAAAGGATGCTATTACAGATTGTTGCATGCGCTAGTGCCTTATATACAGTCATAGAATCCATAAACCTCTCTTGACAGGTGTGGTAGTTATTATTATTATTATTATGTATTTATATACTTATTAGACCACAATTGACTCCGGCAGCGTCATCGAGTCACATGATCACAGTTACCGTGGTACCGTAATTGCGGTCATGTGACCCAATCAGCTGATCGGCTTGTGACGTCACCTAAGGTCCTATAAGCACCCTGACCTTGCTGGAGGCAGCGGTGGATCCCAGATAGGTGAGAATACAGATTTTTTTACTTTTTAACTCTTTATGTTGCTATATTTCACTTCCGCAATGTATATTATACATTGCGGAAGTGAAAGTGCCCCGGATAATCACAGACCAGGACACAGAATAGGTTACCCCCTATGGTGTCCTACAAAAAGTAGGATCCCACGGATAGGAAAAAATATGCAATATGAACCCAGCCATAGTTGAAAGCATGATATCGGGCAGCAGACAAGTCTAGAAGGTGAAGCATGGAGAATAGTCTGTTAGCTTAGGCAGTAAGTAATTAAAAATTTTGGTCAAAACAGGTTTGGTGAAGTGATGGGGATGAAAGCCAGATTTGTTGTCGAAGGGTGCGTTGGATGAGATCTGAAAGAAAAGCTCAATGTGGACATGCAGGAGTAATTTGGAGGCAAATGGGAGAAGCAAAATGGGGAGATAGCTAAATGTAGAGGTTGGGTCAAGAATGGCTCTTTCAGAAGACTTTTGATAAAGGAAGGAAGGTGACACAAATGAATAATAGGTTGAAAAAATGAGTTAGGGCTGGGATAAATCTTGTGATGAGGCTGGGCAAGATGTGAGATGGGATATGGTCAAGTGCACAAGTTGTGAGGTGTAATTTGGAAAGAATATGAGAAAGTGTGGGGTACTGGAAATGGAAAAATATGAGAGCTGTGAAGTAGTCCTGTTTTGCAGAGGTGAAGACCAAATTAAATTTGAAAATAGCTTGTTTGAATGTGGTAAAGTTTTCCCATGAGTGAATTTTCTTCCAGCACTGCTCCGCTACAATGCCCACTTGCCAAAGCTTTTTTGTTAGATTGATGTAAAGAGGTTGTTGATTGATTCATTGCACTTTAACATTCAGAAGTGGGGTGACTAAGTCAAAAGCTTATGTGATTGTGATGTACAGAACAATGGTGCTGTCTGGGTTGTGGAATGCAGATATGGAGGACATAGGAAAAAGAGTCAGAGTGTGTGAATGTTTAGGTGTGCTAGGTTACTTGGGGATGTTCTTGCTGTTAGAATTTGAGGCAAATGTAGAAGAGAGAGATGAGAAAGTAACTAGATTGTGCTCAGATGGGGGAAGGTGAGACAGTGAGTTTACATAGGGAACAGGTCTTGTATATTTGTCTGTGTGAGTGGATATGGTGGACGATTGTGAAAAAGCTAAAAATAAAGCAAGTAACAGGAGTTTGGAGGAGCTGACAGCTTGGCGTCATGTTGAAGTAACCGATGATGATGGTTGGAATGTCAGAATTGAAAAAGCGTAGAGGCCAGGTAAAGAGGTGGTCAATAAAGGTGGTGGCCAGCCCTGGGGGTTAGTATATGATGGCAACATAGAGGTTGGACAGACAGTGGATACAGATAGAGCACATTTCAAAACAATAGGGGATTATGAAGGGTAGAAATAGGATTGGTTTGAAAGTGTAGCATTTAGAAAGAAGACCATCTTCTCCACTATGTCTATTTCCAGGCTGAGGAGTGCAGGTGAAGTGATTGCCATCGTAGCACTGTGCAGCAGAAAAAGAGGTGTAAGACAGTGCCAACCATGCTTTGGTGAGCCCCATGGAGAATAGGATGCATGGCTTAAAGAGGTCATAAATGACATGCAGCATGTGGGATATGGAGATATTCCTTCTTTACCTTCCTCCTCTAATTCTACTATCTTCCTGGCTCTCTTCTTGCCTGTACTGTTAGTTGTTTGGTGGCAGTGGTCAGTCAACCACAGGAACGGACACAGACAGCATAGGTCTCCTGTTCGAGAACCATAGGTCTTTTGCAGACTAATAGCCAAGTTCAATGCACTATTCCACCTTCTTTGGAGGTGGAAGTGATCAATGTTTCCTCTCAGGCCAATGTGGGGCTGCACCATTGATTTGTCCACTCCTGGATACTAAAGTAAAGTAGTGATTTGTCACAGTAGCACTTAAGCTTTATTTACAGCCCAAAACTGTTAAATGTTGCAGCAGTGAAGGGATACCTCCTTTTCACCACTGGCTGACTTTTATACTGATGTGTTTAAAAAGGAGTGCTCCATACCTGGTCCAAACATGTGATGATCTAGATTGGCTTTCAATGTCTAAAAAAAAGTATCCAGTATAATATGCCAAAAATTACAAAAAATCTTACCTCCTCAAATTCTCTCATCAATACTTCCCTCTAATTAAATGTTACCAGTAAAAAGCCAGAGGTTGATTTACCATGAAGAATTCTGATTACTTGTGCACATAGATAGATAAACGATGCTTATGCAAGATTTTGCATTTCTGTGTAATCAGTTCATTGTTATGTACATCTTAACACTCTATATAGATAATAAATGTATTTATTTTGTATATTCCTTATGTGATAAATTACATTTTGCTGAACTTGAGTACTGAAGGCAAAGTCAAGGACTAAACTAAAAAGAAACAAATATACACTCAACAATACCTCCCTGTCTATGTGATACGTGATCAGTTAGAAGGCAAAGTTAATGTACAGCATAATAGGCTTTAAATGCATCATCGCTGCTCAAATGCAGTACAAACATCTCTATTGTTGCCTCAAGTGCATTGCGCTAGCTTTCTTTCATGTAGCTACAATGTAATTTATTTGTTATCTCCTTAAAGATACAGAAATAGAGAGTAGTTGGCATGTGGTTCCTTTTAGGTTCAAGCAGGAAGGTTGAGTGGTCCGTAGACCTTGGATAATAAGACAATAGACGTTTCTAAAACAAGAAGAAAAATGATTGGTTTCCACATTACAACATGCAGTGGTAAACAATGACAGCACTACAGACTGGAAAAGCAGATTTACCAGATATTGTAGGCTTTTTGTCTTATGAATTTTTAATACTGAAGGGTGTCTTGTTGTTTAGAGATTAGGGACTAGAATGAGCTGGAGAAAAGCCTTTTTTGGGAAAATGAAAACTGAAATAGTTCTTTGTAATCCTGCCAAACACTAAGATGAAAACTTTACACAGACACCCACCATGATTTTCTTTCCCAAGTTAATCTTCGAAGAAACATAAAAATACTGCTGCCTTGTTACATGGATCTTATTGTTAGTGGTGTTGATTTTGTGCCTTATTGTATTGTATTTGCTTTGAATTTCACTGGGTTATCTCGTGGGAAGATTTTACATGAGGTTACTGGAGCAGCAAGTGCATGTTTATTTGTAACACACAATATTCCACGAGATAAGGCATGGATGAATAATTCATAGCTGTATCAAGACAATAACTTGAATGCTACAGCAAGTGAAGCGTGTCTTCCTCAGGTACACATTCAGAAGGACTAGGGGGCTGACCTAGAAATCTAGGCAAATTTATAAGAAGAGAAATATAAAAGAAGAGATCATGCAACTCTATCTGAAAAATACGCTATGGAAGTAATAAGGAAAGATGGGTACGAAGAGAGTCTGCAAATCTTCTCAACAGAGTAGAAAAAGTTTATGTAGATGTAAAACAGTTATGTGAAGTAAAAATGGCCAATGTAAAGGTTTCTTATTGCTTTTTTTAACTTGCTGAATGTAGACAATCAAATTTGCTTTTTCTCCAAAACGTACATAAAGGTAAGGGTGATATGAAAGCACAAAAACAATTAGGTAACTAAATTTACTTAAAGGGAACCTGACCCCTCCAGATCACCCCCAACTCTATTAATACCTGTCCCTGCACCCTAAAAGATCATTAGCAGCGCTCCTTTTCTGTAAAAAATGCATTCTGTAACATTGGGAAAAACACCATTATACACTTACATATCAGCGATTTCTTCACATTGAATAAGTCTCACAGGGCGTTCCCTGTGAGACTCTAAACCCTCCTGAGCAGTTCATTATCACGCCCAGATGGTCGTGATAACTAATCCTAGTCCTCCTCGCCCTGCTGTATGGGCGTAATAGCCGGTGTGACGCTATTTGGGTCACATCCGGTCCTGGTGACGTGTGTACACCCTTTAGGTGTAAGCCGACCTCACCATGCGCATTGCGCATGCGCAGCCTTTCATTTACACAAGTGAACAACTGAAGTATATATTTTTCTGCTACAGAATTGTTCACTTGGAAGAACTAAAGTCCAGAGATGGATTCATTAGAAAAATCTACTAGATGATGAGACGTTTACCTTTTTTTCTCAAAGATTTTCTTCAGCTATTAAAAATTTGAGTGGCTTACTGCTTACACAGACATCTTGCGATTGCTCCCTAGAATCTCAATTGATTGTGTAGCAGCCTTAATTTTTATTATTCAACCATTCTTTGTGTTTCTTTACTGTACGTCCATTGTCATGTGGAAACTCATGTTTCTAACTTAAAGGGGTTGTCCGGGCTTATTTTTTATTTCATATTTATATCTAGGCTGCAAAATGTTGACAATCTGCAATATACATGTTGTCAACATTTTGCAGGGTTTCCTAGATATAACACATTTACTGATGGCAGAGAGTGTCCAGGGGGTGTGATTGTGCAAGCTGGTCGTTTACACCTACTCTAGCACAATCACACCCCCTCCCCTATTCCTAGTATGGCCAGCCACCCCCAGGCCATACATGCCCGCCCCTTGCCCACTAAACACTATGTAATGAAACCACCCCCAGGGCTCCTACAGGCCGCCCCAGCCCCTAAATCACCACCCACCCTCTGCAAAACAGCGGTCCCCAGTGCACTGATACAAGGTGCCGAAACCGCTGCTGTGAAAGCGATTCCGGCACACTGTGTCAGTGCAGCAGGGGACCCGCTGCATATGTGTGCAGCTCACCCGACATTGTCCTGTGCAGCCGGTCCCGGTCCGCCTTGGTCCCGGTCCGCCCTGGTCCCGGTCCGCCCTGGTCCCGGTCCGCCCTGGTCCCGGTCATCTGCAGGCGGGCTCTCCACACTGCAGCCGGGCTCCACACTGCAGCCGTATCTGTGCTGTGTGTGTGGAGCGGTGCCCGGCGCCTGATCTCCCCAGACCTCCAGTACCATAGAGCTGGTGGAGCGGTTTAGAGAGGACCGCTCCACAGCCTCTGCTCTATTGTACTGGAGGTCTGGGGAGATCAGGCGCCGGGCACCGCTCCACACACACAGCACAGATACGGCTGCAGTGTGGAGCCCGGCTGCAGTGTGGAGAGCCCGCCTGCAGATGACCGGGACCAGGGCGGACCGGGACCAGGGCGGACCGGGACCAAGGCGGACCGGGACCAGGGCGGACCGGGACCGGCTGCACAGGACAATGTCGGGTGAGCTGCACACATATGCAGCGGGTCCCCTGCTGCACTGACACAGTGTGCCGGAATCGCTTTCACAGCAGCGGTTTCGGCACCTTGTATCAGTGCACTGGGGACCGCTGTTTTGCAGAGGGTGGGTGGTGATTTAGGGGCTGGGGCGGCCTGTAGGAGCCCTGGGGGTGGTTTCATTACATAGTGTTTAGTGGGCAAGGGGCGGGCATGTATGGCCTGGGGGTGGCTGGCCATACTAGGAATAGGGGAGGGGGTGTGATTGTGCTAGAGTAGGTGTAAACGACCAGCTTGCACAATCACACCCCCTGGACACTCTCTGCCATCAGTAAATGTGTTATATCTAGGAAACCCTGCAAAATGTTGACAACATGTATATTGCAGATTGTCAACATTTTGCAGCCTAGATATAAATATGAAATAAAAAATAAGCCCGGACAACCCCTTTAACATCAGTCGTCTTACGAATAGTCTCACATTATATAAACACAATGAAGAATTCATACTTGATTTTATTATGGTAAACTGAGCAGTAACTGATCAATAAATATATAACATTTATGCCTGTAGTAGTTGATATTAACATGCTTTGGTAAAAGTACATATATGGCTAACACTAGTGATGGGTGAGCACTACTATGAGTACTCTACTTGTAATGAGTAGTTGGATGTTCGGATGGGTGAAACTCGAGCACCCAATTATGTTGGAAGTCAACGGGAACACAAAGAAGTTGCCGAAAAAATGCTCAAATTCCCTAGTGACTTCCATTAAACTCAAGTACTCAAGTCGTACCTATCCAAGCATCCAACTACTTGTTATGAATACTGAGCACCCTAGCATGATAGTGCTCGCTCATCACTAGTTCATAGATAGGAGCAAGTACTAAAATCCTTGGGTGCTCGAAGCTCGGGCTGAGCATCCCAAGATACTCGTGTACTCGGCCAGAGCACCGAGCCCAATGTAGGTCAATTAGTGACAGGCTCCGCCCACAGACTTCCGGCTATAAAACGAGTGTTTCGGGGAAAGGGCGGGAGGGTTGGCTTTTTCAAATCGTCGCAATGTACAACACCTTGCTGTGGCCCCCAGAGGGACCCTAACAATCAATCTGCTCTCTGTGAGGTGCCAGCTCACTGTGTGCACTGAAGGGAGCTGTGTATTTGTGTCAGATCGATAATTATTTGTGAGGAGTCCGAGCATCTCGGCGGTACTCGGTGCTCGCCGAGTACCCCGAGTACCGAGATATTCGTGCGAGTTTCGAGTAGTGACAAGCACACTCGCTCATCCCTACATGTTAACTCCAACATTTCTTTTGTGCTGATCCAAAACGTCCTCCATCACATAATTTCAGACCCCCTAGTGTTGACATAATTGTCTATGTTGTTCTATATAGACAAGTTTCTACCTGGCACATTTCCTATGATGATATTTTATGTGTAGCCACTTTCCAATACATTTGCAGACAATTTATTTCTGTTTACCCAACTGATTGGTTTTTGCATCTAGAATTGCTGATGTGCAGAAAATATATGCAATTATAGAGACATTTGTTTCTTCTATTCAGTGGTTTGAGTCCCACTCGCCTTCATCAGTGTTAGAATCATTGAAATTCTGGCTCTAAACAGAAGAACTTGGGTGACAACCAGATGGAAGAAACAAGAAGATTATAGTCATGTAGTACAAAAGGAAGAAAAAGCTCTGATTAAATAATTATGAACTACTACGATGGTTACTTAAAAAACTCAGTAATAACATCTTATCGCTTTCATCACAAATATCAAACACAAATAAGCCACAATATCTTGGAAAGGTATTAAGATACAATGCAAGCATAGAAAAATGAATTTTTGCCTGAAGTGAATACTGTAACTATTTCATATTATACTTTATACAAGACATCCATGAATGTTCCTCTTTTATTATAATGATGCAATATAATTAGAAACATAAAACTTAAAACAATTCTGTTTAAATTCACCTTTTTGCTACAATGTACAGCTTAGAAAATACCTAGAAAAATTTGTGGCTAACAAAAAAAACAGGCAATAGCTATATATAAGCACTAGTGTCCATTGACAGAAACTATAATTCAAACTACATATAGAATGGGTACGGAAAGTATTCAGACCCCTTTACATTTTTCACTCTTTGTTTCATTGCAGCAATTTAGTAAATGCACCCCATCTTGACTGAAAAAACTGAAATGTAGAAATTTTTGCTAATTTATTTAAAAAACCTGAAAGATCACACTGTCATAAGTATTAAACCCTTTGCTCAGACACTCATATTTAAGTCACATGCTGTCCATTTCCTTGTGATCCTCCTTGAGATGAGATTTCACTCCTTCATTGGAGTCCAGCTGAGTTTAGTTAACCTGATAGGACTTGATTTGAAAAGGCACACACGTGTCCATATACAACCTCACAGCTCTCAGTGCATGTCAGACCAAATGAGAGTCATGAGTTCAAAGGAACTAAGGGCTCAGAGACAGAATTGTGGCAGGGCACAGATCTGGCTAAGGTTACAAAAGAATTTCTGCAGTACTCAAGGTTCCTAAGACCACAGTGGCCTCCATAATCCTTAAATGGAACAAGTTTTGGATCCCCTGAAGTCTTCCTAGACCTGGCCATCCAGCCAAACTACAATCGTGGGAGAAGAGCCTTGGTAAGAGGTAAAGAAGAACCCCAAGATAATTGTGGCTGAGCTCTAGAGATGCAGTATGGAGATGGGAGAAAGTTCCACAAAGTAAACTATCACTGCAGTCCCCCACCAGTCGGTGCTCATCACCTGCCCAATACAATCCCAACAGTGAAACATGGTGGTGGCAGCATCATGCTATGAGGCTGTTTTTCAGCTTCAGAGACAGGACGACTGGTTGCAATTGAAGGAAACATGAATGTGGCCAAGTACAGAGATATTCTAGATAAAAACCTCTTCCAGAGTGCTCTGAACCTCAGACTTGGCCAAAGGTTCACCTTCCAACAAGACAATGACTCCAAGCACACAGCTAAAATAAGAAAGGAATGGCTTCAGAACAATTCTGTGACCATTCTTGACTGACCCAGCCAGAGCCCTGACCTAAACACTATTGAGCATCTCTGGAGAGACCTGAAAATGGCCATCCACCAATGTTCACCATCCAACCTGACAGAACTGGAGAGGATCTGCAAGGAAGAATGGCAGAGGATCCCCAAGTGAAAAACTTGTTGCATCATTCCTAAGAAGACTCATGGCTGTACTAGCTCAGAAGGGTGCTTCTCCTCAATACTGAACAGAGAGTCTGAATACTTATGACCATGTGATATTTCAGTTTTTCTTTTTTTAATAAATTTGCACACGTATCTACAGTTCTGTTTTTTTTCAGGCAAGATAGGGTGCAGTGTGTAGATTAATGAGAAAAAACACTTTTTTGAATTTACCAAATGGCTCTAATGCAACAAATTGCATTAAATACTCTAAATACTTTCCGTACCCACTGTATGACCACGCGTGTTAATATTAAAACATTACTTTTATTATGCAAATCATAAAATACATAAAAAGGAAGAAGAAACAATGGAAAGAGAAATATAAAAAAACACTACAGTCTAGGACAAAATATAAACATTGTAAATAAAAATTGTTAGTGTGCATCAACTTTACCTTGTGAAACTAGCCCGACATACATTTCGCCTTTATAGCTTTTTTCCAGGGGCCAGTATTTACAATGTACAGTTTACAGAATCTATAAAATTCTTTGCTTTGTATGACTTAAACCTATACTATTTTATAGAAAGTTTGAAAGAGGACCGTTCATAAAAACATATATATTTTAAGCTGTATAGCTCACTAAAAAAGGGGTGAAGAGCAGTTATTTCTCTAGGCATTAGGTTTGTGAAGTTTAGGGCATCCACTTTGCAAGTTTTATATTTAACTAAGGAATGGTAATAGATATTCTTCTCTGGGGCATCTACATTTTACCCTCTATGATGCCATCCAATCATAAAATGCAGCAACATAGAGGTAGAAAAATGCAATACCATAGAGAAGGTCAAATATAGGCCTTTTGAGTGTGATCTAGTGAGACTGGATGTGTACTCAAACTCATTGCTTCCTATTGATACAGTGCTATGACAGTAGGAGAGGTGCAGCATAAAGTTCATAATCAGTAAAGATAGGAGCAAAAGGGTTACCTTGCAAATTGGGAACTCTAAACTTCAAGAGATCATATATTGTATTGGCAAAGCAGAAAAGAACAAATACAAATATTTTGATTAGCTGTTCTATCTCTTTTCAGTTAGTGATATAGGCTGGGGTGACATTTGGCCAGCCAATTGCGTTCACGGCATCCAGATCCGTACGTGGTGAACGCATTTGCCTTCACACACATTTTTGCAGAAAAATGTGTGTTGTAAACCGCAATGCAGTAACCGGATTGCTCTGGATGTGTAATCCGGAGCAATGCAGTTACCGTCTACTTTGTTCATCCCTGCTGCCGCAAAGTACTACCTCCAATGTAGTATTCTCTGAAATACTGCCTGTACCATGTGCCACACCAGAGAGGCAATGGGGGATTAGGAAGATAAATAAGTGGCTCAGGAATTGGTGTAGGAAGGATGGGTTTGGGTTCCTAGAGAACTGGTCCGACTTCTTTGTTGGCTACAGGTTCTATGCTAGGGATGGGCTGCACCTCAATGGGGAGGGTGCAGCTGTGCTGGGGGAGAAAATGGCTAGAAGGATGGAGGAGTGTTTAAACTAGGGATTGGGGGGGAGGGTATTAATTGTACAGGATGGGAAGACAGTGTAAATAGTAACCTGGGCACAAGTAATGAAATTGGGGGTGGCATGGGGGGTGGGGTTAGAACAGTCAATTTAGTAGGAAGAAGTAGGGGTAAAGAGAGATGCATAAAGTCCATGTATACTAATGCCAGAAACCTCACCAACAAAATGGAGGAATTAGAATTAATTTTGTTGGAAAATAATTATGACATGGTGGAGATATCGGAGACATGGCTGGATGAGAGCCATGACTGGGCTGCTAATTTACAGGGCTATAGTCTGTTCAGAAATGAACGTACAAATAAGCGAGGGGGAGGTGTGTGTTTATATGTAAAATCATCCTTAAAACCCATCCTGCGTGATAATATAGGTGAATCTAATGAAAATGTAGAGTCCCTGCGGGTGGAGATAAGGGGAGGGGGAAAAAATTGCTATAAGTCTCCAACAATAATGGAAGTGGAGGAGAATATCCTCATAAAGCAAATAGATGAGGCATCGACTCAGGGAGAGGTCATTATTATGGGGGACTTCAACTACCCTGAAATTCACTGGGGAGCAGAAACCTGCGGTTCCAGCAAAGGTAATAGGTTTTTGACAATTACCTTTCACAACTGGTTCAGGACCCAACAACAAGGGGGGCACTGTTAGACCTATTATTAACCAACAGGCCGGACCGCATATCAAATATTCGGGTTGGAGATCACTTGGGTAATAGTGATCACAAAATAATAAGTTTTCAAGTATTCTTTAATAAGATGTGTAGCAGAGGGGCTACAAGGACACTAAACTTCAGGAAGGCAAATGTCCAATGGTTGAGAGATGATCTTAGTGCAATAAACTGAGATGATCTCCTGAGACGTAAAATTACACAAAGCAAATGGGAGACGTTTATTAGCATCTTGAATAGGGCCTGTGCACAATACCGTATATACTCGTGTATAAGCCGACCCGTGTATAAGCCGACCCCCCTACTTTTGCCCCAAAAATCTGGAAAAACATATTGACTCGTGTATAAGCCGAGGGTAGACCCCAGCACAGGTATACAGCCCCCAGCAGTGTGGTATACAGGCCCCCAGTGGTATACAGGCCTCCCCAGTGGTAGTATACAGCAGCCCCAGTGGTAGTATATAGCAGCCCCAGTGGTAGTATATAGCAGCCCCAGCAGCCTCAGTGGTAGTATATAGCAGCCCCAGCAGCCCCAGTGGTAGTATATAGCATCCCCAGCAGCCCCAGTGGTAGTATACAGCATCCCCAGTGGTAGTATATAGCAGCCCCAGCAGCCCCAGTGGTAGTGTATAGCAGCCCCAGCAGCCCCAGTGGTAGTGTATAGCAGCCCCAGCAGCCCCAGTGGTAGTATATAGCAGCCCAGTGGTAGTATATAGCAGCCCTAGTGGTAGTATATAGCAGCCCCAGCAGCCCCAGTGGTAGTATATAGCAGCCCCAGTGGTAGTATATAGCAGCCCCAGCAGCCCCAGTGGTAGTATATAGCAGCCCCAGCAGCCCCAGTGGTAGTATATAGCAGCCCCAGCAGCCCCAGTGGTAGTATATAGCAGCCCCAGCGGTAGTATACAGCAGCCCCAGTAATCCAGGGCCCCCCCAGCCTTGCTCTGGTCACCTGTAAAGCAAAATATACTTATCACTGTCCCGCTGCCGTCCGCGCCCGCATCTGCCGACATCCCGATCCTCCATCTTCATGCGTCTTCTTCCGACTTCCTGTGTTTGGCGCCGGCAATGACGTCATTGCCTGCGTCGAACACAGGAAACCGGAAGAAGACGCATGAAGATGGAGGATCGCTATGTCGGCAGCGGCGGGCGCGGACGGCAGCGGGACAGTGATAAGTATATTTTGCTTTACAGGTGACTGGAGCAAGGCTGGGGTGGCCCTGGATTACTGAGGCTGCTGGGGCTGCTGTGGCTGCTGTATACCGTCACTGACTCGCGTATAAGCCGAGGGGGGTACTTTTCAGCCCAATTTTTGGGCTGAAAAACTCGGCTTATACGCGAGTATATACGGTATATACCTTATGGGAAAAGACATACTAGAAATAGAAGTAAACCACTATGGCTAAATAAGGCTGTAAGGGGTGCAATACATGACAAAAAGAAAGCATTTAAGGAATTAAAGCAAGTAGGTAGAGATGAGGCATTAAACAAATACAGAAAATTAAATAGCATCTGTAAAAAGCAAGTCAAGGCAGCAAAGATTGAGACAGAGAGACTCATTGCCAGAGAAAGTAAAAAAAATCCCAAAATATTCTTTAACTAAATAAATAGCAAGAAACTAAAAAATGATTGTGTTGGCCCCTTTAAAAATAGTCTGGGTGAAATGGTGGATGAGGATGAGGAAAAAGCCAATATGCTGAATTACTTTTTTGCAACAGTATTTACACAAGAATATCCCATGACAGAAAATATGATCAGTGATAACGAAAACGCTCCCTTAAATGTAAGCTGCTTAACCTACCAGGAAGTACGGCACCGTCTAATAATCACTAAAGTTGACAAATCCCCAGGCCCGGATGGGATACACCCCAGAGTACTGCAGGAATTAAGTACCGACATAGATAAACCATTATTTTTAATCTTTAAAGATTCCATAATAACAAGGTCTGTACCACAGGACTGGCGTATAGCAAATGTGGTGTCAATATTCAAAAAGGGGGCAAAAACTGAACTTGGAAATTATAGGCCAGTAAGCTTAACCTCTACTGTAGGTAAAATCCTAGAGGGTTTTCTAAGAGATGTTATACTGGAGTATCTGAAGAAAAATAACCTCATGACCCAATATCAACATGGGTTTACAAGGGACCATTCCTGTAAATCTAAACTGATAAACTTCTATGAAGGGGTAAGTTCTGGTCTGGACCAAAGAAATGCAGTGGACGTGGTGTATATGGACTTTTCAAAATCTTTTGATAAGGTGCCACACAAAAGGTTGATACATAAAATGGCAACAATGGGGATAGGGGAAAATATTTGTAAGTGAGTTAAGAACTGGCTCAGTGATAGGAAACAAAGGGTGGTTATTAATGGAACACACTCAGAATGGGTCACAGTTAACAGTGGGGTACCACAGGGGTCAGTATTGGGCCCACTTCTTTTGAACATATTTATTAATGACCTTGTAGGGGGCATACAGAGTAGAATCTCAATATTTGCAGATGACACTAAACTCTGCAGGGTAATCAATATAGAGGAGGACAATTTTATATTACAGGAGGATTTATGTAAACTAGAAGCTTGAGCTGATAAAAGGCAAATGAGTAGGGATGAGCAAGTATACTCGCTACTATTTGGTATTCGACGAATAGTAGCGGTATTCAGGCTACTCGCTACTCTCTGAGTGCTTATGTGTATTCGGGAGTAGCGAGTAGTCCTAATACTTTCGCAGTGTATCTATAGATACACTGCGAAAGTAGCCTAAAAGTAATTAAAAGTTGTTAAAAAATAATAAACTTACATACTTACCTTCCGACGCCTGCATCGGGACTGGCAGAGAAGACATCCGATCGCTGGAAAAGGACCTGTCACTACCAGCCAATCAGATGGCCGGTAGCGATCTGGCCTATCAAATGGCGCCACATCACAACCACGTGATCGCTAGCGGCCACCTGATTGGCCAATTTGCAAGGTCCTAGATGTACTATCAGGACCTTGCAAACTGGCCAATCAGGTGGCCGCTAGTGATGATGTAGTTGGGACGTGGCGCCATCTAATTGGCCAGATCACTACCAGCCATCTGATTGGCTGGTAGTGACAGGTCCTTGTCCAGCGATTGGATGTTTTCTCTGCCGGTCCCTATGCAGGCGTCAGACAGGTGAGTATGTAAGTTTATTATTTTTTAACAACTTTTAATTACTTTTAGGCTACTTTCGCAGTGTATCTACAGATACACTGCGAAAGCATTCGTACTCGCTATACTCGCAACGAGTAGCGAGTATCGGTACATACTCGTTGCGCGTATAGCGAGCACGAATATTAAGGTACTCGCTCATCCCTACAAATGAGCTTTAATGGGGATAAATGTAAGGTCATGCACTTGGGCAGAGGAAATAAAATGTATATTTATGTGTTTAATTGTAAAACACTGGCCAAAACTACCACTGAAAAAGACCTGGGTATGGGTAGATGACAAACTCACATTTAGTGCTCAGTGTCAGGCAGCTGATTCAAAGGCAAATAAGATAATGGAATGTATTGAAAGAGGCATAGATGCTCATGAGGAGAACATAATTCTACCTCTATACAAGTCACTAGTGCGACCACACTTAAAATACTGTGTACAATTCTGGACTCCGGTGTATAAAAAAAAACTTGGCTGAACTAGAGCGGGTGCAGAGAAGAGCATCCAAGGTTATTAGAGGATTGAGGGGTATGCAATACCAAGACAGGTTATTAAACTTGGGGTTATTAAGATTGGAAAAGTGATGGCTTAGGGGTGATTTTATAATAATGTATAAATATATGAGGGGACAGTACAGAGACCTTTTTAATGATCTTTTTACTCTTAGGCCTGAGACAGGGACGAGGGGGCATCCTCTACGTCTGGAGGAAAGAAGGTTTAATCATAATCACAGACGCGGATTCTTTACTGTAAGAGCAGTGAGACTATGGAACTCTCTGCCACATGATGTTGTAATGAGTGACTCACAACTAACATTTAAGAGTGGCCAGGATGCCTTTTTTGAAAATTATAATATTACCAGTTATATATACTAGATTCTTTGATAGGACGTTGATCCAGGAGACTAGTCTGATTGCCGTATCTGGAGTCAGGAAGGAATTTTTTCCCCAATGTGAAGCTTAGTGTTGCCACATGTTTTTTTAACCTTCCTCTGGATCAACATGTTAGGCTATGGGTTGAACTAGATGACTTAAGGTCTTCCTTCAACCTTAAATACTATGTCACTATGTTACATCTGTAATTTTAATTTCATCTGAGTGGTAAAAACATTTTTAGAAATTCTGCAAGAAATTATTGCTCTTTTGGCTCCATTTTCCAAGAGCCATATTGTTGTCATTTTTCAAGATCTAGTGCTGTGTGATATCTTATTTTTTGTATCTTGAGCTGACATTTCTGGTTATACCATTTATGGGTAGATATAATGTTTTGATCGCCTATTATTGCATTTATGTTAATGTTGCGGTAACCACAAAAACTTAATCTTGGCACTTTGCTTTTATTCTATTAAACAGGTTACCCATTAGATTAATTGATTTTATAATTTAATAGCATGGGCATTTCTGAATGCAGTGATACCAAATATGTTAATTTTTTTCAATAGTTTTATTTTCAATGGGGCAAAAAGATGGTTAATTGAACTTTTATTGATTTTTTTAAAAACTTCTTTTCACTTTGTCTTTATTTTACTTGGCCCCTTAGGGTGCCTCAATACTGCAGTGTCTGAACGCTTCTGCAGTACAGAGCCGTGATGAACCACAATTCTGAACTTTAGAAATGATCGGCTCCTGTGCATGGAGGCGCTTAGCTGGCATGCACAGGAAGTGAGTCATGATATTTGGCAGTGTTCTTCATCAAACCAATTACTGTCATGGCAACACATTGACGATTTCATCATGGGGTTGCTGAAAGGGAATAGCGCAATCCCCCATGCGGAACTTTAGATTGTGCTGTTATTGTTTGACAGCGCAATCTAAGGGGTTAACAGTGGCCTGCCCAGATCTGTTAGCTGCACATATTGGCTGATCACATCAGCTGACGTGCGCAGGGAATGATGCGAGCTCAGCGCATTAGCTCATATCAAAGGGAGGGAGGTGCCCAAGGATCTGCCTACAGTATATACAACAACATTGATTGTGAATTGATTAAACTGTAATATGAGGTTCTGTGATGAAAACGTTAAAGGTATATTGCAGGACGTTTCCAAGTTGATCAAAATGGAGTGCTTATAAAAAAAATAGTTTTATGTATCACTTTAATTCCTTAGTTGTATTAGGCTCACTGCTCTGGTGTTCTTCTTCAGAACGGGACATCATGACAACTTGTTCTACCCTGGGGCCACTGGTTGAAAGGCTAGGTGACTGATGATTTTAAAGAGATCCTGTCACCCCCAAAACGCCTATTAAGCTATCCAAACATGTCCCTGCAGCATATTATCAGTAATCCCACTCTTCTTTTTGCTCAGAAAAGCTCCCAGTAAAACTGTAGAAAAACGTTATATTACTTACTCATTATGGATGTTAATGAGCGGTTTGCTATATGCATTAGTCACCCAGGCGGGCCATCTTTGTCCTAATAGCACGCCTCAATAGGTGTGATCTGCAATGAATATTGCAATCAGCGCCTCCCTCCTCTCCTCGGCGCTGTAAAGGCTGTAATGGTGCTCTAATGACGCGAATCACGTAATTTCCAGCAGCGGGTGACGTCAGTACCCTATTATTCTAAGTACCTGGGACAGCTCAACATTGATGAGCTGTCCCAGGAGGAGCATATACGGTAATAGCGTATCTACCTCGCTCTGACAGCCAGGACCCGCAGTCTGTCAGAGCACATAAATGAAAACCGACAAATGCCGGCTAGTCAGTAATATAGCAAGTTAACCCCTGAACCACCAATGATTATAAGCACCATGTCTCTAGGGAGGGGGGCAATCCCTGGAGACATGGTGACAAGGTAATTGCCCCATATTAACCCTTTATGCCCGGGACACATTGCCGCATATGCAGCATCTGTGCTCATATGCCGCACAGATGCTGCATATGCACTTTAAGCCCCTAAATTATAAAGAGGTGCCCAGCAGCTGGGTGCTCAGTAATCATCTGGCACCGCTGATGCAGCGGTGCAAGATGATTACTTACTGTACCGGGAAATCGGGAACTAGAATTTAACAGCACAGGGTGCGAGTATCGCACCGTGTGCTGTATGGGTGCGAGTTTGACTCGCACCAATATACTTATAATGGCCTCTCGCGCGAGGGAATCGCGTGCAATCGCAACATGCTGCGATTGCACTCGCATTGCCCTCACAAAGCGAGAGTAATGCGTGAAACTCGCATTGGTGTGACCTGTATCATTGAAAGATACAGGTCCGAGTATAATGCGAGTTTTTCTCATTTTAAACTCGTGCGAGTTCAACGCCAGTGTGCCTCCACCCTAACATCATCACTTGTGGTTCTAGTGGTTATCACCAGATAGGCAAGGGATTGGAATGGTAAGTAACATTTCTTTCATTTACTAAGTTCTCCAAAGTCTTTTTAATATGTGCACTTTAGTAGCTTACTACACTCTATGTGCTAACAGTAATTCAAAATACTACATATTATAACTAGTCTCCACAAGATAGTGTTGTAGTTTAATTTTAGTAAAATTATTCTGATGATTTAAGACTTAAAATAAAGGTTAAACCTTATGTTAAACTTCACTATCATGAAATATGTCTGCTTTTTTTTTAACCAGAGTCATTATGTTTTGAAGAAGCAGCTTTATTTGAACTTCTGATTTAAAATGCTCTTTGTGCATTGTGAATGCTCTTGCAAAGCAAAATTACAAGATGTCTTCTGAGCTTTAAGTCATAGAATATTGTCACAAGTAAGTATATTCAAAGTAATCTCATGAGGTGGTATAATTACACCATATTCAATTAGTTTAGAAAATGCATAATGATGAACTGGTGAATAGGTAAGACATAGAAGGTATGCATGACCTTCTACTGATAGAAAAAATATAATTCAAAAAGACTTTTCTAGCTAGCAATAAAAGATTATCTTTCACAGTAATGCAGAAATATCAGTACATCAGTAATATATTGTGAAGTACATTATATGGATAATTTTGTGTAAACTGGAATGTTGTCTGCAATCAAAAGCTAGATAGATAAATGATCATAAAAAGTAGCACTAGCTATAGATCACAAGGAAGCAGTGATTGAAAGGATGTCTACAAATTAAATGTTTTGATTTCATTGTAGAGAAGTTACCATCCAAAAGAGATCTATTGCTTTAAAGCAGGTTCTTATGTATTTAAAAAATAGCAATTTTTTTACATATCATATTCATTAAAAAATAATAAAGTAATAGTATTTTTCCAATTTTCACATTGGCTACTCTGATGTATTTAGAATCATACATCCTGTCCTCTCAGGAAGAGTATTCAGGAAAGCTTCGTATCAAAGGCAGGATTACAATAACACCCCTATACATACAGTGTCTACAAGTAGTATTCAACCCCCTGCAGATTTAGCTGGTTGACACATGCGGAATTAACTTGGCCTTGTGACATTTGGACTGTAGATCAGCCTGGAAGTGGGAAATGCACTGCAGCCAAAAAGATTAAAAATTTTTTTTTTAAAAGTACAAAAAGTTAAAAGTAGTGATGAGCGAGTATGCTCTGCGCTGCTCGGTACTCGCACGAGTATCACTGTACTCGGGCTACTCGGCGAGCACCGAGTAATCTCGCGATACTCGTGCTGTGCTCGTGGTCATCATCCCTGCATGTTGGCGCTCTTTTGAGAGCCAGCCCACATGCAGGGATTGGCTGGCAGACCACTGCAATGCCACAGCCATGTTAGTTGTGGCATTGCAGTGATTGGCCGGCCTGCACAGCGCGACTGAGCCTTTATAAGACCCGGCCGCGCTGTGCTCTGCACACAGGCAGCCAGACAGTGAGTGTAGGGAGAGTGTCTGCTGCTGCTTAGGGACAGATTTGCAGCCCTCATAGGTAGATCCGGAGCAGGGCTGCAAACTGCTGCTGACCACAACAGTCCTTCTCAGGACTAATCTAGGAGGATATAGGCAGGGTGATCCAGATCGAAATCCAAGCTTTTCTGTGACCATAACAGTCACCAGACTGTTGTATTTACTACCTTAATACAGGTTAGGGACTAAAATCCTTCTCTCCTGTGATCATTACAGTCACCAGACTGGTGTACTTGCTACCTTGATACAGGTTAGGGACTAAAATACTTCTCTCCTGTGACCATTACAGTCACCAGACTGGTGTACTTACTACCTTAATACAGATTAGGGACTAAAATCCTACTGTCCTGTGACCATTACAGTCACCAGACTGGTGTACTTACTACCTTAATACAGGTTAGGGACTAAAATCCTACTGTCCTGTGACCATTACAGTCACCAGACTGGTGTACTTACTACCTTAATACAGGTTAGGGACTAAAATCCTTCTCTCCTGTGACCATTACAGTCACCAGACTGGTGTACTTACTACCTTAATACAGGTTAGGGACTAAAATCCTACTGTCCTGTGACCATTACAGTCACCAGACTGGTGTACTTACTACCTTAATACAGGTTAGGGACTAAAATCCTAATCTGTGACCATTACAGTCACCAGACTGGTGTACTTACTACCTTGATACAGGTTAGGGACTAAAATCCTAATCTCCTGTGACCATTACAGTCACCAGACTGGTGTACTTACTACCTTGATACAGGTTAGGGACTAAAATCCTAATCTCCTGTCACCATTACAGTCACCAGACTGGTGTACTTACTACCTTGATACAGGTTAGGGACTAAAATCCTTCTCTCCTGTGACCATTACAGTCACCAGACTGGTGTACTTACTACCTTAATACAGGTTAGGGACTAAAATCCTTCTCTCCTGTGACCATTACAGTCACCAGACTGGTGTACTTACTACCTTAATACAGGTTAGGGACTAAAATCCTAATCTGTGACCATTACAGTCACCAGACTGGTGTACTTACTACCTTAATAAAGGTTAGGGACTAAAATCCTAATCTGTGACCATTACAGTCACCAGACTGGTGTACTTACTACCTTGATACAGGTTAGGGACTAAAATCCTAATCTGTGACCATTACAGTCACCAGACTGGTGTACTTACTACCTTGATACAGGTTAGGGACTAAAATCCTAATCTCCTGTGACCATTACAGTCACCAGACTGGTGTACTTACTACCTTAATACAGGTTAGGGACTAAAATCCTTCTCTCCTGTGACTATTACAGTCACCAGACTGGTGTACTTACTACCTTGATACAGGTTAGGGACTAAAATCCTTCTCTCCTGTGACCATTACAGTCACCAGACTGGTGTACTTACTACCTTGGTACAGGTTAGGGACTAAAATCCTAATCTCCTGTGACCATTACAGTCACCTGACTGGTGTACTTACTACCTTGATACAGGTTAGGGACTAAAATCCTTCTCTCCTGTGACCATTACAGTCACCAGACTGGTGTACTTACTACCTTAATACAGGTTAGGGACTAAAATCCTTCTCTCCTGTGACCATTACAGTCACCAGACTGGTGTACTTACTACCTTAATACAGGTTAGGGACTAAAATCCTAATCTGTGACCAATACAGTCACCAGACTGGTGTACTTACTACCTTGATACAGGTTAGGGACTAAAATCCTAATCTCCTGTGACCATTACAGTCACCAGACTGGTGTACCTACTACCTTAATACAGGTTAGGGACTAAAATCCTTCTCTCCTGTGACCATTACAGTCACCAGACTGTTGTCGCTGTATACAAGCAAAATGCGCAAGGGCGTTGGCAAGGAACAAGGAAGTGAACGTGATGGTGGTGCAGGCAGAGGACGAGGTCGTGTGCAAGCACTAATTTCGCAACAAGAATGGGGCACATCTACTCGCTCACACGTCATGTCCCAAATTCTTAGGGCCCGCTGCAGTACACCGCTCTTGAACCAACACCAGTGTCAACAGGTTGTTACTTGGATAGCGGATAATGCTTCAAGTCAGATTGGCACCTCCACAAACACCCTGTCTTCCACACGCTCAAGTGTCAGTAGCCATGATACTGCACCGCACATTTCCCAACCTGATTCTCCTTCCTACCACCAGGCCGAGTACACGTCCACGGACATTACTGATCCCACACTTGGACACTCGGAAGTCCAGAAGTGTGTACCCATGGGTGAGTGGAGGTACATGGCAAATTCCCATAACAAAATTTAAATTCAGTTGTCATTTGTTGGTGGCGTGGTGAAGTCTGGCCCAATCCAACCCTTGTTCATCTTGATCAGAGTCAGCCTGTCAGCATTTTCAGTTGACAGGCGGGTGCATTTATCAGTAATGATTCCACCTGCGGCACTGAAAACACGCTCTGACAAAACGCTAGCGACAGGGCAGGCCAGGACTTCCAAGGCCTAGAGAGCCAATTCATGCCCCGTGTCCAGCTTGGAGACCCAATAATTGTAAGGCACAGAGGAATATCGCGGTACATTTGTTCGATCTGCAAGGTACTCCTTCAGCATCTGGCCAAACTTAGCATTTCTTGTGGCACTACCCCGCACCTGAGTGGCTGTGGTACGTGAGGGGCTGAGAAAACTGTCCCACATTGTAAAGACTGTTCCCCTACCTCTGGCGGATTGGACATGTGCCCCTCTCGGCCGTACGCCTTGGTTGTCCACCGATTCCTGACCTATGCCGCTAGCGTTTTGTGAGGGGAATGATTTGCCTACTTCCATGACTATGGCCTTCTGGAACTGCTGCATTTTGGCTGAACTCTCCGCCTCAGGAATGAGAGACATAAAGTTCTCCTTGTAGCGTGGGTCTAACAGTGTTGCCAACCAGTACTGATTGTCGGCCAAGATGTTCTGAATGCGAGGGTCACGAGCCAGGCAGCTTACCATAAAGTCAGCCATGTGCGCCAGACTCTTAACAGCCATCACTTCAGTATCCAGACCAACACGATGACTGAACATGCTGTCCTCCTCCTCCTCCTCCTCCTCATCTCCCCTGTCCTCTGGCCAGCCACGCTGAATCGAGGGTATGACTGGTGTGCATGTCATATCCTCAATTTGGCCAGAGAGTTGCTCCATGTCTTCATCCTCCTCCTCCTAGTCATAGTCCTCCACTGCACGTTGTGATGAGATGAGGCTGGGCTGTGTGTTTTCACCCACACCCACTACTGTTTGTTGCTCCAAGTCATCGCGCTCGGCCTGCAATGCATCCTCTTTGTTTTTCAGCAGAGACCATTTTAGAAGGCAGAGTAGTAGTATAGTGACGCCAATAATGGCGTCATCGCCGCTCACCATTTGGTGGAGTCCTCAAAGTTTTGGAGGATGGTATATAGGTCAGACATCCATCTCCACTCCTCAGGTGTTATGTGTGGAGTTTGACCCATTTCCCGACGGCTTAGGTGATGCAGGTAGTCAACAACTGCCCTCTTCTGCTCACATATCCTGACCAACATGTGCAGAGTTGAATTCCAACGCGTGGGGACATCACACACCAGTCTGTGGGCCGGAAGACGCAAACGACGCTGAAAGCCGGCAAGGCCGGCTGAAGCATCAGGTGACTTGCGAAAATGTGCAGACAGACGGCGAACTTTTACCAGCAGTTCAGACAGCTCTGGGTATGACTTTAGAAACCTCTGAACCACCAGGTTGAGCACATGGCCCACGCATGGAACATGCGTCAGCTGGCCTCGCCTCAAACCTGCCACCAGGTTCCGGTCATTGTCACACACGACCTTTCCTGGCTTTAGGTTCAGAGGTGTGAGCCAGTGATCTGCCTGCTGTTTCAGAGCTGTCCACACCTCTTCTGCATTGTGGGGTTTGTCACCTATGCAGACTAGCTTCAGCACAGCCTGTTGCCGCTTCGCAGAGGCAGTGCTGCAGTGCTTCCAGCTTGGGACTGGTGTGCAGGGTACAGTGGATGAGGATGCGCAGGAGGAGGAGGAGGAGGCTGAAGAGCATGACATTCCGGAGCTGTAGAGTGTCGGTGAAACCCTGACAGAGGTAGGGCCTGCTATCCTTGGTGTGGGAAGGACGTGTTCCGTCCCTCGCTCAGACTGGGTCCCAGCCTCCACAATATTAACCCAGTGTTTTGTCAAGGAGATGTAGCGGCCTTGCCCACAAGCACTTGTCCACGTGTCTGTGGTTAGGTGGACTTTGGCTGAAACAGCGTTGTTCAGGGCACATGTGATGATGTTGGACACGTGGTTATGCAATGCGGGGACGGCACATCTGGAGAAATAGTGGCGGCTTGGGACCGAGTAACGTGGGACAGCAGCCGCCATCAGGTCGTGGAATGCTTCCGTCTCCACCAGCCGGAAAGGCAACATTTCTAGCGCTATGAGTCTCGAAACATGAGAATTCAGGACTGTGGCATGTGGGGCGTTGGCAGCGTATTTGCGCCTGCGTTCAAAGGTTTGCTGAATGGATAATTGAACGCTGCGCTGGGACAAGGACGTGCTTGATGGTGGTGTTATTTGTGCGTGGGCAAATTCAGGTGCAGGGCTGGAGGCTTGTTCGCGGCCAGCATGTACAGGGGATTGGCTCGCACGCACAACACGCGAAGACGTAGCAGTGACATCAGCAAGCACCGCGCTCCTCGACTCTGTTGTACTTCCCACAAAGTCAGGTGCTTGGCTGACATGTGCCTGATCATGCTGGTGGTGGTCAGGCTGCTAGTTTTCGTACCCCTGCTGATGCTGGCATGGCAGGTGTTGCAAATGGCCTTTTTAGAGTCATCTGGAGCCAACTTAAAAAACTGCCAGACTCTGGAAGACATAACATTTGCACAGGCACCTTGTGTCGTGTTGTTTTTCCGGGGAACGGTTGCTTGCCTTCTGCCTGCGGACCCGACCCTGCTTCGTACTGCCTGTTGGGATGCTACGCCTCCCTCCCCTGTGCACTGCTGTCCTCGCTCTGCATATCCTCCTGCCAGGTTGGGTCAGCTCCTGGATCATCCACCTTGTTGTCTTCCTCTTCCTTGGCTTATCGCTGGACTGCTCCTCCTTCTCCTCATGTGCCACCATGATGACCGTTACAATAGTTAGGCTGTTGTTTCAGGTATACCCCCAGTGGTAAATTTTTACGCCCATTCTTTTAGAGTGGGCATTACAACGACAGGATACCCGCTCCTTTTCAATGGGAAAAATGTTTTGAGGCCCTCCTGCACATCTCTATCCTGGGACAATGTGGAGTCTCCCAATTTTTGGCTGCCCTGGCCAAAGGGCTATACTACAATACACCCACATCAGGTTTACAGGCCCTCCTGCACGTCTCTATCCAGGGACAATATGGAGCCTCCCAATTTTTGGCTGCTCTGCCAAAGGGCTATACTACAATACACCCACTTCAGGTTTACAGGCCCTACTGCATGTCTGTATGCATGGGTCATTGTTGAACCTCCCAATTTTTGGCTGCCCTGCCAA
Organism: Allobates femoralis; assembly: GCA_033576535.1. Taxonomy (NCBI): domain Eukaryota; kingdom Metazoa; phylum Chordata; class Amphibia; order Anura; family Aromobatidae; genus Allobates; species Allobates femoralis. Next base: position 202,061,673 of record JARQOC010000002.1, read on the forward strand.
AGGGCTATACTACAATACACCCACTTCAAGTTTACATGCCCTCCTGCACGTCTCTATCCCGGGGCATTGGTGAACCTCCCAATTTTGGACTGCCCTGGCAAAGGAAAATAATACAATAGAACCAGTTCCTCAAAATGGGCACATTATGTCAAGAGGCCTTCATGTACGTCTCTTCTCAGGGACATCGGAGTGCCGCACAATGTTTTCACGTAAAATCTTTCATGTAATCACAAAAAGTAACATACACCAGCTGTATCTCACTATTGGGTATGTGCCCTTAACATTTCCACCCTAAATATTCATTTTGGTGTCATTTTGGAAGGTTTTCTGGTGACTCTGTAAAATTGGCGTGAAACTCGGACAAGATTGTTCACAGCTGTGACTTTTGAGTGAGAAATGCTTCCAGGGGTCTTCCCCATGGTGTTGCCATGTCATTTCAGCACTCCTCTGAGACTTTTGTGACATTGTTAGGGTTTCTACATGCTGCCGGCAGTCATTTCATGAAAATACTCGGGTCTCCCATAGGATAACATTGGGCTCGGTACTCGGGCCGAGTACACGAGTATCTCGGAAGGCTCGGCCCGAGCTTCGAGCACCCGAGCATTTTAGTACTCGCTCATCACTAGTTAAAAGTTAATTCAGAGGGTCATTTATTATTCAACCTCTCAAACCACCAGCATTCTCTTTGGTCCCCCTAAAGTATTAAGAAGTAGTTCAAGCACAAAGAACAATGAGCTTCACATGTGTGGATTAATTATCTCTTTTGCCAGCCTTTTCTGACTATTTAAGACCCTCCCCAAACTTGTGAACAGCACTCATACATGGTCAACATGGAAAAGACAAAGGAGCATTCCAAGACCATCAGAGACAAGATCGTGGAGGGTCACAAGGCTGGCAAGGGGTACAAAACCCTTTCCAAGGAGTTGGCCCTACGTGTCTCCACTGTTGGGAGCATCATCCGGAAGTGGAAGGCTTATGGAACTACTGTTAGCCTTCCACGGCCTGGACAGCCTTTGAAAGTTTCCTCCCGTGCCGAGGCCAGGCTTGTCCGAAGAGTCAAGGCTAACCCAAGGACAACAAGGAAGGAGCTCCGGGAAGATCTCATGGCAGTGGGGACATTGGTTTCAGTCAATACCATAAGTAACGTACTCCACCGCAATGGTCTCCATTCCAGACGAGCCCGTAAGGTACCTTTACTTTCAAAGCGTCATGTCAAGGCTCGTCTACAGTTTGCTCATGATCACTTGGAGGACTCTGAGACAGACTGGTTCAAGGTTCTATGGTCTGATGAGACCAAGATCGAGATCTTTGGTGCCAACAACACACATGACGTTTGGAGACTGGATGGCACTGCATACAACCCCAAGAATACCATCCCTACAGTCAAGCATGGTGGTTGCAGCATCATGCTGTGGGGCTGTTTCTCAGCCAAGGGGCCTGGCCATCTGGTCCGCATCCATGGGAAGATGGATAGCACGGCCTACCTGGAGATTTTGGCCAAGATCCTCCGCTCCTCCATCAAGGATCTTAAGATGGGTCGTAATTTCATCTTCCAACAAGACAACGACCCAAAGCACACAGCCAAGAAAACCAAGGCCTGGTTCAAGAGGGAAAAAATCAAGGTGATGGAGTGGCCTAGTCAGTCTCCTGACCTTAACCCAATTGAAAACTTGTGGAAGGAGCTCAAGATTAAAGTCCACATGAGACACCCAAAGAACCTAGATAACTTGGAGAAGATCTGCATGGAGGAGTGGGCCAAGATAACTCCAGAGACCTGTGCCGGCCTGATCAGGTCTTATAAAAGACGATTATTAGCTGTAATTGCAAACAAGGGTTATTCCACAAAATATTAAACCTAGGGGTTGAATAATAATTGACCCACACTTTTATGTTTAAAATTTATTAAAATTCAACTGAGCAACATAACTTTTTAGTTTGTAAGATGTATGCTTCTGTTAATAAATCCTACTCTCGTTTGCAGTTTGAAGGCTCTAACTTATTTGCATCTTATCAAACCACCTAAATCTGCAGGGGGTTGAATACTACTTGTAGGCACTGTAGCTAATAACACATAATCAAATATCTAGAAAGGTTATGTCTAGTGATGAGCAAACTCAAAGTTGTTCGCCAATTTCAAATTTGGCACAAACGTGGCCTATTCAGTTCAGGTTGAGCACAATCTAGCAATTTCCCAAAAAGTCAGAGGCCTTGTTCACACGTCAGCTTTTTTGACCATCTCTGCGTTTATTGGGCTTCTAAAAAAAAAGCAGGTGCGTTAACGCAGGATGCACTTGAGTGTACATGCGTTTTTCAGCTCCACTTGCGTTTTTTCCCCCAGTTAAAAAAACGCTGCATGCAGCGTTTTTTGGGTGCTGGAAAAAAACGCAGGGGTTGCTCCCAAAATCGCATGCGTTTATTTAACATGGGGCCCTATGGGAAATGCATGCGTCAACGCAGGGCACATATAGGCACCTGCGTCAACGTATGCGTTTCCCATAGGGCCCCATGTTAAAAAAACGCATGGGTTTCTATAAGATGGGGCCCTATGGGAAACACATGCGTTTTTAAATGGCACATTTAGGCACCCTGCGTTAACGTTAGCATTTTTGCCTGCGTTTTTGATGAAAAAATAACTAAGTCCAAAAAGTATTCTAATCCTTTCAGACACACGAGGGACACTTTTTGGCACTCTAAAAAAACGCATGTGGTTTTTGGAGTGCTAAAAAAAACACAACTTGTGTGTGAACATGGCCAGAGAAAACAAACTCGTCCAAGTGTCTGTGATGAAATGCATCCTTTCACACACAGAGTTTCTCAAGGAAGCGAAGATGTTGTGTGGCAACATGCTGGTGTAGCGCAGGCACAGCTTTCTTTGAGAAGTAGTGACGACTGGGCATCTGGTACTGGGGCACTGCGGCAGCCATAAGGTCTCGAAAATCCTCTGTGTCCACCAGGTGGAAAGGTAGCATTTCTGTAGCCAACAGCTTGCAGATGGTGAAATTTAACCTCTTAACTTCGTCATGGCTAAGAGGAAATGGTGTTTTACTTGTCCACATCTGAGGGATCGAGGGATGGCTGCTGTTCTGAGATGGGGTTGAGTAGGGTGTCCTTGGAAACTGCTGGTCTGTGAGGAAGGTGCAGGCGGAGATATTAAGTTGCTTTCATCCAAAGGTGGTGCTCTCGATGTCTGACAGCTCTCAACACCAGCAGGTGTTTCCACTTCCAAAAGAACTGATGACTAGAGATGAACCACCACCTTAGTGTTTTACTTCTATTTGATTCGTCAAATTAGGGGTTTATTCATTGAATGTTAGTCGAATGTTCGTCGAATACCGTCGAACACTGTCGAATACCATTGAAAACAATGGCCGGCAAACACAAATACGTACAAACACATAGAAAACACATACAAAATACCTTCTAAGGTGTCCAAAAGGTGACAAACTACTCAGAAGACACAACAAACACATGGAAAAGTGGCAACTACATACAAAAATGCGAAAAGAGCTGGACAAGTAAAAGAAGGAGGGGACACAGATATAGGCATGCCATGCCCTTGTAAAATCATGTAAAACACAGCAAGGGGACTCCGACAAGAGTCTCTATTTTTTCCAGATATTTGGACACAGACACCACTTAAATGGCATCAATTGCCCCACAGTTGCATACTTTAAATACTTACTTTCATGCAGCACATTCAAAAATCCACAAGCCTTTAGTCTCCCCATGTTATCTGTAAGATTTGTCACCAAAATCTAAGTAGAGGCCAAAAAATCAATAGTTTAAGTACTTCATGCATGAACAGTCACATGGATATGAAGCAAAAGTCGCAGTGGGAAGCTCACGGAGCTACAATGCGTCCTAGCGGGTCGGGCCAGCCACTGTCTGCCCCATCAAGTATATCCAGGGCCTCTTCACTCTTCACCCTCTGTGACTGTGGGGACAGCAGTCACACATGCTTTTGGACGCAGACCTTCCACCTCTGTACCCGCAACAGTCAGTGTGATTGGCAGATCGTAAGTTCTTTTGGAAGTGGAAACACCTGCTGGTGTTGAGCGCTTTCTGACATCGAGAGCACCACCTTTGGATGAAGGCAACATAATATCTCCGTCTGCACCTTCCTCACAGACCAGTAGTTTGCCGGGGACACCCTACTCAACCCCATCTCAGCACAGCAGCCAACCCTCGGTCTCTCAGATGTGGACAAGTAAAAGACCATTTCCTCCTAGCTATGACGAAGATAAGAGGTTGAATTTCACCATCTGCAAGCTCTTGGCTACTGAAATGCTGCCTTTCTGCCTGGTGGACACAGAGGATTTTCAGGACGTTATGTCTGTCCTAGTGCCCCAGTACCAGATGCCCAGTCGCCACTACTTCTCAAAGAAGCTGTGCCTGCGCTACACCAGCATGCCGGACACATGTGTGTGACAGGGTGCATTTCACCACAGAGACTTGGACGAGTAAGCATGGACAGGGGCGTTACATGTTGGTGACTGGGTACTGGGTAACTATGGTGACAGCAGAAGGAGCTGCTGTCCAAGTCTTGCCATCATCACGAGTTGTGCATCAATCCTCTGTATGTAGAAGTTCCTCCACTGCTTCTGCCTCCTCAAACTTGTCTCGGTCCTCCCCTGCACCCAAAGCCAGTCTGGTAATGCCACTCGCGTTCTAACTGCGCAGAAGGAATCCTGCACACCTCTTTACTATGCTGGCAACAGGGCTCAACGGTATCAGGAGGTGTTTACATTGAAATGTGTGGGAAATGTGAGTCATACAGCTGAGGAGTTCTGGTCAACTGTGGAGACCGAGTTTCATCAATGGTTTTCTCCACTGAACCTGCAGCCAGGGAAGGCCAATTGTGACAATGCTGCAATGCTGGGTGTGGCCCTTCGCTGGGGCAATGTGACACATGTGCCTTGTATGGCTCAAGTCTTAAACCTGGTTGTCCAGCAATTTTTAGCCCACTATCACGGCCTAGATGGGCTTCTGCAGAGGGCACGGTCGCTGTGTGCTCACTTCCGCTGTTCGCATCCCGCAACTCAATGACTTGCATTTCTACAGAAGTCGTTTTGTCTGCCAGGTCACCGGCTGAAATGCGATGTCCCGACACGATGGAATTCAACTCTGCACATGTTGCAGCAACTGTAGCAGCACCGACGAGCTCTGGTGCAATACGTTATGACTTATAACCTAGAACAGCGAGATCCAGAGGTAGGGAAAATCACGCTGCTGGAGTGGTCTCAGATCAAGGACCTATGCACTCTTCTGCACAGTTTTAAAATGGCGATGAAGATGTTTAGTGCTGACGATGCCATTATCAGCATGACTATTCCGGTCATTTACATGATGCAGCACACTTTAAACAGTATTCTGAGTCAGGTGGTGGGAAAAGAGGAGGGGGAGGAAGTACAGGAGGAGTCATATGCGGAAGGGATAAATCTCCAAGGTCCAGACAGTCGGCAGCACCAAGGAGACAGGAATGGGAGGGTGGGGGAGGGATTAACGAGGGCGCATGGTAGCAGCCAAACTGTTGAGGAAGGTGCAGGAGACGAGAAACAAATGGAGGACAAACTGGCCATGGGCATGGAAGACTCATCAGATGAGGGAGACCTTGATCACATTTCTGTTGTGCGATGTTGGGGGGAGAGGGCAGAGGAAGGAAGCATGATTTTTACCTCGCCACCACCAACACAACAAGGACTTGGGCCTCCTGGATGCGCAAGACACATGAGTACCTTCTTGCTGCACTACCTGCAACATGACCCTCGGATTGTCAGAATTCGAAGTAATGCCGACTACTGGGTTGCCACACTCTTAGATCCCCGGTACAAGAGTAAATTTGACGAAATAATTCCTGCCATTGAAAGGGATTTACACATGCAGGAGTATCATCAGAATCTTAGATCTGCTTTTCCACAAAACACCAGTGGTGCACATAGTGAATCTCAGGGTACCTTCACAAGATATCTGGCATTATGAGGCGATCTAATGTGCATGTGCATGTTTTTCATGGTCTCCTCAGATCGCCGATGACGGCATTACACGCCACAATCTCACCCTGAAAGTAAGGCGATGTGTCACTCCGGAAGTCGCCTCAACTACAGTGTAACTAATCCTGCCTCATTCACACGCTGCAATTCCAAAGGCAATGTGGTCGTACATGGTCAGCACTGCGAGGAGATAGGCGTGCCACAGTGGTTTACACCGTTCCCCATACGCGCTCATTGACAGCGCAACAGGTTTATGATTGGGCAACCTACTCTGGAAGGCTGGCTAATACATGACACCATTGAAGATGGGTGTGTTGCTGAACGGACAGCTCTTCAAATATAGCGCCCTGTCAACTGACAGCCAATCGGAACACAGTAGCCAAAACCAATCATCGCAGATGGGGCGTGGACTACAGAACGGTTGAGGCATGCCTAAGGGAAATTCTAGGCAGTGCTGGTTCCATCACTATCGCCCTATCACACACCACAACACAGAAATGTCAGCTTCATGGTTGCGGCTGATTTCTGAGCACTGTTCAAGAATCAGGCGACGGCCGAGAGGCGATTTATCGCCGCGAAATTCCCCAAACACACGCTGCAACTGTGAGGCAATTTCACGACGTTGCTCCGGGGTGACATATCTCCTTTAGGATTGCCAGGCGAGATTGCTGCTTGTGAAGGTACCCTTACAGTTCTAACTTGCTAACCGTGGGACTGTCGAGTCATCACTCAAAAACGTAACAATAACACCGTATCTGGTGGTAACAGCAATTTTGTGGAATCGTTTCACCAATTTTTTAGACCATCCTTTACAAGGCCAGATCAGACAAGAAGTCTGACATAGTCAACGCCTAGAGAGGATAGTACAGGAGTATCTCCAAGTGAACATCGATGCCATGACCGTGGAACTGGACCCTTGCTCATTTTGGGATTCCAATCTGGAAAAATGGCCTAAGCTCACCACTTACGCCTTGGAGATCTTGTCGTGCCCCGCAGCCAGCGTTCTCTCTGAACATGTCTTCACAGCGCTGCTGGTGATGTGCTGACAGATAAGCGCACGCAGCTGTGTCCAGTGACAATGTAGACAGACTAACGTTCATCAAGATGAATAAGTCATGGGTCTGCAAGGACTTTTCTACCCCAGTGTCATCCTGAGTTGGCTCATCCTTTGCGATCTCAAGAAAGGCCCAGGCTAGGCAAAGCTTAGAGCCCATTTAACCTGAAAAAGAGCCACCACGACTTATGCTCAGAAGCAGAGTTGTGGTTGAGAATGCAGTTGTTGAAGTGCTTCCAGTACTCCGTCTCTGTCCAGTAAGGCGCAACCTAACCTCATTATCACTAGCATCCTCCTCCACCTCCTCTGCTGCCCCTCATTGACTGGCTGACTGTGGGTTGACAGTTAGTGGGATCTCCAACCTCATCATCACCCTGTGTGTTCTCACACCCATCGTCCTCAGAGTCAAACTCTTCCTGCCCTTACCAAAAAGTCAAGTTGTCATTCCAATCAGGTATCTCAGTCTCATCAGCATGTTCCTCATTGCCTCCACCAACAGGACTTACAGTTTGGGAATGAGGGTCTACATTATGCTTGCTCAGAACCTTCTTCATCTGGGCCTGGATCCGACTCACAAAGCTTCTGGGCATCAATGCAGATCATTTCATTGTCTGGACTCACAGAAGCTTTGGATCAGACCTCTGATTCCCAGGCTGTAGTATGAGTGAACAGCTTTGCATACTCAACCATCTGTCTTACCCCATACTCAGATGGGTGGCTGGAGACTTGGGAGCTGTGAGGAAGCAAGTGCGATTGGGGTGACACCTCTGAGGACTGGTGTATTTGTGATATTAAAGTTGAGGTGGAGGATAGCCCAATTGATGAAGCGCTTGCTATCCACTCAAGCACCTGCTCTTTGTGCCTCATCTACAATTGGTAGCGATTGTCGTGTGACTCGTGTCCGTATGAAATGGATGATATCAGAATGCCAAGAAGAAGGCATTGTTCACACTCAATTTGCGTTTTGTTTAGCAGGAAATAAACCACCTGCGTTTTTCTAAAAGTCCCAAAAAGTGTCCCTTGTGTGTGTGAAAGGATTTGACACTTTTTTGGACTTAGTCATTTTTTGCCCAAAAACGCATGCGTTAACGCAGGGTGTATAAATGTGCCATTTAAAAACGCATGCGTTTCGCATAGGGCCCCATGTTATAGAAACGCATGTGTTTTTGTAACATGGGGCCCTATGGGAAACGCATGCGTTAACGCAGGTGCCTATATGTGTCCTGCGTTAACTAATGCGTTTCCCATAGAGGCCCATGTTACAAAAACGCATGCGTTTTTTGAAACAACACCTGTGTTTTTCTCCAGCACCCAAAAAACGCTGCATGCAGCGTTTTTTGGACTGGGGGAAAAAAACGCAAGTGGAGCTGAAAAACGCATGTACACTCAAGTGCACCCTGCGTTATCGCACCTGCGTTTTTGAAAAACTGCAGAAAAACGCAGAGAGTGCTAAAAACGCAGGTGAGTGTGAACATGGCTGAAGACATCTTACTTTGACTGGAAGATGGTCTTTCTTCAGCAGATGTTGCTGTTGCTTTACCACCTACCCCACAGACACAAACTTTTTTTTCCCTTTCCACCACACCTATTCCCTTTTCCCCCAGCAGCAAGCCTTTTGCCACATATTTTGTATGTGAACAAATTGGTAACTGCAGTTGTTGGCAAAAAAAATTTGGATGTAAATCGAGCAGAGCTGACTGCTTATATAGGGGGGTGCTGATGAAAAAAAAACACAAACTTTTCACAAACTGCTGGCCCGTTTCCAAAAAACGCTAGCGTTAACGCATGTGTCTATATGTGCCAAGCGTTGACGCTTGCGTTTCCCATTGGATCCCATGTTAAAAAACGCACATGCGTTTTTTTACAGCACCCAAAAACGCTGTATGCAGCGTTTTTTGGGCTGGGGGAAAAAAACGCAAGTTTGGCTCAAAAACGCATGTACACTCAAATGTACCCTGCGTTAATGCACCTGCGTTTTTTTTAACAGCCCAAAAAACGCAGGGATGGGCAAAAAAACGCATGTGTGTGAACATGGCCACACACTGCTTCCAGACCCAAACTATTACCTGGGCTAGATGCAGTTAAAAATTAGTATGAAATAGACAGGCTGTGTAGCTTGGTTCACAAGTGAGCTACACCACTCACCAACAAACACTGCTATTAGGCCCAAACTATAACCTGGGCTAGATGCAGTAAAAAATTAGTATAAAATAGACAGGCGGTGTAGCTTGGTTCACAAGTGGGCTACACCACTCACTAACAGACACTGCTACTAGGCCCAAACTTTAAGCTGGGCTAGATGCAGTTAAAAATTAGTATGAAATAGACAGGCGGTGTAGCTTGCTTCACAGCTGGACTACTCCATTGACTACCAGACACTGCTACTTGCCCAAAAGGATTGACTGGGCTAGCTGCAGTAAAAAATTGGCTACTGGATAGACAGGCGATGTAGCTTACTTTAAAGCTGGGCTACACCACTGACTACCAGACAATGCTAATAGCCCAAAAGGATTGATTGGGCTAGCTTCAGTAAAAGATTGGCTACTGAATAAACAAGCAGTGTAGCTTACTTTACAGCTGGGCTACACCACTGACTACCAGACACTCCTACTAGCCCAAAAGGATTGACTGGACTATCTGCAGTAAAAAATTGGCTACTGGATAGACAGGCGGTGTAGCTTACTTTACAGCTGGGCTACACCGCTGACTATCAGACACTGCTACTAGCCCAAAAGGATTGACTAGGCTAGGTGCAGTAAAAAATTGGCTACTGGATAGACAGGTGGTGCAGCTTACTTTACAGCTGGGCTACACCGCTCACTACCAGACACTGCTACTAGCCCAAAAAGATTGACTGGGTTAGCTGCAGTAAAAAATTGCCTACTGAAGACAGGTGGTTTAGCTTTCTTCACAGCAGTGCTACACTACCTGCCCAAAAGGATTGCCTGAACAAGATTTGGCCAGATGCTGTGAAAAACACTTGCACAGCACTGGCACACACCTGCCTGGCAAACACTAACAGGAACTGCTCTAACTTAGCCCTCAAAAGGACTGACATTCCGATTCCAACTAGTCCCTACTCCCTACTTGTCTGAAGTAGCCCTCAAAAGGGCTGATATTCAAACTAGTCCCTATTCCCTAAACCTATCTGTCTATCTAATTGATATTCGCTCACTATCTGTCTAAGTCACGCTTTATAGCGCCAACAGCAGCAGTAGCAGTTCCTTACTGACACACAACTGCAGCACTGAGGTAAAGGCGGCGATGGGGAAAATAGCTGGGTCTTATAGGGTAAGGACATGTGACATACACAACCAATGACACATGCCCTAGCTTTTTAACACCTCCCAAAACAGGTCGAATTTTAAATTGGCAAACATTTCGAATCGAACATCGCTCAGCTCTACTGACGACCTGCCAATCACACTGGCTGTGGCGGGTAAACAGGTGGAAGGTCTGTGCGCAAAAGCATGTGTGACTGCTCTCCCCACAGTCACAGAGGATGAAGGGGCCACGGATGCACTTGATGGGGCAGACGGTGTTGGCCCGGGCCGCTAGGCCGCATTGTAGCACAGTAGGCTTCCCACTGCGACTTTTACTTCATATCCATGTGACGGTTCATGCATGAAGTACTCAAACTATTGATTTTTCGGCCTCTACTTAGATTTTGGTGACAAATCTTACAAATAACATGGGGAGAGTAAAGGCTTGTAGATTTTTGAATGTGCTGCATGGAAGTCACCTCACCAACCATTTTAAGCTTGCAACTCTGGGGCAATTGATACCACTTAAGTGGTGTCTGTGCCCCAATTTTTGGAAAAAATGGAGACTCTTGTTGGAGGCCCCTTGCTGTGTTTTACATGATTTTAGAAGGGCTTGACATGCCTATATCTGTGTCTTCTCCTCCTTTTACTCATCCAGCTCTTTTCTTTTCACATTTTTATATGTACTTGTCACTTTTCCATGTGTTTGTTGTGTCTTCTGAGTAGTTTGTCACCTTTTGGACACCTTAGAAGGTGTTTTCTATGTGTTTGTACGTGTTTGTATTTGCCGGCCATTGTTTTCAATGGTGTTCGACGAATATTCGATGAACATTCGACAAACACCCCCCCAATTTGACTAATCAAATTCGAACACTAAGGTGGTGGCTCATCTCTAATTCTTAGTTTTACACTGCCCCATAGAGAGGCACCCTGCTGCACAGTCCGATCGCTTCTGAGAGATACCGATGAGCTGCAGCTCATCTGTATCTCTCAGAATCATGGACTGTGTATGGTTGGCAGTGCCTGCCAACCACGACCCGGAAGTGCTCCGTGACAGCTTCTGGGGTCAAGTCAGGACCCCGGGCTGTCATGTGAGCACCGGAGATGCCACCATACTATCGCGGGATCTCCGGTGCAGGCAGGGAACAGCGCATTCCCGGCCACGGTGCCTTTGCATCCCGCTGTCAGTGCTTGACAGCGGGATCCAAAGGGTTAACAGCACTGATCGGTGCAGCTGAGATGTCGGGTGTTTGATGTGAGCTCCGCACCATAGCTCACATCAAACCCCCCTTCCCGGCCCATGACGTTGTCTAATGTGATGGGTCGTGAAGGGGTTAAGACACCATTCCCAGGCACAACGTGCCTATAGATTAGCAGGGATCTTGCCAATCCCTAAGCCATGATATAATATTGCCCACGTAATATTAAGCAAAGTTTACATTTTATGCATAGCAAAAAATTGCTAATAAAGTGAGGCAGAGTGAAAAATTACCTTATAAATCCCACTGGCACCCTGACAGCCCGACACATGTGCCAGTCAAAAGACCTTCTTCACGGGGCGTTTCTAACACCGGGGAAAGTGCTCATTAAAAAGGCTGTGCCAACCAATAGAATCCAGTTGTCCAATGAGGCAAGTGTTGCCTAGCATTTTTGAGATTGCAAAAGATGACCCAACTCACATTATTTGCAATCTTTGTAAACAAAAATTAAGTAGAGTCAAAAATCTCCACAGTTTTCTGCACACTTGAATGTCACATGGTCATTCAGCATGCATTACTCTTGGAAAAATATTATAGTAAAACTGTTCCTAGTGGGCCTCACCCTCACCGAACACCTTCCACTGCATCAAACGCATCTGCTGCCTCTTCCTTCTCCGTCAGCTTGGCAAGTGTTGTCTCACAGATGTCCAGCCGCAGGACCTCTACTTGTTTACCCGCTACCGTCGGGAGTGACTGACAAATCCTCAGCTGTTACAGAAATGGACACACCTGGTGGTTTTGCCAGATCCTAAACACAGAGCATACTGCTTGATCAATCCACCAGAACATCCCCAACTACACCTCCTTCACAATGTACAAAATTGTTGGGTACACCCTACTACACTGTTTCTCAGCATAGCATCCAACCCTCGGTCCCGCAGTTGTGGTCATGGAAAAAAAATACTTTCTCCTATGCATCCCGAAACAAAGATCTTGATCTTCACCTTTCCCATTTGTTGGCCATGGGAATGGTGCCTTTCATCCTGGTTGATACAGATGATTTTCGAAAGCTGATGGCTATCGCAGCTTCCCAGTATCAGTTGCCCAGTCATCTCTACTTCTCAAAGCAAGCCATGACTGCGCTACTCCAGCATGTTGCAGACATTACCCATTCCTTGAGAATATCTGTGTGTGACAGGGTGCATTTGACCACTGACACATGGAAAAGCACACATGGCAAGGGGTGTTACATCTTGTTCTCTGGCCATTGGGTAATTTTGGTGGCTGTGGGGCCAGATGGGTAAGGGGTTACTCCCCAAAACTTTAAAGCTGCAAGAATTTTGGAATAAACGTTTGCATGTACTTCATCATCCACTGCCTCTGCCTCATTTACCTACTCTAAGGCCTCCAGCTGTGCCCTTAATCTCTCACTTAGGCCATGTTCACACACATGCCTTTTTTTGACCATCTCTGCATTTTTTGGTGTGTTAAAAAAAATGTAGGTGCATTAACGCAGGGTACATTTGAGTGTCCATGCGTTTTTCACCTCCACCTGCGTTTTTTCCCCCAGTCCAAAAAAACGCTGCATGCAGCGTTTTTTTGGTGCTGGAAAAAAACGCAGGGGTGGTTTTCCAAAAACGCATGCGTTTTTTTAACATGGGCCCCTATGGGAAACGCATGCGTTAACGCAGGGCACATATAGGCACCTGCGTTAACACATGCGTTTCCCATAGGGCCCCATGTTATAAAAACGCATGCGGTTCTATAACATGGGGCCCTATGGGAAACGCATGCGTTTTTAAATGGCACATTTATGCACCCTGCGTTAACGCTTGCGTTTTTGCCTGCGTTTTTGAGGAAAAAATGACAAAATCCAAAAAGGCTGTATTTCCTTTCAGACACACAAGAGACATTTTTTAGCACTCCTAAAAAAACGCATGTGGTTTTAGGAGTGCTAAAAAAATGCAAATTGTGTGTGAACAATGCCTTAATGTTGCAGGGACAATATCCCTCCACCTCCATACTCCATACTGCACTGTCAGGGCTAATGGCCATCAAGCAGTATTTAAATTAAAATGCCTTGGAGATAAGAGTCAAAGGCTGGTTTCAGACTTGCGGACCCCTCCACAAAGTCCTGCGGAGGGGATCTGCAAGCTGAGCGCAGGCACCGCAAGTCCCTATGTTAAAACATGGAAACGCAAGTGCCTGCGCTCTAATGCAGATTGGCAAGCCCACCCTGTGCTCACCCATTCACTACAATGTATGATTTGTATGCAGGTGAATTCCTGCGCACAAATCACACACTTTCACCTACACCCTGAACGCGACATGTCACGTTCCTGGTGCAGACAAGACTGTGTGATTTGTGCACAAGCATCTGCATGCGCACAAATCACATGTTGCAGTAAATGGGTGCGCACGGCCATCTGCACCTGAGCGCAGGCACTTGCATCCCCATGTTAAACATAGGGACACGTGGTGCCTGCGCTCAGCTTGCGCTTCCCCGCCGCAATACGCTGCGGCGGGGAGTGCAAGTCTGAAACCAGCCAAACAGCTGAAGAGTTGTGGATAGCAATGCAGGCCAAACTTGAGCAATAACTGTTTCTGCCACACCTGGAGCCAGGGTAGGCCATGTGCAATAATAGTACGAAGCTGGTGGTGACCCTACCCCAAGGCAAACTTACACATGTACCTTGCATGGCTCACATCCTCAACCTGGTTGTATAGCAACTCCTATGCCACTGTCCCTGCCTGGATGAGCTGCTGCACAAGGTACGGTCGCTATGTGCTCACTTCTGCCATTCTCACCCCACAGCTCATAGACTAGCATCACTACAGAGGTCTTTCGGACAAACCATTTCATATGCGATGTGCCGACACGGTGCAATTCCAGTCTGCACATGTTGCAGCTACTGTGGAAAGAGTGACAAACCCTGGCAAAATATTTAATGATGTGTACAGTGACTCAAAGCAAGCCAAATGTGATGTAAATGACGCTTCCAGAGTGTGGAAAGGAGATCAATATCTCAAAGGTCGAGACCCTTGTCACACTGCTGGATGACATGTCAGGGTGGAGTAGAGTAACAGAGAGGAGGTTATGGTACCAGACAAACTGGTGGTGAAGATATAGGAGCTGAAGAACTAATGGAGTAGGATAAGGATGAAGGGGTGATGGGCATAGAACAGTCAGGAGATGAGGAAGAAATAATTCCTCTTTCTATTTTCTGCAGTTGGCAGGAAAAGACTGGGGAAGCAAACAGGACTGGCGCCTGCAACACCACAAGGACTTGGGTCTCATTGATATGCCAGACATGTAAGCCCCTTTATGCTACACTATCTGCAACACAATGCCTGTATCATTAGGATTCGAATTATCAATGACTACTGAGTTGCCGCACTGTTGCATCTGCGGTAAGAGTAAATTTAGCCAGATGCTTTCTGCCCTGGACAGGGACATGCGCATGCTAGAGTATCAATAAAAGCTGGTACACAAGCTTAAGACTGGTTTTCCCTAACACAGCAATGAGGGACAAAGAACGCATTGAAGATCTACATTTCCAAACCGGGGGACGTTGAGTCGTCAGCATACAAACATTAGCAGCAGCAATGTAAGAGTTAGAAGCAATTTCTTGGACCAATTTTTTCAACTAGTCAGTCCACTGATTGAAATGAGTACAAGTGTAACATATACTGAACAACTAGAAAGCATGGTGCAGGAGTATCTAGAGCTCAATATCCATGCCTTCAAAGGGGATTTGGACCCTTTTGCATTTTGGGCTTCAAAAATTGAGGAGAGGCCTTAGTTTCCAGTTATGCCTTGGAAGTTTTGTCATGCAAGGCAGACAGCGTTCTCTTAGAACATGTCTTCAGCGCTGCTAGTGCTGTCCTGACGGATAAGCACATTCAGCTGTCTCCTGAAAGTGTAGACCACCTAACTTTCATCAATATGAACAAATCATGGATCTCCAAAGATTTCTCCACTCCAGTGGCAGACTGCTCAGAGTAGGTGATGCACTTTTCAGTGTGCTGCATTGCTCTCGCCAATCTCCAATTTTTATTTTGGCCCAAATTATGCCACTTTGGAGGTATCTGGCCCTTATTTTTTTAAATGTGCAGACTCTTTTTGGGGTCTCCGTGCCAGTTTCCTTAATTTAGCAGGGCTATGTGAGTACGATGCTTACAGGTGTCACTCATCCCCTGTTACTGTAAAGCATGCTTAACATTGAAATGTTAGGCCAGGCCTTGTTCTAGACTCTGTGCCATGCATGAAGGTTGTGCCATTCACCAATTTTTATTGTGGGCTAATTGATGCCACTTTAGTTGTATCTGGCCCTAATTTTTTTAAATATGTTGGCTCTTTTTGCAGTATCCTTGTTTGCTTCCTGAATTTATCAGGGCTTTCAGGGCTTTATGAGCACCGTGCCTACAACTAAAGCTTTAAATGGAACCTGTCACCTCCTTTTGGCATTTTAAACTGTGCCCACCAGCTTACACATTATGTAAATGGGGTTCTTGTAACCCCTCTCTGTGCCCAGACATGCCCCACATACCTCAGAAAATAACTTTTATTGTGTCCAGCGCTGACCTCCTATTGAGTTCGGGAGGCTGCTATTTAGTCCAGATGGATGATGTTCTTGCCGTCCCTCCAAGCTGCAAAACCCGCCCTGCACTTTTTAAAATTCTCACCTTTCCTGTGATTGGCGCTTCCATGACAGCCGTAGTCACGCCTGCACAGTGGAGCAGGTGTCTGTGCTCCATTTAACAGTGCCGATGTCTCACGAGACTTCACAAATCTCCCGAGATGTCATGAGAGTTTTGTGAATTCTCGTGAGACATCGCCTTGAGGAAGAAACTTGAAACGCACGTAGGTTATGGAAAAAGGCCACGGAGGAGCACATCAGACACTGCAGAGAACCCTGTGTAAAAGATATGAATGTATAGATAGTAGTAGCCCTTGAGATATATGTCCCAATAGTGTGGTGGAGAGGAGACAATATAATTATAGAACTGGGATGCCGACAGCATCATCGGGTCACATGACTGGTTACGGGGTAACTGCAGTCATGTGACCCAATGACGCTGCTGGCTTGTGACATCACGACAGGTCCTACAGGCATCAGGACGGTGGTGCTGGAGGAATCGGTAGATCGCCGGACAGGTGAGCATAGAGATTTTTTTTATTTTTAACCTTTTTTTTTACTTAATTTCACTTCCGCAATGTATGTATATACCTTGCGGAAGTGAAAGTGCCCTACACAGCTCATTCATTAGTGTTCGACGGTGTTCGACGAACATTTGACGAACACACCTGCCAATTCGACGAATCGAATCGAAACGCACACTTGGGTGGTGGCTTATCTCTAGCAGTGAGATATAAATTGTTGTACCCACATGTAGCTCAATTCAAGTGTACAAAAATATATAGCTCACTATGAAATCTTTGGTACCTGAATATTAATTGTTTTATACAAATTTTAAACAATAACGGAATTTAATATAAAATTACTGGTATAGTGCAGCTTCACTTTAAACCACCAAGGTGGACTCCTATGGAAGGAACCTGTGTGGGTTTTTTTTTTAGATATTTAAGATTTTTTTCGGGATGGAAGCCCAAGCAATTTCCCAAAATATCGGTGAATGTAGCTTTGTTCTGGAAAAAAGTATGAAATATAAAATGACCCTAAGGGCCACGTCACACACACAGATATCTGGGCAGATATTGTTTGCAGATCTCTGGTTGCAGTGAAATCATGGACAGATTGTCCCATTTGGTGGCCGTGTACAAATGGATCAATGTGTCCATGATTTCACTTCAACCAGAGATCTGCGAACAATATCTGCCCAGATATCTGTGTGTGTGACGTGGCCTTAAAACTTTCCCTGTTTGTTTGTGGCCAATATGCTAGCTGGAAGACCCATTTGTGGGGAAAAAACACCTAACGTTACAGTTTGGACTGTTCCCACCATTAAGTCTATCAACTTGTATCAAGCTGTAGAATGTTTTGTAGATTTTAATTAATTTTGTAAACTTCCTGGAGTTTGCAGGTGTTTTGATACCACCAGGGTATGAAGTTTGGAAACCATGTCAGATGTGACATCAGCTGTGAAGTTCAGGAGGCTAAAAATCATCCTTAAAACATCTGTTTAAGAGAATTTAATATTTTGGGAGGATTTTGTGTTTATTTATTTATTTATGTATGTATTATTATTGTTAGGATTAATATTATTTCTATTATTATTAAGATTATTAATATACAGCAAACCTATTTTATTGCAGAGGGACAGCAGCGTGCGAGGCCATCTCTTCTACAGTTATGTGATAGCAAGTCAAATAAAAATAGCATATGGACATTAGATGCTTCACATACATGGTCTTATAGGTCTGTTCACACTCATGAAACAACATACTATCCAGTAGATATTGCCTTTTGAAAGAGTGTAATCACTAGACTTTCTTTCATTTAAAAAATTTACAATACAGATTTTTGTCATATTCACAAGTGTGTTATATGTACAGTATAATTAATATTGAACTTGTTGCATTTCTGCCCGCTAGCCTTATTCAACATTCCTGATGAATTGGTGAAGGGTGACCTGAATAAATTAATTTGTTTTCATTAGTGATGATCGAGTACTAAAATGCTCTGGTGCTCGAAGCTCGGGCCGAGCATCCCGAGATACTCGTGTACTCGGCCCGAGTACCGAGCCTAATGTTATCCTATGGGAGACCCGAGTATTTTTATGAAATGACTGCCGGCAGCATGTAGAAACCCTAAAAATGTTACAAAAGTCTCAGAAGAGTGCTCAAATGACATGGCAACACCATGGGGAAGACCCCTGGAAGCATTTCTCACTCAAAAGTCACAGCTGTGAACAATCTTGTCCGAGTTTCACTCCAATTTTACAGAGTCACCAGAAAACCTTCCAAAATGACACCAAAATGAATATTCAGGGTGGAAATGTTAAGGACACATACCCAATAGTGAGATACAGCTGGTGTTTGCTACTTTTTGTGATTACATGAAAGCTTTTACGTGAAAACATTGTACGGCACTCCGATGTCCCTGAGAAGAGACGTACATGAAGCCCTCTTGACATAATGTGCCCATTTTGAGGAACTGGGTCTATTGCAGTATTTTCCTTTGCCAGGGCAGTCCAAAATTGGGAGGTTCACCAATGCCCCTGGATAGAGACGTGCATGAGGGCCTGTAAACCTGAAGTGGGTGTATTGTAGTATAGCCCTTTGACAGGGCAGCCAAAAATTGGGAGGCTCCATATTGTCCCTGGATAGAGACATGCATAAGGGCCTGTAAACCTGAAGTGGGTGTATTGTAGTATAGCCCTTTGGCCAGGGCAGCCAAAAATTGGGAGACTCCACATTGTCCCTGGATAGAGACGTGCAGGAGGGCCTGTAAACCTGAAGTGGGTGTATTGTAGTATAGCCCTTTGGCCAGGGCAGCCAAAAATTGGGAGGCTCCACATTGTCCCTGGATAGAGACGTGCAGGAGGGCCTGTAAACCTAAAGTGGGTGTATTGTAGTATAGCCCTTTGGCCAGGGCAGCCAAAAATTGGGAGGCTCCACATTGTCCCTGGACAGAGACGTGCAGGAGGGCCTGTAAACCTGAAGTGGGTGTATTGTAGTATAGCCCTTTGGCCAGAGCAGCCAAAAATTGGGAGGCTCCACATTGTCCCTGGATAGAGACGTGCATGAGGGCCTCAAAACATTTTTTCCATTGAAAAGGAGCGGGTATCCTGTCGTTGTAATGCCAATTCAAAAAGAATGGGCGTAAAAATTTACCACTGGGGGTATACCTGAAACAACAGCCTAACTATTGTAACGGTCATCATGGTGGCACATGAAGAGAAGGAGGAGCAGTCCAGCGATTAGCCAAGGAAGAGGAAGACGACGTGGTGGATCATCCAGTAGCTGACCCAACCTGGCAGGAGGATATGCAGAGCGAGGACAGCAGTGCACAGGGGGAGGGAGGCGTAGCATCCCAACAGGCAGTACGAAGCAGGGTCGGGTCCGCAGGCAGAAGGCAGGCAACCGTTCCCCGGAACAACAACACGACACAAGGTGCCTGTGCAAATGTTAGGTCTTCCCGAGTCTGGCAGTTTTTTAAGTTGGCTCCAGATGACTCTAAAAAGGCCATTTACAACACCTGCCATGCCAGCAGCAGCAGGGGTACGAAAACTAGCAGCCTGACCACCACCAGCATGATCAGGCACATGTCAGCCAAGCACCCGACTTTGTGGGAAGTACAACAGAGTCGAGGAGCGGTGCTTGCTGATGTCACTGCTACGTCTTCGCTTGTTGTGCGTGCGAGCCAATCCCCTGTACATGCTGGCCGCGAACAAGCCTCCGGCCCTGCACCTGAGGTTGCCCACGCACAAATAACCCCACCATCAAGCACGTCCTTGTCCCAGCGCAGCGTTCAATTATCCTTTCAGCAAACCTTTGCACGCAGGCGCAAATACGCTGCCAACGCCCCACATGCCACAGTCCTGAATTATCACATTTCGCGACTCATAGCGCTAGAAATGTTGCCTTTCCAGCTGGTGGAGACGGAAGCATTCCGCGACCTGATGGCGGCTGCTGTCCCACGTTACTCGGTCCTCTATTTCTCCAGATGTGCCGTCCCCGCATTGCATAACCACGTGTCCAACAGCATCACACGTGCCCTGAACAATGCTGTTTCAGCCAAAGTCCACCTAACCACAGACACGTGGACAAGTGCTTGTGGGCAAGGCCGCTACATCTCCTTGACAAAACACTGGGTTAATATTGTGGAGGCTGGGACACAGTCTGAGCGAGGGACGGAACACGTCCTTCCCACACCAAGGATAGCAGGCCCTACCTCTGTCAGGGTTTCACCGACACTCTACAGCTCCCGAATGTCATGCTCTTCAGCCTCCTCCTCCTCCTCCTGCGCATCCTCATCCACTGTACCCTCCACACCAGTCCCAAGCTGGAAGCACTGCAGCACTGCCTCTGCGAAGCGGCAACAGGCTGTGCTGAAGCTAGTCTGCATAGGTGACAAACCCCACAATGCAGAAGAGGTGTGGACAGCTCTGAAACAGCAGGCAGATCAGTGGCTCACACCTCTGAACCTGAAGCCAGGAAAGGTCGTGTGTGACAATGTCCGGAACCTGGTGGCTGCTTTGAGGCGAGGCCAGCTGACGCATGTTCCATGCGTGGGCCATGTGCTCAACCTGGTGGTTCAGAGGTTTCTAAAGTCATACCCAGAGCTGTCTGAACAGCTGGTAAAAGTTCGCCGTCTGTCTGCACATTTTCGCAAGTCACCTGCTGCTTCAGCCGGCCTTGCCGGCTTTCAGCGCCGTTTGCGTCTTTCGGCCCACAGACTGGTATGTGATGTCCCCACGCATTGGAATTCAACTCTGCACATGTTGGTTAGGATATGTGAGCAGAAGAGGGCAGTTGTGGACTACCTGCATCACCTAAGCCGTCAGGAAATGGGTCAAACTCCACACATAACACCTGAGGAATGGAGATGGATGTCCGACCTATGTACTGTCCTCCAGAACTTTGAGGACTCCACCAAGATGTTGAGCGGCGATGACGCCATTATTAGCGTCACCATACCACTACTCTGCCTTCTAAAATGGTCTTTGCTGAAAAACAAAGAGGATGCATTGCAGGCCGAGCGCGATGATTTGGAGCAAGAAACAGTAGTGGGTGTGGGTGAAAACACACAGCCCAGCCTCATCTCATCACAACGTGCAGTGGAGGACTATGACGAGGGACTATGACGAGGAGGAGGATGAAGACATGGAGCAACTCTCTGGCCAAATTGAGGATATGACATGCACACCAGTCATACCCTCGATTCTGCGTGGCTGGCCAGAGGACAGTGGAGATGAGGAGGAGGAGGAGGAGGAGGACAGCATGTTCAGTCATCGTGTTGGTCTGGATTTTGAAGTGATGGCTGTTAAGAGTCTGGCGCACATGGCTGACTTTATGGTAAGCTGCCTGGCTCGTGACCCTCGCGTTCACAACATCTTGGCCGACAATCAGTACTGGTTGGCAACACTGTTAAACCCACGCTACAAGGAGAACTTTATGTCTCTCATTCCTGAGGCGGAGAGGTCAGCCAAAATGCAGCAGTTCCAGAAGGCCATAGTCACGGAAGTAGGCAAATCATTCCCCTCACAAAACGCTAGCGGCATAGGTCAGGAATCGGTGGACAACCAATGCGTACGGCCAAGAGGGGCACAAGTCCAATCCGCCAGAGGTAGGGGAACAGTCTTTACGATGTGGGACAGTTTTCTCAGCCCCTCACGTACCACAGCCCCTGAGGTGTGGGGTAGTGCCACAAGAAATGCTAAGTTTGGCCAGATGCTGAAGGAGTACCTTGCAGATCGAACAGCTGAACTGCTAGATTCCTCTGTGCCTTACAATTATTGTGTCTCCAAGCTGGACACGTGGCATGAATTGGCTCTCTACGCCTTGGTAGTCCTGGCCTGCCCTGCCGCTCGCGTTTTGTCAGAGCGTGTTTTCAGAGCCGCAGGTGGAATCATTACTGATAAACGCACCCGCCTGTCAACTGAAAATGCTGACAGGCTACCTCTGATCAAGATGAACAAGAGTTGGATTGGGCCAGACTTCACCACACCACCAACAAATGACAACTGAATTTAAATTTTGTTATGGGAATTTGCCATGTACCTCCACTCACCTATGGGTACACACTTCTGGAGTTCCGAGTGTCCAAGTGTGGGATCAGTAATGTCCGTGGACGTGTACTCGGCCTGGTGGTAGGAAGGAGGATCAGGTTGGGAAATGTGCGGTGCAGTATCATGGCTACTGACACTTGAGCGTGTGGAAGACAGGGTGTTTGTGGAGGTGCCAATCTGACTTGAAGCATTATCCCCTATCCAAGTAACAACCTGTTGACACTGGTGTTGGTTCAAGAGCGGTGTACTGCAGCGGGCACCAAGAATTTGGAACAGGACGTGTGAGCGAGTAGATGTGCCCCTTTCTTGTTACGAAATTAGTGCTTGCACACGACCTCGGCCTCTGCCTGCACCACCATCACGTTCACTTCCTTGTTCCTTGCCAACGCCCTTGCGCATTTTGCTTGTATACAGCGACAACAGTCTGGTGACTATAATGGTCACAGGAGAGTAGGATTTTAGTCCCTAACCTGTATCAAGGTAGTAAGTACACCAGTCTGGTGAATGTAATGGTCACAGGAGAGTAGGATTTTAGTCCCTAACCTGTATCAAGGTAGTAAGTACACCAGTCTGGTGACTGTAATAGTCACAGGAGAGTAGGATTTTAGTCCCTAACCTGTATTAAGGTAGTAAGTACACCAGTCTGGTGACTGTAATGGTCACAGGAGATTAGGATTTTAGTCCCTAACCTGTATTAAGGTAGTAAGTACACCAGTCTGGTGACTGTAATGGTCACAGGAGAGTAGGATTTTAGTCCCTAACCTGTGTTAAGGTAGTAAGTACACCAGTCTGGTGACTGTAATGGTCACAGGATATTAGGATTTTAGTCCCTAACCTGTATCAAGGTAGTAAGTACACCAGTCTGGTGAATGTAATGGTCACAGGAGATTAGGATTTTAGTCCCTAACCTGTATTAAGGTAGTAAGTACACCAGTCTGGTGACTGTAATGGTCACAGGAGATTAGGATTTTAGTCCCTAACCTGTATCAAGGTAGTAAGTACACCAGTCTGGTGAATATAATGGTCACAGGAGAGTAGGATTTTAGTCCCTAACCTGTATCAATGTAGTAAGTACACCAGTCTAGTGACTGTAATGGTCACAGGAGAGTAGGATTTTAGTTCCTAACCTGTATTAAGGTAGTAAGTACACCAGTCTGGTGACTGTAATGGTCACAGGAGATTAGGATTTTAGTCCCTAACCTGTATTAAGGTAGTAAGTACACCAGTCTGGTGACTGTAATGGTCACAGGAGATAAGGATTTTAGTCCCTAACCTGTATCAAGGTAGTAAGTACACCAGTCTGGTGAATGTAATGGTCACAGGAGAGTAGGATTTTAGTCCCTAACCTGTTTCAAGGTAGTAAGTACACCAGTCTGGTGACTGTAATGGTCACAGGAGATTAGGATTTTAGTCCCTAACCTGTATTAAGGAAGTAAGTACACCAGTCTGGTGACTGTAATGGTCACAGGAGATTAGTGTTAGTCCCTAACCTGTATCAAGGTAGTAAGTACACCAGTCTGGTGAATGTAATGGTCACAGGAGAGTAGGATTTTAGTCCCTAACCTGTATCAAGGTAGTAAGTACACCAGTCTGGTGACTGTAATAGTCACAGGAGAGTAGGATTTTAGTCCCTAACCTGTATCAAGGTAGTAAGTACACCAGTCTGGTGAATGTAATGGTCACAGGAGAGTAGGATTTTAGTCCCTAACCTGTATCAAGGTAGTAAGTACACCAGTCTGGTGACTCTAATAGTCACAGGAGAGTAGGATTTTAGTCCCTAACCTGTATTAAGGTAGTAAGTACACCAGTCTGGTGACTGTAATGGTCACAGGAGATTAGGATTTTAGTCCCTAACCTGGATCAAGGTAGTAAGTTCAACAGTCTTTTGCCTTAAATCTGTCTTTGGGAACATTTTGTAAGTTTTTTTTTCAAAGCCCCAAAACGCATGCGTTAATGCATGTGTGTACGTTTTTTGAAAAAACGCATGCGTTTTTATGCAGCAGCCCAAAAACACTGCTGGCTGCTTTTGGGGTGCTTTAAGAAAGCGCATGCTTTTGTTAACATGGGGCCCTATAGGAAACGCATGCGTTAACACATGGCACATATAGGCACCCACGTTAACACGTGCATTAACGCATATGCGTTTTTATTGAAAAAATGAATAAGTCTCAAAATTTGCCAAAAACGTCCAAGACCTCAGGGGACACTATTGGCACCCTTAGAAAAACAGATCCGTTTTTCTAAGGGCTTAAAAAATGGATTTGTGTGGGTGAACCTGGCCTTTGGGTTCAGCAGGCTGGCTGACCAAGAGAGGCAGGGCCTCTATTTGATGCATTCACTCCCAGTCAGGCTAGGGTCACACATAAACCCTTGGTCCATTTTTGGCATCAATTTTTGCATTTTTATTTTCTAAGTCCAAAAACTGATGCAAAAACAGATTATATGGCCAGGGTCACACATACCATCCGTTTTTGCCTTAAATTTGTTTTTGGGAACATTTTGGACATTTTTTTTTCAAAGCCCAAAAACACATAAAAAAAACGTCCAGGACCTCAGGGACACTATTGGCACGCTTAGACGAACTGATTCGTTTTTCTAAGGGCTTAAAAAATGGATTTTTATGTGTGACCCTGGCCTATGTAATAAATACCCTATCCGTTTTTTTCTGCACCCAAAAGTGTTCCTAGGAGGTTTTTTAAACCCAAAAAACGTTTGTAGGAACGTTTTTGGGTGCAGTTAAAAAACCGATCCGTTTTTTTTAACATGGGGACCTATGGAAAAACGGATCCGTTTTTAGAGCATTGTTTATGTAAAAAATGTCAAAGTCCCAAAAAAGTTCAGGGGCACAGGAGGCACAAAAAGCAGCCTTGGAAAGATTTGGCATGGAAAACACTTCCAAAAACGGATTATGTGTGACCCTAGCCTCAGCCTCCTGTTGCCACTTTTCAAAGTTGTCGGTAGTGGATAACCGCGAACCACCACTTGTTGCCACTTGTTGCTGCATGAAGGTGACCTCCTTTACAACATGGATTGTACAGAGTCTTTTAAGAAGATGGTAATGCAGCAGGGTGTACCTGTTGATGTAGAACAGATGACCATTTACCTTCTTTGGCTTTGAAGCCAAACCTCCTCAGCCCATGCAACCACTCTCTGGTGCTGGCATCCACAAGCCAAATCTCCTCCTTCATTTACGGGTCATTCCATGTCAAGTGATCCAAAAATGAATATTTTTTTTCCCTGACGTCCTCAGATTTTTTTAATTTTTTTTCTATATGAAGAACAACTTTAGTTAATTACAAAAAAAAAGTTTTGAATTTTTTTATTTATCAGTTAATTTTTTACAGATTTTTAAAGTTTTAAAAAAGTGCGAATTTTGGCCTGGTATGGCTTTACATTTTCTATCATATCTCGGGCTAGAAATAAGATAGAGAAACAAAATAAACACCAATCTACTCAGAACTGTCCAGGCTTTCACCAGATATGTCACAAGAGGATCTTTGTTAATATTTTACCCATGTGATCGCAAGCGCAAAACTTTAAAACGCATTTCCGAAAAATCGGCGCGCTTTAAATATTTCAAAAACTGCCCATGTGTCTGCTATGCTCTTAGCCACATCTGTACCAAATTTCAAGTTGGGATCGCGATGGGATCATATTTTAAAATATTTTAATATGAATAGCGTCAATGGGTCATTCTATATCAAGTGATCTAAATATGAATATTTTTTTTTACCTGACGTCTTTAGATTTTTTTAATTCTTTTTCTTTATGAAGTACAAATTTAGATAATTACAAATTAAAAGTTTAGAATTTTTTTCTTCATCAGTTAATTTTTTACAGATTTTTAAAGTTTAAAAAAAGGGTGAATTTTGGCCTGGTATGACTTTACATTTTTTTTTATCTCAGGCTAGAAATAAGATAATGAAGTGGGAGAGGCATCATTTTACTCAGAACGGTAACAGCTTTCATTTGATATGTTACAAGACTATGTTTCTTTATATCAAATTCAAACTATTGACGGGCAATTGTGAAAAAATGACTGATTGTGTTCTTGGTTATATTTGTGAAGAGATTCAACTTGGGACCTGTCAAATTTATATATTTTTTATTTTATGGTTGTATGAGTTATCACAACTTATTGAATAAAACATTTATATGCAACAAAAAAGAAACACAAAAAACAAATCCCATAAGTGCCAGGATAAATACATCTTAATCATCAGAACACAACGCTCAGCATTTTCAACTTGAATGTATTGAACAAACCAAAAGAAGAAAGGTGATCATATCCTCAAGTTTGATTAAACAAGATTAAAAGAACCAAAAATGTTAACCCCTATTTATACATATAAATTTGTTTTCTATTCTATCACTAAACATGTGATTTATGAAGTGTTTAATAAGAATAGTACAGTAGTTAAATCATCGTTCTATAAATTATGAACTAATCAAACAATTAATAGTATGTTTTTAAAGTGGCATTTTATCAATTTGTCCCTTCTAGTGGGTGAAATGTAATCTTGTCCATAAACGCTTACTAGCAATCGCCATTTCCTTGTGTGTCAAAGAGTATGTCCGGCCTGTCACGGTGTTAGGCTCCGCCTGAGTTAATATCTGATTTTTGTGCACTTTTAAAATGTCTGGCTATCTTGGATACACAAAGGATGGCGCTGGACCAGAAGGATGCAATAAAGTCAATTCTACTTCTTCATTTTCACAATCTTTGGAGAGTACAGTAGCCAGTCACCAGCGCCAATCATATTCATATTTTTTCAAAAGGATTGCAACAGTGTCTATGATAAAATGCTGTTTCTTGAGAAGTAGCAGCCATTGCTGTGTGGGAAAAATACAGTTAATATTAAGTAAGGAAGATGGGTAATAAAAATAAAGATTTACAGTACACTTGAGATAGAACTGTATTACTATAAAGTGAGTTTTAGGGCTAGCGCGCACAGTTTTTTCTATCTGCAGATACATGCTGCAGTTTTGGCAGCTTGTTTTTCTACCAAGTTTTTACCACATATGCGTTAGTTTTTTTAATCACTAGTGAAAAAAATGGCACCTTTTTTATATAAATGATAAATGCTGTGTTTATTGCAGCGATTAAAAAGTAGTTCAAGCAGTGATTTACTCACTCTTGAGTGTTTCCAAAAACACTGCATGTGGTGAACCCCATAGAAATCAATGGGGCTGTTTTTCTGAATGATGATCCCTAAGAATAGCACTGTGTGTATTGGCCCTTAATAATAAAAGCATTAAACTATTAATATATTTACTCACCCATATTTTAGTACACAGCCTTGATGGCTTTGTACAGACTATTGTTTGTTCAGGAGTGAAGATGTCCAGACATGTCAGGACATGAAAGGTCTGAATGAGCTGTCTTACTTCCTGAATGCAGTAGGTAGACACTTAACATGATTGACAGAGCTGCTGGCCTATCATCTGCTCTGCATTCACTGTCTATCCCTGTGCTTTCTCAGGTTGAGCCCTAACAAAGCTTTTTCCTATATGTCCTCTCTTGCTTCTAAGCTGTAACATATCAAAATAATACAGTAATGTCTAAAAATAATGGATTTGATAAATATAGACCCCACGCTTTTAGACCACAGGTTGAACAGATCTGAATTCAAGATTTTTGAATTGACACTATAATAGTTAAATATTTTAAAATATGATCCCATCATGATCCCAACTTGAAATTTGGTGCAGATGTGGCTAAGAGCATAAAAGACACATGGGCAGCTTTAAAATTTTTTTATTAAAACGTTTTTTTCGGAAATGCGTTTCAAAATGTTGCGTTTGAGTTTGCATGGGTAAAAAATTTAAATTAACAAATATACTCTTGTGACATATTTGGTGAAAGCCTGGACAGTTCTGAGTAGAATGGTGTTTATTTTGTTTCTCTATCTTATTTCTAGCCCAAGATAAAAAAAATGTAAAGTCATACCAGGCCAAAATTCACACTTTTTTTAAACTTTAAAAATCTGTAAAAAATTAACTGGTGAAGAAAAAAATTCTAAACTTTTAATTCGTAATTAACTAACGTAGTACTTCATAAAGGAAAAAAAATTTAAAAAATCTAAAGACGTCAGGTAAAAAAAATATTCATATTTAGATCACTTGATATGGAATGACCCATTGACGCTATTAATAGTAAAATATTTTAAAATATGATCCCATCGCGATCCCAACTTGAAATTTGGTTCAGATGTGGCTAAGAGCAAAGCAGACACACGGGCAGTTTTTGAAATATTTAAAGCGCCGATTTTTCGGAAATGCGTTTTAAAATTTTGCGCTTGCGATCACATGGGTAAAATATTAACAAAGATCCTCTTGTGACATATCTGGTGAAAGCCTGTATAGTTCTGAGTAGAATGGTGTTTATTTTGTCTCTCTATCTTATTCCTAGCCTTAGTTATGAGGAGAAACATAAAGGCAGGCAACAGCGAAATTCGCACTTTTTCCGAACTTTGAAAATCATTTTAAAAAAAAATAAATTTTTAAAAAATTTTTTCTCTTCACAATTTGCATTGTCTGACATGCTATTATCAAATAACAAAATGTCAAAAGAATTAAAAATATAGAGGTAATAATCATTGGTTCACTTGACATGGAATGACCCTTACTTACTATAGGGCATTTGCTCATTTTAGTTTTATCCTAGGTTATGTCTGTTAATGGCAAAAGTGTGAACGTGCACCTATAAATTCTATTTAAACCAATATATGCTCCAGGTCATTTCTTTGGTTAGCTTGGGTCTAATTCATATTATAAAAATAATGATTACCATGGGCCTTTAACATGTGACATGGAATGTAATTAAGTAAAATAAAAAAAATGGTTTTGGTTACTATTCTTTCAATGTTATTGCTAGGAACTGGCTGCATAATTAGCACTAGGTATTATAAGTAGAAAAAAATATTAATTCTATAAGATGCAAGAGAATATTACTTCAAATGCATTAAGGATTTGTTTTTCCCCCTTTGAAGAAAATCTTCTGAGATTTCTGTCAGTTGTTGGTCACAGATGAATGCTTAAATATTATTACAGGTCACTCTAAGGAATTCTCCGTGGTTAAGACGACCTCTCTTGTGAGGTAGTTTTCTCCATGGGAATTTGCAGCATGATTAGTCTTTTTCCAAGAAAATATGATATACAGGTTTTGTTGAGTATAGTAAGAAGTGGCTCACTAAATACTATATTTATATTTATATCGCCTTGTCAAATAAAAAAAATATTTACTGCACAGAGTGGTAGTTGTACTGGCACTCATACATAGTGTAATAGCAAAATATAGTGAAGGTTACAAGGTAATAATATTAAAATATAACAATTATGAATCTTATTACCTGTTACCAAGCATCAAAAAAAAGGTCTGATTTTTTTGCTTGATTGTATCTGAAATTGCATCTGCTTGCTAGTAAGAATTATCAGCATAGCTGACAAAGACTATGAACAAGAATGCTGCTGTTTATAGAAAAAAGGGACAGTAGACCACATTTTTCCACTGAAAAGGTGTCTGTCTGAGCAGTCAGTCTGGAAGAACCTTCTTTGGCCATCACATTGTGCTACCGATCTTCAGGGCCGGGACGATAGGTAGGCGACCCTAGGCGATCGCCTAGGGCGCCATCTTGTGGAGGGCGCATTTTATCTGCATGAGGGGCCCATTGCCCGCCCCCTGGAGGGCCCCGCACCCCCTGAAGGGCCCCGTGCTGACCGCCGGCGGCCGCGCCGGCCAGAGAGGAGGGAGGAAGGGACTTCCTGTCCTGCAGCTCTGCCCGGTGCCCGCCCCTCCTCTCCTCCAACATGGGGCCTATGGAGCGCGGATCCGAGGAAACAGCTGAGTTCCTCGGACCCGATCTTAGTATACTGAGCAAATCGCTCTGTGCCATAATATCACTTCTGCAATGTATATTCATACATTGCAGAAGTGATATCCTGTGAAATGAAAGGGTTAAAAATAAAAAAATCATTATCCTCACCTCTCCACGATCCAGCGATGCCTCCAGCGCTCGGCTCTGTGCTTCCAGGACCTGGCCTGACGTCACAATGCAGTCACATGACCGGTTACCGCGGTAACCGGTCATGTGACTGTGACATCACGCCAGGTCCTGTGCATCAGAAGAAGAGAAGCTGGAAGCAGCGCGGGTGTCGTGGAGAGGTGAGAATGAAGATTTTTTTATTTTTTAAGCTCTGCAGGAGGAGGACAAAGAGGGGGGCAAAGAGGGTCTGCAAAGAGGGGGGCAAAGAGGGGGTCCAAAGAGGGGGGCAAAGAGGGTCTGCAGAGAGGGGAGCAAAGAGGGGGGCAAAGAGGGTCTGCAAAGAGGGGAGCAAAGAGGGCTGCAAAGAGGGGCTGCAAAGAGGGGCTGCAAAGAGGGGGGCAAAGAGGGTCTGCAAAGAGGGGAGCAAAGAGGGGGACAAAGAGGGTCTGCAAAGAGGGGGGCAAAGAGGGCTGCAAAGAGGGGCTGCAAAGAGGGGCTGCAAAGAGGGAGTCCAAAGAGGGGCTGCAAAGAGGGCTGCAAAGAGGGGCTGCAAAGAGGGGCTGCAAAGAGGGGCTGCAAAGAGGGGGGCAAAGAGGGTCTGCAAAGAGGGAGCAAAGAGGGGGACAAAGAGGGTCTGCAAAGAGGGGAGCAAAGAGGGGGTCCAAAGAGGGGCTGCAAAGAGGGGGGCAAAGAGGGCTGCAAAGAGGGGCGGCAAAGAGGGGCTGCAAAGAGGGGCTGCAAAGAGGGGGGCAAAGAGGGGCTGCAAAGAGGGGGGCAAAGAGGGCTGCAAAGAGGGGGGCAAAGAGGGGGGCAAAGAGGGTCTGCAAATTGGGGAGCAAAGAGGGGGGCAAAGAGGGTCTGCAAAGAGGGGAGCAAAGAGGGGTTCCAAAGAGGGTCTGCAAAGAGGGGAGCAAAGAGGGGGTCCAAAGAGGGGCTGCAAAGAGGGGAGCAAAGAGGGGGGCAAAGAGGGGAGCAAAGAGGGGGTCCAAAGAGGGGCTGCAAAGAGGGGCTGCAAAGAGGGGCTGCAAAGAGGGGGGCAAAGAGGGGCTGCACAAAGGGGGGCAAAGAGGGGAGCAAAGAGGGGGCAAAGAGGGGGTGCAAAGAGGGCTGCAAAGAGGGGGGCAAAGAGGGTCTGTAAAGAGGGGAGCAAAGAGGGGGTCCAAAGAGGGGCTGCAAAGAGGGGGGCAAAGAGGGTCTGCAAAGAGGGGAGCAAAGAGGGGGGCAAAGAGGGGAGCAAAGAGGGGGTCCAAAGAGGGGGCAAAGAGGGTCTGCAGAGAGGGGAGCAAAGAGGGGGGCAAAGAGGGTCTGCAAAGAGGGGAGCAAAGAGGGCTGCAAAGAGGGGCTGCAAAGAGGGGCTGCAAAGAGGGGGGCAAAGAGGGTCTGCAAAGAGGGGAGCAAAGAGGGGGACAAAGAGGGTCTGCAAAGAGGGGGGCAAAGAGGGCTGCAAAGAGGGGCTGCAAAGAGGGGCTGCAAAGAGGGAGTCCAAAGAGGGGGGCAAAGAGGGTCTGCAAAGAGGGGAGCAAAGAGGGGACAAAGAGGGTCTGCAAAGAGGGGGTCCAAAGAGGGGCTGCAAAGAGGGCTGCAAAGAGGGGCTGCAAAGAGGGGCTGCAAAGAGGGGCTGCAAAGAGGGGGGCAAAGAGGGTCTGCAAAGAGGGAGCAAAGAGGGGGACAAAGAGGGTCTGCAAAGAGGGGAGCAAAGAGGGGGTCCAAAGAGGGGCTGCAAAGAGGGGGGCAAAGAGGGCTGCAAAGAGGGGCGGCAAAGAGGGGCTGCAAAGAGGGGCTGCAAAGAGGGGGGCAAAGAGGGGCTGCAAAGAGGGGGGCAAAGAGGGCTGCAAAGAGGGGGGCAAAGAGAGGGGGCAAAGAGGGTCGGCAAAGAGGGTCTGCAAAGAGGGGAGCAAAGAGGGGGGCAAAGAGGGTCTGCAAAGAGGGGAGCAAAGAGGGGTTCCAAAGAGGGTCTGCAAAGAGGGGAGCAAAGAGGGGGTCCAAAGAGGGGCTGCAAAGAGGGGAGCAAAGAGGGGGCAAAGAGGGGAGCAAAGAGGGGGTCCAAAGAGGGGCTGCAAAGAGGGGCTGCAAAGAGGGGCTGCAAAGAGGGGGGCAAAGAGGGGCTGCACAAAGGGGGGCAAAGAGGGGAGCAAAGAGGGGGCAAAGAGGGGGTGCAAAGAGGGGCTGCAAAGAGGGGGGCAAAGAGGGTCTGTAAAGAGGGGAGCAAAGAGGGGGTCCAAAGAGGGGCTGCAAAGAGGGGGGCAAAGAGGGTCTGCAAAGAGGGGAGCAAAGAGGGGGGCAAAGAGGGGAGCAAAGAGGGGGTCCAAAGAGGGGCTGCAAAGAGGGGCTGCAAAGAGGGGGCAAAGAGGGCTGCAAAGAGGGGCTGCAAAGAGGGGCTGCAAAGAGGGGGGCAAAGAGGGGCTGCAAAGAGGGGGGCAAAGAGGGGCTGCAAAGTGGTGGGACAGAGGGGAGACAGAGGG
This sequence comes from Allobates femoralis, assembly GCA_033576535.1. Taxonomy (NCBI): domain Eukaryota; kingdom Metazoa; phylum Chordata; class Amphibia; order Anura; family Aromobatidae; genus Allobates; species Allobates femoralis. The sequence goes on from JARQOC010000002.1 coordinate 202,094,321, forward strand.
CAGACAGAGGGGAGAAGGGTGACAGGAGGGTGACAGGAGGGGACAAGGTGACAGGAGGAGCAGGGAGAGGATCCAAACTGATGCTGCAAAACATCGAGATCGGATGCCTATTTGGCATCCGATTGCAGTCATCAGTTTGGATCTGTTGCTGTCCGAGGGGTGCTGCAAAAAGTCTGATTCCCTCGGACAGCACAAAAACGCTGTGTGAAAGCAGCCTTATTTGGCACAGATCAGGTCGGATCCAATTCGGTCCGATTTGACCCGCTGTGCCAAAAATCGAAGCAGGCTGCGATTTTGGGCACAGCAAAAAATCGGCCAGAATCGGATCCGACAAAAATCGGATGCCAATAAGGCCAAATCCGATGTGAACCGTGCCCATAGGATAACATGGGGCCAAAATCTGATCCGTGGCTGTCCGTTTTACAACGGACAGCCACGGATCACAGAAAAATGCAGTGTGAAAGCAGCCTTGCAGCAGACGCACGGTGACGGCGGCCGCGGTGAGTGTGCAAAGGCGCGCTTCCCCCCCCGGCCCCCGCATACTGGGCCCTGTATACACCACTGGGCCCTGTATATACCACTAGGCCCTGTATACACCACCACTGGGCCTGCTGTATATACTGCTGGGGCCTGTATATACCACTGGGGCTGCCGTATATACTGCTGGGGCCTGTATATACCACTGGGGCTGCTGTATAACCCCTGGGGCTGCTGTGTTACCCCTGGGGCTGCTGTATAACCCCTGGGGCTGCTGTATAACCCCTGGGGCTGCTGTATTACCCCTGGGGCTGCTGTATAACCCCTGGGGCTGCTGTATTACCCCTGGGGCTGCTGTATTACCCCTGGGGCTGCTGTATTACTACTGGGGTCTGTATATACCACTGGAGAGGCTGCTGTATACCACTTTGCTGGGGGCTGTATACCTGTGCTGGGGTCCACCCTCGGCTTATACACGAGTCAATAGGTTTTCCCAGGTTTTGGGGGCAAAAGTAGGGGGGTCGGCTTATACACAGGTCGGGTTATACACGAGTATATATGGGTAGTAATCCTACAATGTCTGCTGGACATGGTATGAGGAGGTTTATGGCTCAGTCAGTACACACTCCATACTTCATGGTAAGGGGAGGGTTTATGGCTCAGTACACACTCCATACTTCTTGTTATTAACCAGTTAATGCTCTCTTGTCCACCGCACTGCAGTTTCAAAAGAGGACAACAGCGAGACAAGCAGCAACATGGCATCAGAGAGCCCCTGACCTCGAAATAGAAGATCCTCAGATCCTGGTATTGTGACATAATATTAAGAATAATACTTTTTGCATTTATATTACACTATGAACTTCACAGCACTTTACATACATCATGAACACTGTCCCCATTGGGGCTCACAATGTAAACAACCTATCAGTATGTCTCTGTAGTGTGGTTGGACGAACCTTTTATAGGTCCCCGTTAAATTAAATTTACTTTCAAAGTATGCTGACATTTTTATTCCCAGACATATTTCGGGGGGGAGGGGGGCGCCGTTTGCCTTACCTGCCTAGGGCACCAAAATGCCTTGTCCCGGCACTGCCGATCTTGCCTTAGCCCCACTGTTGTTTGGTGCAGGGTGATAGTTGTGGAAGATTTGTGTGTCTCTTCTTTCTGCGCCTGGCATACTACATGAAAGTAGTGATGAGTTGATTTTCCCTGAACATGTTAGCCAAGTTCAAATTCGGCACAAACATGAACGATTTCGATTCGGGAACGGGCACAATATCCTTTTGCTTCAGCATCAGTGAACTCAGCTTTTTTTGATAACTGATAGGCTGGGGTCACAGTTGGCATGCGTTTTTTTAGTGCCTTTTAAAAACTCATGCGTTTTTACCTGCGTTTGTCATGTCAGCATGAGTTTTTTAAGGTGTGTGATGGCTCCCTGCGTTTTTGGCTGCGTTTTTAAATCCGCACCAAAAAATAGTGCATGTACTATTTTTTGGTGCGTTTTGAAAAACGCATGCGTTTTTGTAGAAAACGCATGCATTTTTATAACATGGACCAATATGGAAAATGCATACGTTTTTGGATGGTACTAATTGTGCATGGATTTTTGCATGCGTTTCCCATAGGGCCCCATATTAAAAAACGCATGCGTTTTTGGAAATGCACCAAAAACACATGCGTTTTTGCTATTAGGGCATGCGTTTTTTAACATGGGGGGCCTATGGGTGCGTTTTTTACATGCGTTTTTGAAAACGCAGGTCTCCAAAAAAAGCATGAAAAAAATGCAACTGTGACCCTAGCCATAGGTTGTAAAAAAAAAAGTATTCCTGCATTTGCAGTGATGTTTTTCCATCCGGGCATTGACATTTTTTGCTTATAAAGTGATTGCAAAGTCTGCGTCCATTGCCAAAGATGCATTTTTTTTTGCATAGAAAAAGTGATTGACAAGTCTTTGTATTTCAACTATAAGGCTTTTTTTTGGCCTCAAACTAAAAATTGCCAAATCTTTGTGTTTCTCCTAAAAGTTTTTTTTTTGCCTTAAAGAAGTGATTGCCAAATATTTGTGTTTCACCTAAAAGGCTTTTTTTTGTTCTCGAACAAGTGATTGCTAAATCTTTGTGTTTACCCTAGAAAAGCTTTTTTGGCCTCAAACAAGACTTTGCCAAATATTTGTGGTTCCCCTAAAAGGCTTTTTTTTTTGCCTCAAACAAGTCATTGTCAAATATTTGTGGTTCTCCTAAAAGGCATTTTTTGGCCTGAAACAAGTGATTGACATATCTCTGTGCATTAAATATGAGTGGGAAATCCAGACATTGTGGAGGAAAGGGGAATAGGCGTAGTGTAATGAGTAATATGCTTGGTGTTGAGGTGTATGTGGGGTAGGTGCTGCTGCTAATGCTTTGGAAAGCCGTACTGACCAAACACCGACTGGTCATATCCAAAGCCGATTGACAACTTCTGTTACTGGACAGGCTACTCCAGTTTCCTTCTTTGGCACAAGCAGAGTGATACGACTTGTACATGAGGCCCAGAAAGAGCTTTTGCTGCAATTCATGCAGGATTTTTTTGGCCTCAAACAAGTGATTGCCAAATATTTGTGTATCCCCTAAAAAGGCTTTTTTGGCCTTAAATAAATGATTACCATATTTTGAGTTCCCGCTTAAAAGGCTCTTTTTGGCCTTAAACAAGTACTTACTTGCCAAATCTTTTTGATTTTCCTAAAAAGGCTTTTATTGGCCACAAACAATTCATTCCCCATATTTGAGGTTTTCCTAAAATGCTTTTTTGGCTATTAATAAATTAATTGTTAAACCTCTGGTCAGTTCTCAAGAAACATTTTATTGGTCCTCAAACAAGTGTTTTCCAAATCTGTGTGCAATTAAACATGAGTTGGAGATCCAGAGGTCATGGTGGAAAGATGAATAATTGTGGCGGAAGGGATAATTGTTGATTCATGTTCCATGTATACATGAGATAGGTGCTACTGCTACTGTTACTGTTACTGAATATTGTACTGACCATCGTATCCAAAACTAAGTGACAATGTCTGCTACAAGACGGCCTATGCGAGTCTCTTTCTTTGGTAGCAGTAGAGAGATATAACTTGTGGATTGAGCCCAGAAAAAGCTTTTGATACTGTTCATAGCAAGCAATGCATCAAGTGCCCTCTCCTCCTTTTTCTCCACCTCAACATCCCACACAGTAGAATCTTGAGGAGGCACTTCAATTATTCATGTTTCCCCCATGTCAAAACTCTCCAACAGCACAACTGACTGTGGGGAAACACAGATTGGCAATTCTGCAGAGATGTTCATACATTTTATTCCATGGTCATCAGAGGTCTACTCAAAAGATTTACAGACTCACAGAGTAGAAACGCATCTGCACTGGTGCAAAATATCTTTTGGATTTGGTTCTGTGGATGGAAGAAGTATGGTCCGAGAACAATCCAGACCCTCGTCACCAGACAATAACCCCTGTTGGTGAAGGTGATGATGATGATGAGACTGAAGTACCTGATGAGCACCCACACTGTACTGTGCATTCAGGGCAGGATGAGGAGGATTGTGACTCTCAGGGTGAGGAGTGGAACAAAAGAGAAGATGATGATTAGGTTTGAGATCTCACTTGGAATCAACCCAAAGCCATGCCATTGAGTAGCTCACCAGTGGAGGTTGAGGAGGAGAAAGGTAAGGAGGCTAGTTTGTGTCTTCCTACACAGAGACTGAGTGCTGCATCAATGATAATCACTGCTTCCTCAGCCACAACTCTGGCTCTTGATAGCTGAGGTCATGAGTCTGCTGTTGTCAGGGGTGGTAAGATTGCCTAGCTAGGGCCTTTTTTGAAAAAACTTATAAAAAAAAATTCAACAGAGGCAAAAAACAACAGTTTGAATGCTAAATGCATGAAGCAGCAAATGGCCCAAAAAAATGTTACTCCGACTGTGCTAAAACTAGGCAAAGCAAGTCCCAAAGAACACCATCCACCACTTCAACCACACCTGCTGCTTCTTCTTCCTCCATCACTGTGTTAATAGTTGTCACACAAGTATTTGGCCTTAGAACCTCCAGTGGTTTACCAGCAACAGTCAGGGTGAGTGAGAGTTAGGGATGAGCAAACTTTACCTGAACATATTTGCCTATTTCAAATTCAGCACAAACATTGCAAAGTTCATTCAGGATCGAAAACTCAAGCAAGTTAACAAAATATCGCCAAATGCCGCTTTGTCCCAGAAAAAAGTTTAATTTAATTTAAAAAAGAAATTTAAATTGGCCATAAAACTTTCCCTGATTGTTTGGGACTAAAATGCTTGCTGGAAGTTAGGAGTGTTCCTGCCAGCAGGTCTATAGGCTTGTATCAAGCTGTAGGATTTTTTGGAGCTTTAAATGAGCGTTTTTACATTTCCTGAAGTTTGTAGGTGTTTTGACACCTGCATGGTGTGAGTTTTGGAAACAGTGCCAGATTTACATCAGCTGTTAAGTCTATGAACCTTACAATGTCCTTAAAACATCTCTTTAAGGCTGTGGTCACAGTTTTTTTACTGCCTTTTAAAAACGCATGCTTTTTTACATGCGTTTTTCATGTCAGCATGAGTTTTTTAAGGTCTCTGATGGCTCCCTGCGTTTTTGGCTGCGTTTTTGAATCTGCACATAAAAATAGTGCTTGTAGTATTTTTTTGAGCCTTTTGAAAAATGCATGCGTTTTTGTAGAAAACGCATGCGTTTTTATAACATGGGTTCCTATGGAAAACGCATGCAAAAACGCATGTACAGTTAAAAAAACGCATGCGTTTTTTTTAACATGGGCTCCTATGGGAAACGCATGCGTTTTTGAATGGCACTAAAAGGTACTAACTGTACATGCGTTTTTGCATGCGTTTTCCATAGGAACCCATGTTATAAAAACGCATGCGTTTTCTACAAAAAACGCATGCGTTTTTGTATATGCTCCAAAAACGCATGGGACAGTCACACATGCTTTTTGGCTATTAGGGCATGCGTTTTTTAACATGGGGGCCTATGGGTGCGTTTTTTACATGCGTTTTTGAAAACGCAGGTCTCCAAAAATGCATGTGAAAAATGGTACTGTGACCCCAGCCTAAGAGAGCTTAATATTTTGGGGGGATTTGTTTGGGGATATTTATTTTTTTATTATTGTTATTGTTATTTTTTTAATTATTATTATTATTATTTTTTTTAGAGCAAACCTTTATTATTGCAGAAAGTCACCAGTGTTCAAGGCTATCTCATCTACAGTTATATCATAAAAATTCATATAAAAATAGCATATAGCCATTATATGCTTCACATACAGGTCTGTTAACACTTATGAAACACCATACTAAGGATATTGCTTCTTGAAAATGTGCAATAACTTTATTTCATTTCATTCCATATATGTACAATACAGATTTTTGTCATGTGCAAAAGTGTGTTAATGTATTATTAATATTGAAGTTGTCCTTGCATTGATGCCCACTAGCCTTATTCAACAATCCAGATTAATCGATGACCTGAATAAATGTATTTGTTTTTATCATTATTTCGCCTCCAAATATATTAAGCTTCAACAATCACTCCACCCAAACACAAGATGAAGATGAAGTGTTACCTTGTTGGATGGAAAATGTGATTTGCAAGTGATGTGACTTCTGCAGCCCACCCCATTTAAGGATTAATGAAAAAATAGGCAAAAATATTGTGCAAACAGTAATAACCTGTAAGTGATTGTTTGTCTCTGACTCCTGTCACTGAAAGAGATAGGTCCATAAGCAAAGCAAAGAGGTGTCAAAGTAGAGTTTTGTGCCATCTTAGCAGTGCAATACAGTACAACACAGCTACACTTTGCTACAGTTACTGTTTGTTAAAGTGTGCCTGCAGTATACAGTTTTGCAATGAATCCCCTGTAAGACATGCCTTCCCTTGAGGCGAATATTAGAATCTGAGAGTCCTCAGTGGTTCATACCTTTTAATGGTTAACTGTAAAGATGGTAAGGATAGAAAGCTTTCAGGACACTGAGACCCTTTCATCAGGCTGATAATGACACAAATTCTGAAGACACAAAAATATATCCATAAGCAAAAAAAAAAGCAGGGTTAGATGATGTAGTAAATACGACCAGTGACGTAAAGCAGAGTCAGGCTAGGGAAAGTAATGTAATGTCAAAACTCCAAGATAAGAGGAAGCGATTGTATTATTGTTCTATGATTAGCGGCCTGGGGAGACCTGAAGATTCCTCAGCGAGAGTAGAAAGCCATAAATCATTCATGTAAGAAGTCTCAAAGGTTCTTTGTCCTCTAAATGGAGTCTGCTGGAAGATGTGATATCCACAAATGCCCTTTCATTGTATATAAAGATGCATGAATCTGTGATATCTGCAAATGCCCTTTCATTTTATGTAAAAACGCAATCCATGTGAGACATTTAATCCTGTTTTGAATGTGTCAAAGGTTGCTATCAATTTGTATTCCCAAACTCTTCTCTCTTTCTGAGATTTGAAGTTGCTTTTTCAAATGAACAGACTAATATAGGTTTCACTGTGGTCAGAGCTGCAAAAATGCTTTGCTACAGCTAGATCCATATGCTTTTCTTTTATTGAGTGGCGATGAGCATTCATTCTTGTTCTGAATTTATGTCCGGTCTCCTGTACGTACATGCCACCTGTTGGACATTTGGTACATACAATTAAATACACCACATTGCTTGTGATGCAACTGAAGTTTCCTGGGATCTTGTAGTCCTGATCTGTTCCAGGAATCTTTATCTTGTTCATTGTCATTATAGATAGACTGGTTTGCACCTGTTCTCGTTACAGGGAAAGGTTCCTGTTGCTGTTGGAAAGGATAGGGCACTTCTGACAATGATATTTTTTAGATTCAGAGGTTGTCTAAAACACAAGACTGGGGGATCCGGAAATATTGATTTTAGTCGGGCCTCTTTTAGTAAGGGTGATTGCAGTTTCCTTGCAGCTCCTCTTAGCACCTCCAGATTGGATTGTAGGTGACTACGAGAGGAACTCTGTTGTATTCTTCTCTAGTTTTGTAATGTAGGAGATGATTCCTTTATATTCTGGTGGCTCTTGTAATCTGGTTCTCGATTCCTCTTGGATGGAAGCCCTGGTTCAAAAAGGTCTTTCTTAGGTCCTCAAGGTGATTCTCTCAATCTGTAGGGTTGGAACATGTCCAATTGTATTTGATGGCCTGGCTATACACAGTAGTTTTTTATGTGTTTTGGATGAAAACTGTCCCATCGGAGATATATTTTACGGTCAATAGTTTTTTTTTTTTTTGCTTATGTACTGTATATATATGTGTCTTCAGAATTTGTGTCATTATCAGCCTGATGAAGGGGCCATAGTGTCCCAAAAGCTTGCTATGCTTACCATCTTTACAGTTAGCCATTAAAAGGTATCAACCACTGAGGACTGTCAGATTCTAATATTTTTCTATCTACTGGCTAACATGATATAAACATTCTTTACCTTCTCTTGAGGCGGTAATCTTCCTCATTACCGATGGGGCAGAGGCTGCTTCACCTGCACAGAGCAACATGGACACATATATAACCTGGAGATGCACTGATTTTCCCACATTGGGCCTCATATGCACCAAGGGGTGGATGCAGTGCTGGGCTCGGATGCCAGAGGAAGCCCCTGAGGAGCTCACAGTCAGGAGGTTACCTGTTCTCCATGCCATCTGGGAACATCAAATTTTAGACTCCAGAGGGACTTGCAGTATGCCTGGCTGTATTACACTTGCAGCCAGAGACGCAGCTACTAAATCAGCAAATCCATCAGGACAAGGAGTCTGATGAGGATGATCAGTAGGAAAAGAAGAATGAGGAAGAGTAGGAAGGTCCAGTTTCTCAGCTGTGTGTAAATTCGGCTCACGGAAGCCATCACCCAAGAGTGGTTGCATGGGTCTAAAACCAATTACTTCAGAGACCAATATACCCGTGGCAAGGTCGTGGCTTTCTTCCAGCAGAGGGGAGTTTGGCTTCCTAGCAAAACAAGGTACTGGGCATTGGTGGTACATCAACGAGTCCATTCTTTTGAGGCGTATCAAGAAAAGAGCAAACCGAGGGGCAATAGAGATGCAAATAAACAATGACGGAGAACCAGTTAAAAACCCCATAGATATTGCAGACGTTTTGCACAATTTTATGCCCAACTATACAACCTTAAAGATGACCCTCCAACCCACCAACCTTCTATAGATGAGATTGACCTGTCCTTGTTGGGTCTTGATCTCCCCAATGTGTCATCATTTTATTTAGAACGTTTGAATACTCCCCTTTCCCTTGCTGAAATTATGGCAGTGAATAAATCTAACAAATGTCACTCTGTTCCTGGACCCGACAGTTTCCCAAATGAGTATTTCTGCGCATTTCCCCATATTCTAGCACCTTTCCTCTCCAGAACCTTCACACATTGACAAACCTCTGAGTCTATTCCCCCTCTTAACTTCGAGGCCACCATAGTTGCAATCCCAAAACCTGGCAAGCCCCCTGAGACCCCGGGAAGCTACTGCCCTATCTCTTTCCTCAACCATGACGTAAAAGTTTTTTCCAAACTCCTTGCTAATGGGTTGCTCGAGGTGATCCCAACATTGGTAAACCTAGACCAGGTGGGCTTCATGGAGGGACACCAAGCTAAGGATGGCATGAGGCGAATGTTAGACCTCATCTGGGTGGTGTTGAGGGGGGCCCCAGTGTATTCCTCTCCCTTGATGCTGAAAAAGCATTTGATAAGGTGCAGTGAGGGTACCTCCGACAGATATTGAGTTAGTTCGGGTTCTCTGGCTCGTTCCTCTTGGCGGTCCTATCGCTATACTCCAACCCTAATGCGAGTGTCCTCTCCTCGAGCTTTCTCTCACGCAGCTTCCCGATCACTAATGGGACCCAATAAGGGTGCCCGCGCTCTCCAATCATTTATGCCCTTGCTGTTAAGCCCCTTGCTGTATTGATACGATCCAACTGGGATATCTCGGTTATTCAGGTTGGCTCCAAGAATCATGTTATTGGCCTGTATGTCGACGACATAATTACCTGCACAAACATTTCTCCTTCTCCTTCCCTTCCCTACTGTCTCATATTATAAACTTAATGCCTCGAAATCTATGATTCTCCATATCCTGGTTCCCAAACTTACTATTGACAACTTTCAGATAAAATTCCCTTTCTGGTGGGCACTGGGTGGGATCCCCTACTTGGTTATAACTCTGACTCCCACACAGCAGACCTTAGATTGCAAATTTGGCCACCTCATGTCTACTCTTGGGAGAGATATCGCCTTGCACCCTCTATCCTCCTTGTGAGGTTGCAAGGATTCACTTATTAAAAATGTTACTGCACCCGAAAATCATATGTTACTTCAAGTGTATCCCGATTGCCATTCCTAGAAGAACCTTGCTCAAACTACAAAACCTAGTTTTGAGGAATGTGTGGGCTAATAAAAAACAAGGGTCGCTTGATGTGTCCTCTTTCTTCCATTTTGATCTGGAGATATGGGGGTCCCAGACTTGTCAGGGTACCATTCTGCGGCTATATTGGAGAAAGACAAAAATTGGCGGCATTCCTCCTCCTCGCTGGGTTGAGTACGAATTGAATCATCTTTTGTGGGGAGTGCCTTCCTCAGGGATCTGCTGGCTTTGGAAATGTTTGGACCCACTGGACTTCATCTCCCATTGCCCACCATGCACACCCTGCTCTATAGTTGGAGGTGCACGGTGGGAAATTAGATTCTTCTTCCCCCTGAGAAGGTTCCCTTCTGGATCCTTCATCTCTGTGCTTCTTTTCTGGATTTGAGGGGTTTGAAGGAGCTGGGGATGTCCTCTTTTGTGACCTCATTCGAAAGAAGGAGTTTCTCCCTCCTGAGCTCCTGGGCTGAGTTTCCAGGGGTGAACAGATACCAGAACCAAATTATTCAAATTAAGCACTTCCTAGCATCCACCTCATGCATGAAAGATTTGAGGTCCCCGCATACTTCCTCTTTGCTTTAGAGGTTTCTCCCGTCTGACCCCAGCCAGTGCAAAGGCCTTTCAGGCATTTATAGAGAATTTCTCTTCTCAGAGATTCCCCTCAAATTAAACTACATGCATAGGTGGGAGATGAACCTGGGCTTCACTGCCTCTTACAAGAATTGGCAGATGGCTCTGTCAGGGACTCACAGGGCTACGTGATGTGTCAAGCATTTGGAAAATCTGAATAGATTAATCCCCAATGGTACCTGTCTCTCTCCCATCTGACTCGCTTTGCCTCCGGCCAGTCTCCATGGTGCTGGAGACAGTGTGAGCTTGAGGATACCTTGACACACATGTGGTGGTCCTGCCCTAAGATCACTCCCTCTTGAACAGTAATTGCTAGGCTGATTAGATCCCTCTCTGGTAGTTATATTAATCTTACCCCACAACTGGCGATTTTGAATGTTGGCATAGATCAGTTCCAACATGATCTCCAGGGAGCGATCTCCTATGTTCTAATAGCGGCCAGGTTGTGCCCCGCGGCAAAATGGAAGTCTCACCTACCCCCTACTTTCAAGGAGGTGATCGAATAAAACAACTCCATCTTTCAGCACAAATTTTTTCTATTCTTGGATAAGCGTGCCAAGCAGAGGGTCTTGAAAGGGTGAGTTGTATGGGAATAGCACCCGCTGGCAGCCTCGATTTCCCATTAACTACTTGATACTTACTCACTTTGATATTGTTTGTACTTTATTTTATTCTGATTCGCGGTGGTTCTCTTTATGCCCTTTATCCCCCCCTCACCTCCCCTTCCCCAATCCTCCTTGGTCCAGCTAAATTCCTGTATTCCTTCTGTTATGTGATTGTTATCACAGAAAGATCAATAAAAAATTATTGAAACCAAAAACATACGGTGGGCACGGGGTCTTACAATAATATGATGGGGTCACGTGCACAGAAAACATCACACATATGCTGTGAGAGCAGGCATGCACACACTGAGGAGTGTTTGACAAGCAGTGTCATCACAAAGATTACTGCAGTTCAGACTCGAGGGGTCACACAGAGGCTATCGCACAAGGTTAAACTGCGCTGCATTCCCTAACATCACCACTCCTCACTCGAGCTGTCTCACAATACTGGTGAGATATATTTGCTACATCTCACGTAATATTGTGTGTTCTACAACACAACTAGTGTTACGAATGCTAATGCCACTGAGGTTATCTTAGGTCACACATATCGGGATTCTTGACTGCGTGATACCCACTGTGTAACCTGAGACAACCTCAGGAAAGATTTGAGGATATCTGAGGTTCATGAGCGGGCATAAAAACAAGGTGACATTGCCACTAAACCTTACTAAGTAATATTAAAGAACCAAAGCTAATGAGTGTATTGCTGCCCAAAATTACATAATGACACAAGCGAAAGTCCAGACAAGTGTTCAAATGCAATAGTCATTTATTTATCACATGTGGGCTACACAATTGTTGTATGGTATCAACGTTACAATAGTAAAGTATTTGACAAAAATGAAAAGAGAGAGAAAAAGTGGACACGTACAAGAAAGGAGAGAGACAGTAAGTAATGGTATCCCAGGGATGCCTAAGGGCCGTTTACACAAAATGATGTCCCAGCGACCCCACCAATGATGGGGGTCACTGGGACATCTTTATCTGATCGCTGGTGAGCTGTCAAACAGGCAGACTCACCAGCAACCAGGGACCAACGATAATGCTGGTATCCAGAGTAAACATTGGGTAACTAAGCGCAGCGCAGTGCTGCGCTTAGTTACCCAATATTTACCCTGGTTCCCAGCTCCCAGCGTTTGCTGACCTGCGCTGGGAGCTGGAAACCAGGGTAAACAGCAGGTAACTAAGCAGAGCGCTGCGCTTAGTTACCCGCTGTTTATCTGTTACCAGCTCCCAGCGTGTGCTGTACGGCACTGGGAGGTCAATGATCGTTGGTCTCCCGCTGTCACACATAGCGATTCTGGCCAGCCAGCAGGAGACCAACGATCAAAAAATGGCCCTGGCCATTGTACCATCGTTCAGCGATCAGTGAGTTGATCGCTGATCATTGCAGTATGTCACACATAGCGACATCGCTACAAGGTTGCTGTAACATCATAAGTTGCAGCGACATAGTTTTTTTTTTAAATCAGATAAATGTTTATTGACCATAAGCAAAGTACATATGACATAGTAATAAGAAAAATATACATGTTTTTTATCAACATCATAATGCCACTTCCCCCTACCTCCCCCCACCCTTGACCTCCCACACAGCAGTTATCATCCCTTGCCAAGTAAATTATTAATCAAATCAGCATATACATAAAGTACCCACATGGGCTGTAACGGGCTCTATCAACAATCATTTACACATGTATTTTCCAGCCGATCTGTCGCGCCCTTATCCATGTTGTTTCCAAGGGGTCCAGAGCTTCTCGTGCATTTTAACCTTTCCTATTTTCTCATATACACCCCTTTCCAATTTAATAATATAGTTTACTCGTCGTACGTACTCCTCCCTGGACTGTGGGTCCTCCCGTATCCAATATTTGGCAATTAGCTTTCTAGCTATGTATAGCAATCTGGGAATTGCAAGTTTCACATCATTATTCACCACACTGCTTTTTGGGCTTTAATCGCATGTTTCAACTGATTATAGTGATACCATTCTGAAGCCGGTTATCGGAAGTCAGCGCATAACCGCAGAAATGACCTAAACTCTCCACCCTCCAGTATTTGATGCAGATATATTATGCCTCTCCGCTTCCACACTTCTATTGTACCCATTTTCCTAATCTCTGGGAGATTGACATTATCCCATAAAGGTGTAAAATTTGTCAGTTGGGTCATGCCTCGTATCTTCTTTAATCTATTCCAGATGTTCCAGATGATGTGGGGTGGTGTGAACTACAAATGCACAGGAAACTTGGTCAAAGTTTAAAGAAAGAGGAATGCAGCACCTTATCAGCAAATACTGGAGGCAAATTTGCACTCATCATTCCAGAAGCTGCACATGGGATGTACTTGGATGTTCCAACATGACATTAATTCAAAACACAAAGCCAAGTTGACCTGTCATTGGCTACAACAGAACAAAGTAAAAGTTCTGGAGCGGCCATCTCAGTCTCCTGCCCTCAATATCATTGAGCCACTCTGGGGAGAACTGAAGCACTCAGGTCATGCAAGAAAGCCCAGGAATTTACAGAAACTGGAGGATTTTTGCCAAGAAGAATGGGCAGCTTTACCATCTGAGAAAATAAAGAACCTCATCCACAATTACCACAAAACATTTCAAGCTGTCATTGATGTTAGAGGGGGAAATACATAGTATTAAGGACTGGGGTATGTGAACATTTGATCTGGGTCATTTGGATGTTTTTAGTTGTCATTATGATTAGGGATGAGCAAGTAGTGAGATATTCAGACTCGCTATACTCATGACGAGTAGGTCCTAATACTCGCATATTCGTTACAAGTAGAGATGGGAAGTCAATGGGAAATGCGAGTAAAGGCCACTTCACACACACAGATATCTGAGTCCAACAGAACAGATCTCTGGTTGCAGTGAAATCATGGATTCATTGCTCCATGTTGTACACAGCCACAAAATGGAGCAATGTATCCATGATTTCACTGCAACCAGAGATATTGGACTCAGATATCTGTGTGTGTGAAGTGGCCTTAATGCGAGTAATTTTCTGCTGGACCCTACAAAGTGGTCTGGGTGCCTGAGGAAAACGCTGAAATGGATGCAAGATTGTTTAAAAGCCAGCAGTAAAAAGCCGTCTGCTTTTTTAAACAATCAGCTGATGCATGCTCCCTGCCGGTGCTTTGCTCCCCGCCCAGTGCTTTGCTCCCTGCATGTTCCCCGCCCGATCTTCCATTCCCTGCCTGGTTCTCCACCCCCAACCAATTCTCCACTCCCTGTCCGGTCCTCTGCTTTCCGCCCTGTTCTCCGCCTCCCCTCCACCTGCTGGAAGCGAGCTCGTCGGCTTTTTCAAAAAAACCATGGACTATTCCAAACGATTAGCTGATCGTTTGAAATAGCCGGTGGTAAAATGTGCTGGTGCGGCTTACTCTCTCGATGGTGACTCACCATGATGGCAACCATCCCATGGGGAGGGGAGCTGGGGCTGATGGCTCTGTGCTTGCTGCTCTTCCTTGTGGTGTACATACTGCTCTGGCTGCTGCACTACAGGTAGAAGCTTCCAGGCAGAAGCTGGTGTTGAAAAGACCGCAGCAGTCACAGCCAGAGCAGCACATCCACTGCCAGGAAGACCAGCGAGCATAACTCCATACACAGCACCATCAGCCCCAGCTCCACTGCCCATGGGACGTCCATCATCATGATTAGTCACCGCCAAGAGAGCCCTGCGAGCCGCGCTAGCACTTTTTATCACCGGCTATTTCAAACGATCAGCTGATGCATAAACTGATCGTTTGAAATCGCCAGCAGGAAAGCCGGCAGTAAAGACTTTTTTCAAATGATCAACTGATTGTTTGAAAAAGCCAGCAGGAAAGCAGACAGTAAAATCACTCTTTCTATTGCCGGCTATTTCAAACATTCAGCTGATGCATCAGCTGATCGTTTGAAATAGCCAGCATTAAAAAGTGCTGACACAGCTAACAGGGCTCTCTCGATGATGACTCACCATGATGACAGCCGTCCAATGGGCAGTGGAGCTAGGGCTAATGGCGCTGTGTACAGCGCTGTGCTTGCTGCTTAACCTAGCAGTGTATATACAGCTCTGGCTGCAGCTGCTGCAGTCTTTTTACTGCTGGCTATTGCCTAGGAGCTTATGTCTGTAGTGCAGCAGCAGGAAGAGCTGTACATACACCACCAGGAAGAGCAGAGAGCACAGTGCCGTACACAGTACCGTCAGCCCCAGCTCCATTACTCATGGGATGGCCGCCATCATGGTGAGTCACTGCCGAGAGAGCTCTGCGAGCCACGCCAACACTTGCTACTGCCGGCTATTTCAAACGATCAGCTGATTGTTTCAAATAGTCGGCGGTCTTTATGAAAAATCCGGCAGGCTCGCTTCCAGCAGACAGAGGGGAAGCAGAGAACAGGGTGGGAAGCAGAGGACCAAGCAGGGAATGGGGAATTGGTTGGAGGAAGAGGACCGGACGGGGATTGGAGGATAGGACGGTGGGCAGGGAGCGAAGCACTGGGCAGGGAGCATGCATCAACTGTTTGTTTAAAAAAGCCTGTGGCTTTTTACCGCCAGCTTTTAAACAATCACGCATCCATTTAAGCCTTTTCCTCAGACCCCTAGACCGCTTTGTAGGGTCCAGCATCATAGTTCTCACATTTCCCATTGACTTTGTACTCTCTACTCTCTACTCGTAATGAGGAAACTCGCAGAGTAACGAGTTGCCTGATTACTGTACTATTCTACGAGTACTGAATAGTAACGAGTATATTATAATTATGATTATGATTTAGAAAGAGAAAACAAGGTAGTTTGACAATAAATGGCTTTGCCCAACCACTAACCATGAGTGCAAAAAAGGTTTATGTGTTATCTACTATATAAAACCCGAAGGCCACTTCCGCCCAAAATCCGCTTCCGCTTCCGTGATGGCCTCCCTCCTGTGTCAAACACCGGAACCGGAAGCACCAGACCCTCAGAGCCCCAGCCACCGGCCCTGCACAGAGCCCCGTCTGCGCCCACCCACATCCGGCCCACAGCCCTGCAGCTCACCGCCCACTCTCCATCAGGGACCGCCATGCCGCCACTGGGTCCGCACACAGCCTGGTGTGCGCCCACCAACATGCGGGAACCGGCCCGGACCGGCCCACACTCCGGTGTGCGGCCTCCGCCGGCAACGCTGCCCCGCCACCTCGGGGGCCACACAACCCCTGGGGGTACCCGTGATCCCTGCCTCGCGCCTGGAGAGGAGGGAGGGCGAGACTTCCTCTCCTGCAGCTCTGCCCGCCCCTCCTCTCCTCCTACACCCGACGCCCGGCCACCGGTAAGTCTGCCCTCCAGCCTCCGTTCAAGCCTGTGCCCGCCGCCTCTGCTGCAGCCTGTGCCTCCGCTGCAGCCTCTGCCTCCGCTGCAGCCTGTGCAGCCTCTGCCTCCGCTGCAGCCTGTGCAGCCTGTGCCTCCGCTGCAGCCTGTGCAGCCTGTGCCTCCGCTGCAGCCTGTGCAGCCTGTGCCTCCGCTGCAGCCTGTGCAGCCTGTGCCTCCGCTGCAGCCTGTGCAGCCTGTGCCTCCGCTGCAGCCTGTGCCTCCGCTGCAGCCTCTGCCTCTGCTGCAGCCTGTGCCCCCTCCAGCCTGCGTCCTGTGCCCCCTCCAGCCTGCGTCCTGTGCCCCCTCCAGCCTGCGTCCTGTGCCCCCTCCAGCCTGCGTCCTGTGCCCCCTCCAGCCTGCGTCCTGTGCCCCCTCCAGCCTGCGTCCTGTGCCCCCTGCGTCCTGTGCCCCCTGCGTCCTGTGCCCCCTGCATCCTGTGCCCCCTGCGTCCTGTGCCCCCTGCGTCCTGTGCCCCCTGTGTCCTGTGCCCCCTGTGTCCCCTGTGCCCCCTGTGTCCTGTGCCCCCTGTGTCCCCTGTGCCCCCTGTGTCCTGTGCCCCCTGTGTCCCCTGTGCCCCCTGTGCCCCCTGTGTCCTGTGCCCCCTGTGTCCTGTGCCCCCTGCGTCCTGTGCCCCCTGCGTCCTGTGCCCCCTGCGTCCTGTGCCCCCTGTGCCCCTGTGCCCCCTGTGTCCCCTGTGCCCCCTGTGTCCCCTGTGCCCCCTGTCCGCCGCCTGCGTCCTGTGCCGCCTGCGTCCTGTGCCGCCTGCGTCCTGTGCCGCCTGCGTCCTGTGCCCCCTGCGTCCTGTGCCCCCTGCGTCCTGTGCCCCCTGCGTCATGTGCCCCCTGTGTCCCCTGTGCCCCCTGTGTCCCCTGTGCCCCCTGTGTCCCCTGTGCCCCCTGTGTCCTGTGCCCCCTGTGTCCCCTGTGCCCCCTGTGTCCTGTGCCCCCTCCAGCCTGCGTCCTGTGCCCCCTGCGTCCTGTGCCCCCTGCGTCCTGTGCCCCCTGTGTCCCCTGTGCCCCCTGTGTCCTGTGCCCCCTGTGTCCTGTGCCCCCTGTGTCCTGTGCCCCCTGTGTCCTGTGCCCCCTGTGTCCTGTGCCCCCTGTGTCCTGTGCCCCCTCCAGCCTGCGTCCTGTGCCCCCTGGGTCCTGTGCCCCCTGGGTCCTGTGCCCCCTGGGTCCTGTGCCCCCTGCGTCCTGTGCCCCCTGCGTCCTGTGCCCCCTGCGTCCTGTGCCCCCTGTGTCCTGTGCCCCCTCTGCCCCCTGTGTCCCCTGTGCCCCCTGTCCGCCGCCTGCGTCCTGTGCCCCCTGCGTCCTGTGCCCCCTGCGTCCTGTGCCCCCTGCGTCCTGTGCCCCCTGCGTCCTGTGCCCCCTGCGTCCTGTGCCCCCTGCGTCCTGTCCCCCCTGTGCCCCCTGTGTCCCCTGTGCCCCCTGTGTCCCCTGTGCCCCCTGTGTCCCCTGTGCCCCCTGTGTCCCCTGTGCCCCTGTGCCCCCTGTGCCCCCTGTGTCCTGTGCCCCTGTGTCCTGTGCCCCCTGTGTCCTGTGCCCCCTGTGTCCTGTGCCGCCTGTGTCCTGTGCCCCCTCCAGCCTGCGTCCTGTGCCCCCTGCGTCCTGTGCCCCCTGCGTCCTGTGCCCCCTGCGTCCTGTGCCCCCTGTGCCCCCTGTGCCCCCTGTCTCCCCTGTGCCCCCTGTGTCCCCTGTGCCCCCTGTGTCCTGTGCCCCCTGTGTCCTGTGCCCCCTGCGTCCTCTGCCCCCTGCGTCCTGTGCCCCCTGCGTCCTGTGCCCCCTGCGTCCTGTGCCCCCCTCCGGCCTGTGTCCTGCGCCCCCCTCCGGCCTGTGTCCTGCGCCCCCCTCCGGCCTGTGTCCTGCGCCCCCCTCCGGCCTGTGTCCTGCGCCCCCCTCCGGCCTGTGTCCTGCGCCCCCCTCCGGCCTGTGTCCTGCGCCCCCCTCCGGCCTGTGTCCTGCGCCCCCCTCCGGCCTGTGTCCTGCGCCCCCCTCCGGCCTGCGTCCTGCGCCCCCCTCCGCCCTGCGTCTTGCGCCCCCCTCCGCCCTGCGCCCTGCGCCCCCCTCCGGCCTGCCCCCTGCGCCCCCCTCCGGCCTGCGCCCTGCGCCCCCCTCCGGCCTGCGCCCTGCGCCCCCCTCCGGCCTGCGCCCTGCGCCCCCCTCCGGCCTGCGCCCTGCGCCCCCCTCCGGCCTCCGGCCTGCGCCCCCCTCCGGCCTCCGGCCTGCGCCCCCCTCCGGCAGTCCCCTGCCCCCCTCCGGCAGTCCCCTGCCCCCCTCCGGCCGTCCCCTGCCGCACTCCTGCCTCCCACTGAGCCACCGCACTCACTGCTAACCACTGAGCCACCGCACTCACTGCTAACCACTGAGCCACCGCACTCACTGCTAACCACTGAGCCACCGCACTCACTGCTAACCACTGAGCCACCGCACTCACTGCTAACCACTCAGCCACCGCACTCACTGCTAACCACTGAGCCACCGCACTCACTGCTAACCACTGAGCCACCGCACTCACTGCTAACCACTGAGCCACCGCACTCACTGCTAACCACTGAGCCACCGCACTCACTGCTAACCACTGAGCCACCGCACTCACTGCTAACCACTGAGCCACCGCACTCACTGCTAACCAACCCCACCCTCCGCTCTGCCCTGACCCCCCCCAGCCTCCGCTCTCCTCTGACCCCCAGCCTCCGCTCTCCTCTGACCCCCAGCCTCCGCTCTCCTCTGACCCCCAGCCTCCGCTCTCCTCTCACCCCCCAGCCTCCGCTCTCCTCTCACCCCCCAGCCTCCCCTCTCCTCTGACCCCCCAGCCTCCGCTCTCCTCTGACCCCCCCAGCCTCCGCTCTCCTCTGACCCCCCCAGCCTCCGCTCTCCTCTGACCCCCCCAGCCTCCGCTCTCCTCTGACCCCCCAGCCTCCGCTCTCCTCTGACCCCCCAGCCTCCGCTCTCCTCTGACCCCCCAGCCTCCGCGGCACTCACTGCTGACCACTGAGCCACGGCACTCACTGCTGACCACTGAGCCACGGCACTCACTGCTGACCACTGAGCCACGGCACTCACTGCTGACCACTGAGCCACGGCACTCACTGCTGACCACTGAGCCACGGCACTCACTGCTGACCACTGAGCCACCTGTACACACACAATTAATTTCACCGCACTCCCCTAACTATTACTAAATAAACTATATATACATTCTAGACTACCCGATTCTTTAGAATCGGGCTGCCATCTAGTCATTCATATTCTCTGAAAAAAGGCCAAGAAAGCAAAAAATCTGTTGGGGTATGTAAACTTTTGAGCACAACTGTATATATCTATGCTTCATACTACTGATGTCAAAGGGGAGTGTTTACCTGTATTCAAAATGAAAATGATCAATCTTTATATTCTGTTGACTGGAATGATGGACTGCCATATTTGTATATTTAGAACTAGTTGACTTCTTTAGAAAAATGAACACATATTTGGTATATTTACTGGTTTATGATTGAATCTCTTTTTGCCTAAAATAATACTCTCTTGTCTGCTATCTCTGAATATATGCAATAGAAAAATAGAATGTGGATATTCTCGAGGGGATGATATACTCTACTGCATAGCCGGTACATCTACCAGTATGGTGTCATCTGATTTAAACAATGTTATTGCATTCACCTGTAATTGTTTTAAATAAAATATTGAATCTAACCTCATTCTGGAATTCTGCTCTGTATTGCAGAATGTAAATGGTGTGAAAATGTAAGTGCTACAAGCTTCCAGGCCACAGCTCGCTCAGCCATCCCTGCTCATTACAACACTGTAAACCGTCCTTCTGCCATCTGCTCTGTTCTCTAATTACACATCCAGAAAGAATCATAATTCACTATTGTATCGTAACACATCGAGAAAATGTGGACAGAAACACATACATGTGTTCTGAATTCCTTGCAGCAAGCATCTGGTTTGTTTTCTCCCAGCTTGTAACGGTATTAAGGAACGAGGGCACAGCTACGGCATTGTGATTATGTACTGGCAAAGCTGGGGGGGACATCAGGAACGACTGGGATCTTTGCCCTAAGGCAGACGAACAAAAAGAACATAGAAAATGAGTCCAGTATAAGCTAGCACCTGTAAAATCATTAGGCAGAATTTCTCTTCTGTAGACACTGTTAAAAATAAATTGCTTGTTTTCATTTGACTCATCTGAATTCATGTTCATTTGCTACTTTTGTTTATTTGGCTAATGAGGGTTTCATCATCATTTTTACAGAAAAAGACATAAAGCAATTTACCTTCAGATTTGGAGCTTGACTTGTTATAGACAAAATACTTAATGAGTCCCCAATTACAACAGTTGGGTAATGTCAGCAGTGTAATTTTAGTGAACTCAGATATAAAGCTGTTACAAAAGCAATTGATGCACATTATTTATTTGAAGATCCCATGACAAGTACTTATGTTTCCACTGTCTTTTGTTGACCAGATTTGTCAAGTTAAAAGTGGGATTTGCGCATAACTGGAACAAGCGAAATATGCCTTGAGGGTACAATTACTACATGCTCAACAGAAGCTTCTATAAAAAAAAACCTCTCCCTTATGGTCAATCTCTATAGTTGGGCATGGAGAAATGGATGACCTTATGTACATTCATATAAAGCTGAAAGATGCATTGTGGGATGTTGTAAAATATGCTATTACAATGTTATGGTTAATTTTAATTTCTTTTTTTTAAAGATCATAAAGAAGAAGGGTGAATGAATACTACTTTTTGAATTACTAATAGAAAATTAAGTAAAATATACTGGATTTTCAGATTAATGGATTTACTAAGGGCCACATCACACACACAGATATCTGTGACCAACTTCTGAACAGATCTCTGGTTGCAGTGAAATCATGGACACATTGCTCCATTTGTACACAGCCACAAAATAGAACAATGTGTCCATGATTTCACTGCAACCAGAGATCTGCCAACAATATCTGCACAGATATCTGTGTGTGTGTGACGTGGCCCTATGGCTGGCTTCATACCACGGCAATATCAGGTCCGGGGCTGTAACCCTTACAAAAAGAGGATATCTGCCGCCACACTACTATATATGAGAAATGTAAATCAATGAGTGGCACTAGAGAAAAGAGGATCAAACTGTATTGTGTATATATGTAATGCAGAAACTGCCCTGTGCTAGATATGAAAATCAGAGATCTTAGTCTCGATAGTGGCCACTAAGGTTTAAGCCTGGCACCCACTTTCAAGGAGCCTCCACTGACAGGTCCTGACACTCTGCCCTAGTGAGATTGTGAAATGTGTATAGGCTTATATGTCCATGAATGTAATTAAAAACAGGAATCAGGTGTGTGTTAGGACTTCACAATGGTGTCCAAGTGTGGCTACCAGACTAAAGGAAGGAGAAATAGGAAAATTATACATAATGGGAGCTCAGTCAAAAATAGACAATATGTGAATATGCATAAGACTGGCATCACCGTACACGTAGGTGCTGGCAGAAAATAATAATACTTACAAAAAGAGGATATCTGCCGCGACACTACTATATATGAGAAATGTAAATCAATGAGTGGCACTAGAGAAAAGAGGATCAAACTCTATTGTGCAAATGTGTAATGCTGAAACTGCCCTGTGCTAGATATGAAAATCAGAGATTTTAGTCTCGATAGTGGCCACTAAGGATTAAGCCTGGCACTCACTTTCAAGGAGCCTCCACTGCCAGGTCCTGACACTATGCCCTAGTGAGATTGTGAAATGTGTATAGGCTTATATGTTCATGAATATAATTAAAAAGCACAGGGCAGTTTCTGCATTACACATTTGCCCAATAGAGTTTGATGCTCTTTTCTCTAGTGCCACTCATTGATTTACATTTCTCATATGTAGTAGTGTCGCGGCAGATATCCTCCTTTTGTAAGTATTATTATTTTCTGCCAGCACCTACGTGTACGGTGATGCCAGTCTTATGCATATTCACACGGGGCTGTAACCCTGACAGCCCCAGACCCGATTTTGAAACAGCACAGGGGGGCAAATATGCCCACCGGTCCGGTTTGCAACAGCATAACCGGATTCATGACACCTCAACATCAGCTGCACAAATGTCAAGATCCTGAAATCTGAAGCTGCAAGCAATGTCTTTGTGTCCGGGAGAAAAATCTGAATACACCCAGATCCTCCTGCAAATAGCTGCCATCCGGCTCCATCCTGCCCGGTAGGACTGCATTAGTGCAAAATCCAGGGCTCTCAGGTTTACATCGGACAGCCCCGAACCTGATCTTGCCGTGATGTGAAACTGGCCTAAGAGCAAAGTGCTGCTCTTTCTAGCATCACTCTGCTTTGGCTCATAAAGTCTGACACCAAACTAGCTATTACCCTTTGTTTCACCCATATACCGTATATACTCGCGTATAAGCCGAGTTTTTCAGCCCAAAAATTGGGCTGAAAAGTCCCCCCCTCGGCTTATACGCGAGTCACTGTATACTGTATACAGTGTATACAGTATACAGTGCCCCCATCTATATACAGGCCCCCCGCCGCAATCCTGTAAAGGAATAGGTTAGTATACTTATCCATCCGCTGCAGCTGTCCTGCCGCCATCGCGATTCAGCATCTTCCGACTTCAGCGTCTCGCGTCTCCTTCCGATGGTCGCAGGCAATGACGTCATTGCCTGTGCGACCGAGGAGGAAACCGGAAGAAGACGCGAGACGCTGAAGTCGGAAGATGCTGAATCGCGATGGCGGCGGGACAGCTGCAGTGGATGGATAAGTATAGTAACCTATTCCTTTACAGGATTGCGGCGGGGGGCCTGTATATAGATGGGGGGGCCTGTATATACCTCTGGGGCATATATATGTGGGGCTGCTGTATACTACCACTGGGGCTATATTTACATGTGGGGCTGCTGTATACTACCACTGGGGCTGTATATACCTCTGGGGCTGCTGTATACCACACTGTTGAGGGCTGTATACCTGTGCTGGGGTCCACCCTCGGCTTATACACGAGTCAATAGGTTTTTCCAGATTTTTGGGGCAAAAGTAGGGGGGTCGGCTTATACACGGGTCGGCTTATACACGAGTATATACGGGTATATATATATATATATATATATATATAACCTTTCCATTTCAGTACAATAGATTGGCAAGGCAATATCTATAAGAAAATTAAGTTATACAAAAATCATACAATTAGCATCACGGAAAAAACGTGGTGCTCATCCACTAAAAATTACTCATGAAAGCATGAGAACAAGAGTGGATTTAGCAGGATAAAAGTTATTAATTTTATTACAGCAAATGCATAAAAATACTGCTGTGTAGTCCTAGCCTGACCTGAGGAAGGTGACACCTGATTGACACAAAATGTGCATTATCTGTCCTGTTGGGACCCTGCTTTCTTGCACTATGGCATTTTAACTCTGCACTTGGTTATAATGTATATAGGGGTAGGTTAATTAGGCTTCCATGATGTCTTACGATTATGTCTAGGTGTGACTTGTTCTGCATTGTCATTCATTTAGATTGCTGCTATTATTATTTATGTATTTCTGCTTTCATTCCTCCCTATTCTGATAGCATGTGTTTGTTCATGCAGTGGGATTTGATTTTTCTATCCTAATGTTACCTATATCATGTATTTACATTTTACTTAGTCCCTACTAACATATAACACAAATGTCTGCATATTTGGAGTTTGTATGTAACCATTTTGCTGCTCATATTATATTTGATTATGTCCCCTAATTTCCCATCATGGAGCATACCACCAATATTGGCGTGTGCTGTGTATGTGCCTAGTGTTATTTGTTAACCCATCATCTCTCACAAGCTTTTTATATATGTCTTCTTGTCTGTAAACATTTTTATGCACTTGTAATAAAATTGATATGTTTTGTTTTGCTAAATCCACTTTTGTCCTCATGATCTCGTCAGCTCAATACACATAGAGAATATTGGAGATGGTTAAGGGGAACCTGCCACCTAGTTTACGGCCCCAAATTTATCACTACCTGTCCTTGCAGCTTCCTAGTATACCTCTAAGCATTCATGTCTGACCTAAATGTGTCCTTTAATTACAGAGAAAACTGATTTGAAAACTTACGTGTCCCTACGTTAATAAGCAGGGTGTCGTCAAGACTACAGACACTGTGGGCATTTTCTCCAGCTCCATGTCCCCCTTGCTCCCTTGTTAACACACTCTGACGGGCATGATATGCTAATTCAAATGCATGATCCCGGCATCTGAAATTAATCTTCTTCTTCAGGGCATGATGACGCAGTCGCTTCCGATCCTGCGCACTGTGAGAGTATTGGGTGTACTCACTGAATGAGCGAAATGTGTGGGTTAAGACCCAGCACACTTGTCTGACAGCCTCCACACGCGTGTATTTACCTTTGTTTACTCTGTGATCATGCTTTGTCTCTTATACTTTGCACTCTGCGCACTCTAGTTACCATGGTTTGCTCCTTAGCATAAGTACTAGCTGACTACCTATTTACACACAAGCATCTACTACATTTTTAGGCAATTAATTGCTAAAATTGAGTATTTTATATATATAGCATTCTGTGTACTTTAAAAATAACAGCTACAAAATTATAACTTTATAGGCACTATATATATATGTAGGGTATTTAATTTTGGTAATTACATCTGCCATGTTATACTTGTTATCCCACACCACTTTGACCACACACTGTTGTTTGATGCATTAGTTAGTGCAAACTGGTACTATACTTTGAAATATATTTTCTTACAATAATAGTACCTACAGTATTTCTATACTATATGTTCGTGTTACACTTATGTACATCATTAAACACTTCAGAATAATATTACAAGGTTTCATTATAACCTCTTTGCAATGTTATATTGTCCTTTATAGTAGCTGTATTACAGCACGTGTTCTTTGCCCTTGGTCTTTCAGTTCCTGATTCACTATGTTATATACTTTTGTTTAATTTTTAATAAAATCTTGTTTTTATACCTTTAGACAAAATGTCAGTGTTTTTCTAGTGTTTCTCTGCCTTTGTGCTTATTTGTCTTTGGTTACTACTTGTCCTATGTGTACCATACTTTACCTCAAATATTAACGTGATTTAAAGTGTAACCGCTATTTAGATTTGTATGGAATAATAATGTAGAGCAAGTGATTTTAATAAACTTTCAAATATATTTTATCAGAAAATTCTGATTGAAAATCATTCACAAACCTTCCACAAGGTGTCCCCACTAAACTGTGTGCCAAGCAGACATATGTTCGTTATCAGTCAGATCCATCTTCATACTGAATGTGGGCATGTAACCATATAAAAGAGTGAGTGTGGCCCACACTGCTGACTGCAGCTGGTGGGGAAACAAAGTATCAGATTACAGCACAGTTGCTAAGCAACATCAGAATGTCAGGATCACTGAATACTCCTCTGTCCTTATCACAAGTTTCTCTAATCTGTCATCTGGCTTCTTCTATGCTTAGTCAGGATCTCTGTTACCCCTTTCTCTGCTGTCACATTACACTGCCCCTTATCAGTCTGCTCTTAGAAGCTGTGGCATTGAACACATTGAACATAGAAAGTTAACACTGGAGCTAGCTTTGGGAATGGGGATAGTTGGGGGTCACAGAGACATCTGATATGTTGTGTTGCTTCTTGAAAGTCTTAGGGGGTTATCATGTGTGACACCTCCTTGTGGCTTGTTGCAAGAGACTATTAAAGGATTAAGACCCCGCATTACACTGTCCCCATTTAGTATATATGGAGAGACCACTATTTAAAGTTTAACCCGTGTTTTTTCGGGATGTTTATTACCACAAAAGCAAATAAAATCAATATGTAATGTCAAATAACTCTATACATAAAACCATACTCATTTTAAAATAAAAAGTATTTAAAATGTTAATATTACACATAATATTCAATATTGTTAAGATCTGTATTATTTTGATGGGGATTATTCTACTGTATTTTCTTGTATAATTTTCTGTTTATTGATGACCTATGTTACATACAGGAGACACTTCTTTTAGAAAATAGACTTTGTGGATCATATACTGGCAATAAAATAAATTGAGACAGTTTTTGTTGTATTCCCTTCCCCTTACCTATAAAAAGTTTCCTTTTGGTATGTGACGATCTTCTTAGTCTAATAGTCTGACAAAAAATGTTTGTGTCACCTAAAAAAGACACTGTATGCTATATGACCATCTATTAGTGTGCCATAAAGGAATTGTGATTAAAAATATAGGAATATAGGGTACCTTAAATGATTATTTAAAGAGGACCTGTCATCCCCCTGGTGCTTTCAAAAGTGACAGCCCCACTGAATGCAGCATGTTGGCTGCATTCGGGGAAGCTGTGTACCAAGGCTCAAGTCCCCCTGTTCCCTGAAAAAAAAAAAAACCTTACAGTTAAGAGGTCCCGTGTGTCGGGTTTGAATAAGAGGTCCTCACTGCTGGCACAATCCTTCCCACCAGAACAAGAGGAGGCAGCGGCAGACACATAGAGGGGGGGAAACACACAAGGAGGAGGGAGGGAGGACTGTGCCAGCAGAGAAGACCTCTTAATCAGATCCGACCCAGGGGACCTCTTAACTTTAAGGTTTGTAAAGTGTGTTTTTCAGGGTACAAGGGGGCTAGAGTCTTAGTACACAGCTTCCCTGAATGCAGCAGGTACACTGCATTCAGTAGTGCTGTTACTTTTGAAAGCACTAGGTGAGTGACAGATCCTCTTTTACATGTTTACATGTGCTCAAACAGAGTGGGGTTGTTCTCGAGTTTATGTCTGGTTGTTTTCTGGATCGAGTGCCTACAAGTTGTAATTACATGAAACACTAAGCCAATAACCAATCTTGTTTCAAAATCTCTTATGGTTGGTAGTGGTACTGTACCTTTAAGGGGTCACACATAGTCCACTGGTTCTTTTTGTGTTAGAGAACACTATTGTTAAGGGGTCATTGCATACGGATTAATCTGCAATATAGATATTGAAACAAATTGCACTCAGTGAGAAGTAAATTCTACCACACTATATTTGGAATTATATATACAGATGGACCTATAAAGTTACCTTAGATAGTTGCTCTGAAGTGTTGAGATAGTTGGTGAACTATAAGTGCCTTGATGATTCAAGGTGTCTGGGCTGGAAATTACACATAATAACTTAAATTTAACCAAAAAACTGTTGATGCTGGTAATTCAACCCCAATGCATTACTGTGCTTATGTATAAAATTAAAAGAGCACTGCACCTATTTAGGTGCAGTTCTTTAAAATCTCTTGTAGTTAATAATGGTATTATACCTTTAAGAGGTCACATGTTTTCCTCTGGCTTTATCTATGTTGGAGAATACTATTGCACAAGAGTCGCTAAGTGCTGATTCATCTGCAGTGTAGATATTAAAACATTGTTGTCATGCCCTCGGTCACAGGTCCTCACTGTGCAGGGAGATGGGCGTCTATCACATAGCTCTATTGGTACTGCTCACTCTGTCCGTGGCTCCAGACGATCTGCAGCTTCTTTCTCTTTTAGGAACTTGCATTTCCTTGGCAGGTCTAATGAGAATGCTCTTAGGAGTTGCGCCCCACCTCATGCACATACTTAAAGCAGTAGAGCACCTGTTCTCTATTAGAGCTGTTTCTGCTGTGATCTTCTGTGCATTAAAGGAGTCTTCCCCTTTTGGGAGGTGCCTGGACAACATCATCAGTCTGGATGATCTTGCCTCCTGCTCAGGTCTCACTCTGCTCTGCTCTGCATTTGGAAGTCTCTTGCTTTGAATTATATTAACACCGCTGTCTCCACAGAATTTTCTGTTGGTTGTTCTCCATCTTGGATCCCTTTGGACACTCTGGATCCCACTCCAGGCTGGCCAAGCGTTTCCAAGATTACACAGAGCCTCCAGGATCCCCTCCACTGACAGAACCAGTATTCCAGTTTCTCCTATCCGGTCTGTAAGGGTCGGCCCTCTAGTCCGGGATTCATGACATTCAGACCACCTTGGTATTGTAATGGGAGGAATCCCTGTACATGGGTAACTCTTGCTGGTTCTCCACTATGTGGTACACTGTTGTGATCCAGAGGGTCCTCCCCTCTAATACCTTCCCTCAGTTGTTTTACTTGCTTCAGTAAATATCTTTCGTTTTATGAAGCTCATTCTCTTGTCTCTTGAGTATCGGGTATACAGCTAACATTGCACCATCAGTGGCCTAGTGAGTCCACTACTCATCATTAAACCTTGTGGGTGTCCTAATTGCACTCAGTGAGAAATATCTTTTGCCGTATTATGCTTAGAATTATACATAACAGATAGATATGTAAATTTACCTTAGGTGGTTACCCTGCAGTATTAAGATGACTGGTGACTTTTATGTGCCTTGATGTTGCATATTGTCTGGGTTAGAAGTGACACGTAAGAACTTATAATAAACCACAAAACTGGTGACACTGGTAAATCAACCCCAATGTACTGCTGATGTTTTACCTCAAAGAAAGAATTATTACCCATCTTGTTCTGTAAAGTCTGTATACTTTTTTACATCATCTCTAGCCCATGAGATGTGGTATGATCAGACCATGTCCCTGCAAATTCAGACATGGCCATTACAAAGTACATAGCACGGATGGACACATCACATAAGACTATCTCAGCATGGGAACATTTTTTTCAAACACATCCAAATGTGGAAATTATTATTAATCTAAACTCTATTGATTAAAATTAACTTTGTTCATGAAAAAGCCCTTTGACAAAGAGTTTATTTCATTGGCATACACTACAGTGTGGGGGAAATATGGCAATTTCCTATAGATTAATAGACTAATCATATGTTTTAGAATGTTTGTATTAACACTTGGAATATAATATTGAAGTTTTTCCATATTTACTCATAAATATATAATATAGATAGTTCTTCTGATACTTCATCTTTATGTTCTTATTTCTCTCTTTCTCTAATTTGTTCCTCTATTTCCTATTTTATCTTTATTCGCTCTTTATATATATATTCTTCTTTGTCCGCTTATCTCACTTTAGCAAAAAGAAGTTTCTTAATGCTTTTATTCTAACTTTCCTCCCTCCTCTATCTTGTCTGCTTTCTATTGCCTCCATCTTGAATTCCATTGCAGGTTTTTGTTCTGTGCCATTTTATGTGTGTGAGATTAAATTACAGGGATATAGATATATCTGGAGACGTGAATCTGGTGAGAAAGGAAGAGATAAATCACGGACATAAAGGGCCCCATTGAGGATGTATCGGAATAAGGAATGTGGAGATGACCTTCGAAATGCTGGTGACTGGTCTGAAGATGGCACTGAAGATGAAGGCGTGGACACCTGGGCATAGATACATACTAATTACAATTAACCAATCTATACGCGTATATTAGCATCCAGACCACCTAACACCCTAGTTAATACACCCAGTTTTGAATATTCCCGCCTAGTCTATTAGAAGTAAAAATGTGTTGTATCCCGGAAGCAAGGGAGTTGTTGCTGCTGAGGATGTTACTTTGTTATCACTCTGAGCATAATATAAGTTTGAAACAGATTTCAGTCTGATTTATTCTTATAGTGGTACCATATGTTCATATCTTAATTTGGAATGACTGGTGAATGAGCAAGATGCAAATGCCGTACTAAAGTGTCCTCGGCATTTTTGGCGCCCAACGTGGGGCGTGATCTGTGGTCCACGGCTCTCCGGACCTACGCGTGGATATCTGTGGACGATCTGTGACGGCTGACGAGGATTGATCACCCTCCAGAGCACGAGATAAGTGGAAAGACACATTTATATGTGCTGACCCTTCCTCATGTCTCAGTCGTTATAGATTGTTCTGCGAGTGTCTAGTGGGTACGGGGGGCAAGCGGTCGTGTGGTGAGACCATGTTTGACCCAGCATCACGTCTGAACCAGCAGCATTTGAGTCACGCAGCCTTCTGCGCGTGTCTGTGTTTTCACCACGTCTCCTTCACTGGTCATTAACATTCTGTAGCTGTTAACCCTTCCCGTGACTGTTATTGTGCATTGAAACGTATAGTGAAACTTGATAGGCACGTGTGCTGGAGGACGGTGTAACGAAAGTGAAAGGAGACGCAACCTCTGTGATGTAATAGTGAAGGAGAATTTCTTCTGAACTAAAGTACCATAGCAAAGTAATCTGTGAGCACTGGGTCTCAGTGTTAGGGGAACATAAGAGCCGGCTGGCATTTATGACTCAGGGGTGTTGTTGAGTAGGGGCTCCGCACCTCAGAAGTGTTGTTGAGTTGTGGCTCCTCACTTCTTGGATCGGAGACGGAGCGTGGAGCCAATTGGCTCTATACTTCGTAGAAAGAACGGGACACGGAATCAGCAGATTCTGTGTTCGGAGGTACATTAAGTTGGAGCTCTGTGCCGGGTGATAATACAGTGTATGGAGTTGGAGCTCTGCACTTGTGAATTAGTTGGCAGAATGCAGTGTCCATAGACCCAGCGTTGGGAAGCATACATACATTAAATTAGGAATGCAGTTCAGAATCTTGCCATGGGACCCGATATCTGTTTATA
Source organism: Allobates femoralis (assembly GCA_033576535.1). NCBI lineage: Eukaryota > Metazoa > Chordata > Amphibia > Anura > Aromobatidae > Allobates > Allobates femoralis. The sequence continues at coordinate 202,125,335 of JARQOC010000002.1, forward strand.
AAATAGCCGGAAAACAAAGAAGCCTTGATCAGCTGCATATGGGATATGAGGAAGACCCTCAGGTGTATATTGATTCCATTGGAGTGCCAAGGGGGGTGCCTGATCAGTTCAAAGCTCAAAATCAAATATTTGCTTCTATAATTCCACAGGTACAAATTGATAAGAACGTTGATTGGATAAATTATATCTATTACAGTGAACAGAGGTTTGTCAATTATACCCGAGACGCTTTCCAGGGTATAATCGAGGAATTAGGCCCTAATACCAGAATGTGTGAACGAAAAGAATGCGCAATAGGGTCTTATCTCAATGATACACTGTCGCTTATCGATGTGGAATTGCTCACCTTTGTCAGTTGTGAAACCCACAACTGGTAGAATAGCGTACAGGCAGCTGCTGCAGGGACCGCACTCCCAACGGTGACCGTGGTTGTAATACAGAATCCTGGACAAAGTGCCTCAGTGTCCGCGCTGCTGCTCCGAGACCAAAGACACACAGACACAGGAATGTCTGGATCAGCGATAGCCTTTATTTCCGACGCGTTTCGGAGCCTCCTCCCGAGCTCCTTCCTCAGGGAACATCCCATGGTTGTTCCCTGAGGAAGGAGCTCGGGAGGAGGCTCCGAAACGCGTCGGAAAATAAAGGCTATCGCTGATCCAGACATTCCTGTGTCTGTGTGTCTTTGGTCTCGGAGCAGCAGCGCGGACACTGAGGCACTTTGTCCAGGATTCTCTAATACCAGAATGACTCTTCAAAATAGATTGGCCCTTGATATGATTTTAGCTGAAAGGGGTGGGGTTTGTGGAATGGTGGGAGAGGAATGTTGTACGTATATCCCTCAAAATTCAGAAGAAGGGGGGAAAACCACTTTAGCTCTCAGGAAAATTACTGAATTGGCTGCAGAATTAAAGAATAATGCTGGGGTGGATACATCTTTCTTTTCCAGCTGGCTGGGTGGACTCAAAGGATTTTTCCAACAGGCATGTTTGGTTCTGGCTATTCTGATAGTAGTAGGGTGCATGATACTCTGCTGTGTGATTCCCTTATATAGGAAGGTTACTGCAAAGATGGTTTCAACTGACACTTATCTTTATCAAGAGGCTGGTGCATCTGTTGAGGGAGACGTTGAATTGGAGGAAATGCCCAAAGGAAAATCCCTTAAGCAGTCTAAGAATCTCCCCTACTATCAAGCACAGTTGAGGGATTTGAGTTAAGGGATAATGGGAGGGCTCCATGTGAAGTTAGTATAGGGGTTCAGATGCCTGGTGCCTTTCATAAGGAAAGAGATTTCTAAGGTGTCTGAATGAAGACGTCCAATCCATCTCCTCTTCCCATCACATGGACAACCTCAAAGGGTTTATTACAGATAGATTTAGGAATAGACTTAGGGAAAATGTTAGGTAAATATAGAAAAACTTAGGGGGGATTGTGGGGGAAATATGGCAATTTCCTATAGATTAATAGACTAATCATATGTTTTAGAATGTTTGTATTAACACTTGGAATATAATATTGAAGTTTTTCCATATTTACTCATAAATATATAATATAGATAGTTCTTCTGATACTTCATCTTTCTGTTCTTATTTCTCTCTTTCTCTAATTTGTTCCTCTATTTCCTATTTTATCTTTATTCTCTCTTTATATATATATTCTTGTTTGTCCGCTTATCTCACTTTAGCAAAAAGAAGTCTTAATGCTTTTATTCTAACTTTCCTCCCCTCCTCTATCTTGTCTGCTTTCTATTGCCTCCATCTTGAATTCCATTGCAGGTTTTTGTTCTGTGCCATTTTATGTGTGTGAGATTAAATTACAGGGATATAGATATATCTGGAGACGTGAATCTGGTGAGAAAGGAAGAGATAAATCACGGACATAAAGGGCCCCATTGAGGATGTATCGGAATAAGGAATGTGGAGATGACCTTCGAAATGCTGGTGACTGGTCTGAAGATGGCACGGAAGATGAAGGCGTGGACACCTGGGCATAGATACATACTAATTACAATTAACCAATCTATACGCGTATATTAGCATCCAGACCACCTAACACCCTAGTTAATACACCCAGTTTTGAATATTCCCGCCTAGTCTATTAGAAGTATAAAATGTGTTGTATCCCGGAAGCAAGGGAGTTGTTGCTGCTGAGGATGTTACTTTGTTATCACTCTGAGCATAATATAAGTTTGAAACAGATTTCAGTCTGATTTATTCTTATAGTGGTACCATATGTTCATATCTTAATTTTGAATGACTGGTGAATGAGCAAGATGCAAATGCCGTACTAAAGTGTCCTCGGCAACAGTTATAAGAGGTGTTTGCTCTGAGTAGGAACCACCATGTGAGTGGGCTCAGGGCAAATACTGCCCAAATGTATTCCCCTGTTAATGAGGATTCTGCTCCAAGGACTGTGTCTAACCCCTTCTCGTATATAATGCAGGCACAGCTTTAGTTATGTTACAGATGTTTTTTTGACAATGCATATTAAAATTAAATGCCCCTTTGTAGGGAATAGTAGGTTTGTTGTTTGAAAAATCAAAAATCTTTAGCTATTTAACAAGTCTTTATTTTCAAGGCGAATTACTTGGGAAGATGAAGAAGCAATTGTTTTTTCACAAGCCAACAAATAATTTTCCTTTTCAAGAGCAGCAACATGTTTGTAACTTCATTTGCAAAGAGAAAAATAAATGGGTTTTTGTATGTAAACCATGCAAAAATGTTCACATACATTAAATTCTAAGTAAATATATTTGTAAAGGTGCTATCGACATAGGTTTCTCATGGGATGTTAATAAAAACCCATCCAATCAACGCAGGCAAAGAAATCAAACCATGAATGTTCATCAATTAAATTAAATTAAATTAAATTATCTCTAATAATTTAAAAAAGGACATGAAAAATCATGTCACCTGTTGATATCTATCAATAAATAGAAAGCAATACTGCCACTTAGGGTACCTTCACACGTCTCAATATCGTTCCGATATCGCATACAATTTCACGGGAGCGCGCACGTTTTTAGCTCTTGTCCAAGATCGCATAGGAGATGTCACATAGGGAGATATCGGCAGGCAACCCAACTACGATGCTGTACGCCTCTTTTTTGCGCTGGGTATGAGCAACTTAGGGAATGATCATTTAACATTGGAGTGATAGGGGAAGTAGCGCTCCAACTCATAGTTGCGCCGTCACACAGCACGATCATGCCAGATCGCATATGCAATATTGTACGGTTGAAGGGCTTGCACATTCTTCTTGCAATATCGTAGCTATAATTTTTTTGGGTCGCATTGCCCATTTACATGACACAACGCACGAACGATATCAACTGCAACGGCTGTACCACGTGACTTTTTGTCGATGTTGCATTGCGATATCGCGACGTGTAAAGCGACCCTTAGTGAAACATTATATCAGCCGATTAAACTAATAGCCTATAAAAAGATGTCTCATTGCCAATGTGCCTCACAAGAAACATCTCATGATGGATGAAACCAGTGAACTGTAGCAAGACCTTTAAAGGGACACTTTATCTGGTTTTTGCCATCCCATCTGAGAGCAGTATAATGTAGAGATAGAGACCCTGATTCCAGCAGCATGTCACTTACTGAGCTGCTTGCTAATAAAATTACTCTTTGCTCTGATTAATATTTAGCAGTAAATGATTATGCTGGACTATTTGAATAGTCCCTCAATGTTAATCTCCAACTGATTGAACAGTGATTTTATGAAAACTACACTGAGAAGCCCAGTAAGAGACATATCACTGGAATCAGGGTCTCTGTCTCTACATTATGCTGCTGTCAGATGAGATGGCAAAAACCTGGTGACAGTGTCCCTTTAAGAACCTATTGCTGCAAAATAAACTGCATTGGTTACAAAAGAATTTCTAGACTACTGAAGGTTCCAGTGAGCATTATTAGGAACATACACTCCCTGACAGAAGTTATGTCGCTTATCCATGTTATCTAAATAAAAGTGTATAACCTGATGATAAATTCATACATTGGTTGTATAAATTACTCTTTTGAAAGGTGAAACCCTCCAAAATATGGTTTATGGTAAGAAAATAAATTGGCATCAATGCTGAAATATTGATCATTTAATGAACATAGAATGGTAAGATTTTGGCAAGACAAAATTTTTGTCGCCCACAGAAAGTAATGTGATTTTCAAACAAAAAATTAACTCAAAATACAAATATTTGTTGCATAACATTGGTGAATGAAGTTGTAGTGCTATTAGAGTCATATTTAATATTTTGTGTGACTTCCATGAGCTTGAAGGACTGTATCCATGCGGTTCAACATTCATACAATTTATTAATTAAGTCATCAGGAATAGCAAAGAATGCAGTCTTACATGCCACCCAGAGTTCATCTAGATTATCTGGTTTTGTCTTCCAAGCTTCCTCTTTCATCCTACCCCAAACATGCTCAATGATGTTCATGTCTGGTGACTGGGCTGGCCAGTCCTTGAGCACCTTGAATTTTTTTTGCCTGGAGGAACTTTGTTGTAGAGATGGATGTATGAGATGGAGTACCATCCTGCTACAGAATCTGACCCCTTTTATGATTTGGAATATAAGAGGTAGTTAAAACTTCTTGATATTTTAGCCTATTGATTCGCCTTCCACCTCGCAAATGTTTTGCACACCCCCATCCTGAATGTAACCCCAGACCATGATCTTTCCACCACCAAATGTAACTGTTTTCTGGATGTATTCTGGATACATACTTGCTCTAGTAGGTCTCTTGCAGTATTTGCGGAGGCTCTGGTGTAATTTTACTGAAGATTTATCAGAGAAATCCACCTTCTGCCACTTTTCCAGCGTCCATCTGTTTAGCAGGTTGTTGGACTTTGCAAATGCCACACGTTTTTTTATTTGCCTTTCGTTTACTGCTGGCTTCTGGGCACTGATTCGACCATGGAGGCTATTTCGAGACAGAATCCTACAAACTGTTCTAGTGGACACAAGGACTTGAAGTGACCAGGCCTGTTGAAGCTCTACTGCAGTGGAAGAGGGGCTTGCTTTGTATTTTCTAACCAACAAACGTTCCTTCTGAGCAGTTGTCTTGCAGGATCTGCTGGACCTGGGCTTGTCAAACACATTTCCAGTCTCTTCAAAATTTTTTTTAATTATTTGTACTTGACGCTGAGACACATAAAAGGCACCAGTCACCTCTGCAGTGGATCTGGTCTTCAGCCTCTTGATAATCAAGGCTTTGGTCGCAGGGTGGATTTTTGGCATGTTGTCAGAGTTCAAGTTGTAGTTCAAGTGAAGTTCTGGTGTGCTGGGTTTCTTTTTAGACACACCCACTAATTAACAGATCATTTACTGGGCACAGGTGAGGATGTAAACTAGGATTATATGACCAGGTGCATTATAAGACCAGGTAACAAAACGTTTGATCAATATTTCAGCATTGATGCCAATTTATTTTCTTAACCTAAACCAAGGGTTTCAGCTTTCAAATAAGTAATTTATACAACCAATGGATGAATTTAATGTCAGGTTATAAGCTTTTATTTACATAACATGGATAAGCGACATAACTTCTGTCAGGGAGTGTAATCCAGGAGTGGAAAGAACATCATTTCATCATAAACCAGCCACAAGAATTCACACAGAGGGCTGAAAAGAATTATCAGGAGAATTAACCATGAACCAAGAACGACTTTTCAAGAGCTTAAATTAGCAGGTGTAAATGTTTAAATTTAAACAATAAGTAAGCACTCAACTTTCATTGCCTATATGCACACTCACCACACAAGATTCCTTTGCTGATCAAAAAGCATGTTCAAGAACATTTAAAGTTTGCTAAACAACATTTAGACAAGCCTAAAGATACCGTTACCTGGGTCGACTTTGTTATCAACATCGTTCAAAAGTGAAATTTTGAACGATGTTGAAATGGCATTGTTATTGATAATTAGTCAAGTTGAAGTTGACAGGTTTATGAACATGTTCATAAACCTGTCAACTTCAACTCATCCGACCTGCTGCATCATTCAGTGTGACAACACGCTGAACGATCTCCCAGCGGCACAGCCTATGCTGGGAGATGGTAACCATGGTACACGTTGGGTTACTAAGCACCGCACGAGTACCTGGATATCAGCGTCCTCGTTGGTCCGGATCGCTGGGGAGTCTGCCTGTGTGACAGCTCACCAGCGATATGAACGATTTTGTTAGCGATCGCGCGTGCATGTGATCGCAAACAACATCGTTCTGAAAATTGAGCCGTGTAACGGTACCTTAAGAAATAATGAAAGAATATATTCTGGTCAGATTAGACGAAAATTAATCTTTTTGGATGCCATAATAAACACCATGTTAGGGGAACAAATGGTACTGTATATGACTCATTAAAACACCATCAACACAGTAAAATATTAGAATCTGAAAGTCCTCAGTGGTTGATACCTTTTAATGGCTAACTGAAAAGGTGGTAAGAATAGCAAACTTTCAGGACACTATGGGGTCATTCCATGTCAAGTGAACCAATGATTATTACCTCTATATTTTTAATTCTTTTGAGATTTTGTTATTTGATAATAGCATGTCAGACAATGCAAAATGTGAAGAGAAAAATTTTTAAAAAAATTTTTTTTTTTTTTAAATGATTTTCAAAGTTCGGAAAAAGTGTGAATTTCGCTGTTGCCTGCCTTTACGTTTCTCCTCATAACTAAGGCTAGGAATAAGATAGAGAGACAAAATAAACACCATTCTACTCAGAACTATACAGGCTTTCACCAGATATGTCACAAGAGGATCTTTGTTAATATTTTACCCATGTGATCGCAAGCGCAAAACTTTAAAACGTATTTCCAAAAAATCGGCGCGCTTTAAATATTTCAAAAACTGCCCATGTGTCTGCTTTGCTCTTAGCCACATCTGTACCAAATTTCAAGTTGGGATCGCAATGGGATCATATTTTAACATATTTTACTATTAATAGCGTCAATGGGTCATTCCATATCAAGTGATCTAAATATGAATATTTTTTTTTACCTGACGTCTTTAGATTTTTTTTTTTTTTTTCCTTTATGAAGTACTACTTTAGTTAATTACAAATTAAAAGTTTGGAATTTTTTTCTTCATCATTTAATTTTTTACAGATTTTTAAAGTTTAAAAAAAGGGTGAATTTTGGCCTGGTACGACTTTAAATTTTTTTATCTCGGGCTAGAAATAAGATAGAGAAACAAAATAAACACCATTCTACTCAAAACTGTCCAGGCTTTCACCAGATATGTCACAAGAGTATATTTGTTAATTTTAATTTTTTACCTATGCGAATGCAAACGCAACATTTTGAAACGCATTTCCGAAAAAAACATTTTAATAAAAATTTTCCAAAACTGCCCATGTGTCTTTTATGCTCTTAGCCACATCTGTACCAAATTTCAAGTTGGGATCGTGATGGGATCATATTTTAAAATATTTAACTATGGTTAATCTCATTTTTATTAAATTTTGAAAAAACATATGAAAGACATACATTCAATCTTTTAACAAAATCTTGAGACATATAAAATATACAAAAAGAGAATTCACAAAGTTATTAGGAACTTTAAGATAAGCTGCAAATTTACTTTTGCGCTTATCTCTGGTGCAATATATACTACAATCTAAATATAATTCCAAACACTCAAGTATACAACCTTTCTCAGGGTTTTGAGATGTTCTGATGTCAAGGGGACAAGCAGCCCCAGCAGAATGATTTTTATTACTTGGCCCCTTCTAACAGGTTGACCACGTAAGTGGGTCATTACCCGTTGAGGCCTAGTTGGAATAGTCTATCGACTGGTGTACCGGAAAGGAAGGCCGAAATATTAATGATCTACTCACAGCTCAGAGTTTTCGATACCTGTCTAATGTTCACTAGAATTCTGAAGGTATAGGCGTAGAAAGGAAATACCTAGACTGAATGTATCAGATGGGAAGAAAAGAGAGATAGAAAAGAAGAGAGAGAGAGAAGAGAAACAAAAACCATTAGAAAAAGTTATACTGGGAAAGAAAAGCCACGTAAGAAAAAAAGAAAAAAAGGAGGGGGGAGGACGGGTGAGGTATGGGAAGGAGAAAGGGTACTCATCCCACTGGCTCCCCATCAGCCAGAGGTCGAGCCATATTATCTGTGCTGGAAAAGATACTCCTAAATTCTGCAGAGTCGTGAAAAAGAATCCATTCAACCCAAATCCCTAAGAATTTGTTCCGAGATCCCGACGCATCAGCTGCGAGCTCCTCCATTCGATATGTGTCCATCAATTCTTTGAACCAATCAAGTAGAGATGGAGCCCGGCTTGATTTCCAGAACCTCGGGATCACAGCACGAGCAGCCGAGATGCAAAAGCGGAGAATATCCCTCTTCTGTAGCCCAATAGGACCTGGAAAAATGGATAACATTGCCGATTCTGGGCAGCATTCGGCTTCTTTACCTGTTATCCGGGCGTATGCATTGAAAACCTCAGACCAGAACCGACGGATTTCCCCACAACTCCACCAAATGTGTATCATTGTACCCTTCTCTTCCCCACAGCGCCAGCAGGTATCAGGGGTTCCAGGGAACATGTTCCGGAGTGTCGTCGGGCACAAGTACCATCTAGTGAGCAGCTTATAGCTTCTTTCTTGTGCAGAACAAGCGCTAGCTAGTGAGTGAGTAAATATAAAGCATTTCTGCCAATTAGCTTCTGAAATGCTACACCCCAATTCCCTCTCCCAAGCACGTTGGAAGTAAAGGGTGCCCTGCTCTCTCATGGACCCTAAGGCCTGGTATAGAAATGATACTTTGCGCCTCGGTGGAGCCTCCAGTTGGAATAACCTCTCCAATACGTTGGGCGTCAATCTTACCCTGCAAGAGTGGTCAGCTGAATATAATTATGCTCTGTATTGGAGAAATTCGAATCACTTAAGAGGTCTCGTAGGTTCTTTGAGTTGTAGCTCTGCCATCGGGGGCAAACCACCACTGGACAGAGTCTGTCCTACTCGGGTGTCATCCACAATCCGCCAACATAAAAATCTCTGCCTGTCAAATCTGGGTGGGAAAGATGGGTTGGAAAAAAGGGAAGTCAAAGGGCTAAGTCTGTCGTTTAAGCGGAGGGTTTTCGTCACTAGGTGCCATACCTTCAAGGTGTTTCTGGTCATGTCTGTCAAAGGTACTAGGTCTGTGGAGTCTTTAGGGGAAATCCAAAGCAGGTGTTTCAGCGGAATCCCCAAACCCTCTTGCTCCACCCCTACCCATTTCTTGGAGGACGCATGATAATGCCAATCTAGAGATCTAACAAGAGAGGAAGCCTCAAAGTACGCTCGTATGTTGGGTAGTCCAACCCCTCCTCTGGTCTCGGGCAAGGATAGGATATTCATTCACAATCTGGACCTCTTTCCCCCCAGACAAATCTAAGGATCATAGATTGCATTTTGGAGAGGAAACCTCTATCCAATAGAACAGGAACTGTCTGAAAAGTATATAAGAGTCGGGGCAAGACATCCATCTTGACTACGTTTATTCTCCCGAACCAGGATAGCTTTAATTGTCTATAGGAGGTAAATGCTGATTCCGCGTTAGTCAAAAGGGGTTGATAATTTAAATTGAATATTTGTTTAAGATCTTTTGGAATAAGGACTCCCAAGTACTTAATGGCTTCTACTTTCCATTTAAATGGGAACTGTTTAGATAGATGAGAAACCAATTCTCCAGGCAAAGAAATATTGAGTGCCTCGGTTTTGGAGCAATTCACTTTAAAGTTGCTCAATTGTCCGAACCGTTCAAACTCCATTAAGACCGAAGGGATGGAGACCAGGGGCTGGGAGATGTAAAGTAGCAGGTCATCTGCAAATAAGGCTAATTTGTGATGACTCTGTCCCAGCTTGACCCCATGGACGCATTCATTGGACCTAAGTGCAAAATATTTAACTATTATAGTGTCAATTCAAAAGTCACCAAGAACACAATCAGTCATTTTTTCACAATTGCCCGTCAATAGTTTGAATTTGATATAAAGAAACATAGTCTTGTAACATCTCAAATGAAAGCTGTTACCGTTCTGAGTAAAATGATGCCTCTCCCACTTCATTATCTTATTTCTAGCCTGAGATAAAAAAATTTAAAGTCGTACCAGGCCAAAATTCACCCTTTTTTTAAACTTTAAAAATCTGTAAAAAATTAACTGATGAAGAAAAAAATTCCAAACTTTTAATTTGTAATTAACTAAAGTAGTACTTCATAAAGGAAAAAAAAAAAAAAAATCTAAAGACGTCAGGTAAAAAAAAATATTCATATTTAGATCACTTGATATGGAATGACCCATTGACGCTCTTACTAGTAAAATATGTTAAAATATGATCCCATTGCGATCCCAACTTGAAATTTGGTACAGATGTGGCTAAGAGCAAAGCAGACACATGGGCAGTTTTTGAAATATTTAAAGCGCGCCGATTTTTCGGAAATGCGTTTTAAAGTTTTGCGCTTGCGATCACATGGGTAAAATATTAACAAATATCCTCTTGTGACATATCTGATGAAAGCCTGGACAGTTCTGAGTAGATTGGTGTTTATTTTGTTTCTCTATCTTATTTCTAGCCCGAGATATGATAGAAAATGTAAAGCCATACCAGGCCAAAATTCGCACTTTTTTAAAACTTTAAAAATCTGTAAAAAATTAACAGATAAAGAAAAAAATTCAAAACTTTTTTTTGTAATTAGATAAAGTTGTTCTTCAGATAGAAAAATTTTTTTAAAAATCTGAGGACGTCAGGGAAAAAAAATATTCATTTTTGGATCACTTGACATGGAATGACCCTATGGCCCCTTCATCAGGCTGTTAATGACACAAATTCTGAAGACACATACATATATACATAAGCAAAAAAAAAGTAGGGTTAGATGATGTAGTAAATATGACAGGTGATGTAAAGCAGAGTCAGGCTAGGGATGGGGAGAGGAGCTGAGAAGGTAAGGTAAAGTCAAAAGTCCAAGATAAGAGGAACTGATTGTATTATTGTTTTATGATTAGTGGCCTGTGGAGACCTGAAGATTCGTCAGCGAGAGTAGAAAGCCATAAATCGGTGCGAGACAGTTCACATAAGAAGTGTCAAAACTTCATTGTCCTCTAAATGGAGTCTGTTGGAAGATGTAATATCCCCAAATGCCCTTTCATTTTATGTAAAAACGCCTAGGTTGAATGGGTTTTCTTTCTTCACTTCTTAAAGAAGCAGAGAAAAAAAAATAAAATGAAAAATCACCTTGTCCTGAAGTAAGGAGCTTATCTACAATATCAAATGGCCAGATGTGAAGATGTTGCTGTATGAATTTGTCCATTTTATAAATTGCTGGACGGCCTATTGAGCAGAAATATATTGTAGTATAAGAAGGTTCTTTTGATCAAAATGTTATGAGATCTGTTGTTAAGGCCAGTTTACACACACCAACTTATCTGTCCAACTTCTGACCAACTTACTGGTTGCAGTGAAATCATGGACACATTGTTCCATTGTACACAGCCACAAAATGGAGCAATGTGTCCATGATTTCACTGCAACCTGCAAGTTGGTCAGAAGTTGGACAGATAAGTTGGTGTGTGTAAACTGGCCCTAAGACATAAGATTGAACACACACTTTATATTACAATCTGGAACTATTGAATACAACTCTAATGAATACTTACTAGACAATTAAAAGCAAACCTAGGTCCAATACTATAAATTCCATGTTTACAGGTGCATCTCAATAAATTAGAATATCATCAAAAAGATAACTTGCTCCAATAATTCAATACATAAAGTGAAATGCATATATTATATAGAGTCATTACAAACCGAGTGATCTATTTCAAGTGTTTATTTCTGTTAATATTGATGATTATTTCTTACAGCCAATCAATACCCAAAGGTCATTATCTCTGAAAATTAAAGTAGGGAGGATGAAGAGTCTGAGACATAAAATATTACCTAAATAGTTATCAGAGGCTCACCTTGTATTATTGTAAGAGTCACACAAACTATAAAAGCATATCACGGCTGCTGCAGTCCCCAGCGTGGTGATATAAAGTAGGAAGGATGAAGGGTTAAAAACCACGCTGCTGTATTCCATGAAACATTAAAGGGTGAATATAATATTGATGTATAAGTCAACGTGTTTCAGGGCTCCCCTGACACTTCCTCAGGACAAATAAATAGCATATTGCCATGTTTCAGGGTGGTTCTGGAAGCCCTGAATTGGGGTGACTAATAAATCAATATTATATTCACCCTTTGATGTCTAATGAAATACGGCAGCACAGTTTTTAACCCTTCATCCTCCCTACTTTAATCTTCTGACATAATGACCTTTGGGTTTTCATTACACAAGAAAATTGAGGTCAGTTGAAGGAGCGCTGTTGCACAAAAGACAGGGAAGAGTTAGGCTGGCTTCACACCACCTGAACCTGACAGCCCCGGACCGGATCAGCACACAGAACCGGAGGGCCAGATGTGCCCTCCGGTCCTGTGTGCAGCCGGATGGCTGTAATTGCAGCTGCAGCTGCTGATTTTTCAAGACTCCATGCTAGCCGCGGTCCTGAAACAACAGCGGCATACAGCTGTCGGTATCCAGTTCCAGGATCCTCCTGGACCGGGAGCATCCGGGCAAATCCGGGATCTGGCAAATTGCAAGCAACATTTTTGTGTCCGGGGAAAATAAACTGAATTTTCCCGGATTCCACCGCATAGATGAAACTGGATGGCAGAGAGCTGCCATCAGGCTGCATCCGGCCCCATATGGCTACTATATTTGGCTACTATGGGGCCAAAAACCGGTCTGGGGCTGTCTGGTTTACACCGGACAGCCCCGAACCGGTTCACTCCGTGGTGTGAAGCTAGCCTTAATGATTAACAAACTGTTTATTGATTATGCCACAACGCGTTTCAACAGCCACCTGCTGTCTTCTTCAGGTGGATTTGTTTATCTTTCATTGGGTTTTCATTGGCTGTAAGCCATAATCATCAACATTTACAGAAATAAAGCGTTGAAATAGATCACTGTTTGAAATGACTCTATATAATATATGTGTTTCACTTTTTGTATTGAATAACTGAAATAAATTAACTTTTGGATGATATTCTAATTCATTGAGATGCAGCTGTAGATGCTGGTGGATCAACCTACCTAGTGAGACACACAGTCATCCAAAAATTTTATATTTTTATCCTATTTGAGCTTTGTATCAAACAGATTTCTGTTCCTTAGAAATTGCTTACTACATTATAAAGTATGAATTCATTTTAATATACTTCACAGAAAATCATCCTGGATTTAAGAGCGTGTTGTGAATTGTAAAATCTTCAGTTTACTCTCTTCTGTTTCAGATTCTTTGCACGTTTTATCTACTGTATTGTGAAAGGTGAAATATGCCAAAATAATATAGCAATATACTGTAGTGTGTAGAGATGAACAATTCTTTTGAAATTTGCAGGTTTTGCGGAATTTTTCTAAGCCATTTGATTTACAGCTAATAAAATTTACAATGCATTTCAATGATGCAAAGCATCTAATTGCCCTGAAAATAGGCATATAGCATTCAGACCGTGTTGAACCCCTTTTGATCTTTTTAGTGCAAACACACCCTTGTTAATATTCAACTGCTCTTAACCTATCTTGCAAAGTAAAAAAGATGGTAACCTGTTCTTTTTTATTTGTATGTATTTATTATTGTTATTATTTTTTAAAGTTATCTCTCATTGCAAAAACTGGAACATTTTGATGAACATTAGTAAAGCAACAATCGGTAGCATTGTTGTGACACACAGAGTTGTTGAATTTGACTAATAAAACACTTGTAAGACTATAACCTTTTGAATTTTAATTTAATTTATGATAAGTTACCTTTTCTGTGACCAATAAAATAGTGCAATTCAAAATGCTACTTTATAAAGTCGGTAAATAGTTTCACACATACAACCAACAATATACTATTCTTTAGGGTTGTGTGGTGTAGGATTGATAATTTGGACTATTAAAGCAGTTATGCAAAAATTTAAAATGTGTTCATTCTATAAAACATTTTAAAATAAATACAATTGCATCTCAGTAATTTCCTAAAAAAGAATGAGACAAGAAAGATTTGTTTGTTTTGCATGTAACCAGGTCGCTGTATTTGGTTGGCATTTATGGCCTAAATCCCTTCACAACCTTGGACGTACAGGTTCATCATAGGTCAATGGTACTTACTGACCTTTGACGTACCAGTTTGTCATGGCATAATCATGGCACCATAGTCCAGGTAATTGCAATCATGCTCCGGTGCCTGCTTGTTATGTAAGCAAGGCACCGGAGCTCAGTCTCAAGAAGGGTCATGTTGGCACCTCACAACTACGATTGCTGTGATTGGCTGTTCAGTTCTTAACAGTGATTGTAATGATTCAGTCAATGAAATTGTGGAAATCATTATGATCCAGCTATAGGAGGGGCAACAGCAGTCTCTTCCATAGCCTGGAGCTCTGAAGAGGGTGGTGTAACCCCCTCCAATCCTGATGGGAGTGGTCATGCTGTGACCTGTGACGATCACTCCCATCAGCATGCAAGAGGCTGCCTGCGATCGCTCCTTCTCAGCTTCATCCCATGCATGGAGGGATAAGAGGTTGAGGAGGAATGATGTAACACAGTGAGGAACATAATCGCTCTGTGTCCTTGGCTGTATCACTCCTGGAATACTGGGGTACTGGTAGAGGGATCACGCCTTCTCTTCCCAGAGTCTCCGGATGAATTATTTTTATTATTATTATTATTTATTTATATAGCGCCATTATATTCCATGGTGCTTTACATGCTAAAAGAGGTAGACTAGGACAAGTACCATAGTAACAATACAAGTAACAATAAATGGGGACAATTCGGTTGTACAGATACAAGAGGGGAGAAATCCTGTCCGCGAGGGCTCACAGTCTACGAGGGGCGGGTGGGGAAACAGTGGGAGGGGGAATCATTTTCAATACTGACTCAACATTGTCATGGCATCCCGACATTGCCATGGTGAGATCCAGTCACCTAATTTAAACCTCAGGAATAATTTGATCTCTGACACTTTTCTCTGCAGTACTAACAGCTGCACTGTATGGCAATCAGGACATTGCCATGAATCAGAGCAGAGGATTGGCAATCAAAGCAGCAGATGATGTCCCATAAAGGAACTAAGTAAAAAAGTAACAAAAAAATAAAAATAAATTAAGAAAAGCAAAAAAATAAGCAAAAAAAAATACCCTTCAGTCAAAACCATAAAATTAATAAAAAAAAAAAACTTGGCAAAATCTATGTATTTTCAACATACAGCTGACAAAAAATTGTAATAAAATGCGATCAAAAAGTAATATATAAATAAAAATGGTGCCACTGAAAACATTGTCTTGTCCTGCAAAAAACAAGTTGCCATACAGCTCCATCAGAGAAAAATAAATAAATAACTATAGCTTATAGAATACACCAATGCAAAATGTAATGTAATAACATTTAATGTAATGGGATGTAATTTACAAAATGTGGTCACTTGAGGGGGTTTCTGCTGCTCTGACACTTAGGCTCTGCAAATAGAGTCTGCAAACTATCATAGAAAAATCTGTGCTCAAAATATCACATGGCACTTCTTCCCTACCGTGCCCTGTTGTGCGGCGAAATAGTGGTTTTCCACAACAATAGCAGTGTCCTTGTACTCAGGAGAAATTGCACAACAAAATTTGGGATCCAATTTCTTCTACTATCCTTGCAAAATTAAAATATTTGTGATAAAACTAAATCTTGAAGGGGAAATACAATTTTTTTCATTTTTACGTTTTTACGTTGTAAGTTTCTGTGAGGCACCTGTGGGTTCAAGATGCTCGCCGCACATATACACTGTGTGCAGAATTATTAGGAAAATGAGTATTTTGATCACATGATACTGTTTATACATGTTGTTCTACTCCAAGCTGTATAGGCTTGAGAGCCAACTACCAATTAAGTAAATCAGGTGATGTGCATCTCTGTAATGAGGCGGGGTGTGGTGTAATGACATCAACAACCTATATAAGGTATGCTTAATTGTTAGGCAACTTTCTTTCCTTTGGCAAAATGGGGCAGAAGAGAGATTTGACGGGCTCTGAAAAGTCCAAAATTGTGAGATGTCTTGCAGAGGGATGCAGTAATCTTGAAATTGTCAATCTTTTGAAGCGTGATCACCCAACAATTAAGCGTTTCATGGCAAATAGGCAACAGGGTCACAAGAATTGTGCTGGGCAAAAAAGGCGCAAAATATCTGCCCACGAATTGAGGAAAATTAAGCGTGAAGCTGCCAAGATGCCATTCGCCACCAGTTTTGCAATATTTCAGAGCTGCAGTGTTACTGGAGCATCAAAAAGCACACAGTGTGTGATGCTCAGGGACATGGCCATGGTAAGGAAGGCTGAAAAATGATCACATTTGAATAAGAAACATAAGATAAAACATTAAGACTGGGCCAAGAAATATCTTAAGACTGATTATTCAAATGTTTTATGGATGGATGAAATGAGAGTGACTCTTGATGGGCCAGATGGATGGGCCAGAGGCTGGATCAGTAAAGGGCAGAGAGCTCCACTCTGACTCAGATGCCAGCAAGGTGGAGGTGGGGTACTGGTATGGGCTGGTATCATCAAAGATGAACGTATGGGACCTTTTTGGGTTGAGGATGGAGTGAAGCTCAACTCCCAGACCTACTGCCAGCTTCTGGAAGGTAACATCTTTAAGGAGTGGTACAGGAAGAAGTTGGTATCGTTCAAGAAAAACATGATTTTCATGCAGGACAATGCTCCATCAAATGCATCCAACTACTCCACAGTGTGGCTGGCCAGTAAAGGTCTAAAACAAGAGAAAATAATGACATGGCCCCCTTGTTCACCTGATCTGAACTCCATAGAGAACCCGTGGTCCCTCCTAAAATGTGAGATCTACAGGGAGGGAAAACAGTACACCTCTCGGAACAGTGTCTGGGAGGCTGTGGTGGCTGCTGCATGCAATGTTGATAGTAAAAAGATCAAGCAACTGACAGAATCTATGGATGGAAGGCTGTTGAGTGTCATCATAAAGAAATGTGGCTACATTGGTCACTCATTTTTTGGGGTTTTATTTTTGCATGTCAGAAATATTTATTTCTAAATTTTGTGCAGTTATATTATTTTACCTGGTGAAAATAAGCAAGTGACATGGGAATATTTTTGGTTTTTATTAAGTTGCCTAATAATTCTGCACAGTAATAGTTACCTGCACAAACAGATATCCTCCTAAGATAGCCAAATCTAAAAAAAAACTCACTCCAACTTCCAAAAATATTAAGCTTTGATATTTGAGTCTTTTGGGTTGACTGAGAACATAGTTGTTGATTATTAATAAAAATATTCCTCTACAATACAACTTGCCTAATAATTCTGCACACAGTGTAGATAGATTCCTTAGGGCGTCTAGTTTCCAGAATATGGTCACTTGTGGGGAATTCTACTGTTTAGGTCCATTAAGAGATAACCAAACATGACATAACACCTGCAGACCATTACATCAAATCTGCGCTTCAAAATGTTTGAGGACAAAATGCCAAACACATTTTAAGGTTCATCTTATCCTGTTACCCCTGTGAAAATGAAAAAAACTGAGCCTAAAAGAACATTGTTGTAGAAAAAAATACTTTTCCATTTTCACAGCTCAATGTATGAAGAACCTAGGGGTTTAAAGTGCTCTTCACAAAGCTATTCCTTGAGGGGACTAGTTTCCAAAATGAGGGTCACTTGTTGAAGAGCTAAACTGTTTAGGCCTATCAGGGGCCCCCCAAATGCAACATGGTGTCAGCTAACAATTCCAGGTACATTTCCATTCAAAAAGGCAAATGACGCTCCTACCAATTCTAGCCATGCTGTGCACCCACACCATGGTTTTCAGCTGCATATGGAGTATCAGCATACTCAATAAAAATTACCCAACAAATTTTGGCATCCACTTTATCCTGTTGCCTCTGGGAAAACACGACTCAACATTAAAAAATTGTGTAAAGTACTTGAGGGTTCAAAGTGCTCACCACAAATCTATATAAAATCCTTGGATAGTCTAGTTTGCAAAATGGGGTGACATGCGTGGTTTTCTACTGTTTAAGCACATCAGGGGCTCTACAAGCGCGATATGTTGACTGCTAATGATTCCAGCCAATTTTCCATTCAAAAAGTCAAATGACACTTCTTCCCTTCATGCGCCAAATAGTAGTAATCCACCACAAAGGAAGTATCAGCATGCTCAATCCAAATTGCCCAAAACATTTGCAGGTCTACTTTGTCCTGTTGCCCCTATGCAAATGAAAAGATTGAGCCTTAAAGAAAATTATTGTGGAAAATAAGTACTTTGTAATTTTCATGGCTCAATGTATTAAGCACCTAGGGGTTTACAGTGCTTACCACAAATCTAGAAAAATTCCTTGGGGGTTTCCAAATTGGGCGGTCACTCGTGGGGGATTTACACTGTTTAAGCACATTAGGGGCTCTCAAAAGCAATATGGTGTCAGCTAACAATTCCAGATAATTTCCCAGTTGAAATGTCAATTGTTGCTCCCTACCTTCTGAGCCCTGCTGGGCACAAAATCAGTGTTTTTTTCACCACATATACGGTATCAAAATACAAAGGACAAATTGCCCAACACATTTGGAAGTCCATCTTATGAAAAGTAAATAGTATTTTTTTCATTTTCATGGCTCAATGTTTTAAAATTCTGTGCAGCTTCTAGAGGTTCAAAATACTAAATACACGGTTAGATAAATTCCATGGAGGATCTTGTTTCCAAAATGGGGTCAACTGTAGGGAAGCTAAACTGTTAAGGCACATCAAGGGATCTCCAAACACGACATGGTGTGTACTGATTTCAGCTATTTTCCATTCAAAAAGTCAAATGATGATCCTTCTTTTTGTGCCTAAGGCTAGGGTCACACTTGCATACGTTTTTTAAGGTTGCTTTTTGCAGCCTGCGTTTTTGGCCTGCGTTTTTGCTGTTAGGTGTGGGGCAGCCTGCAAAAATGCATGGTACCATTTAGTGCCATGCAAAAACGCATGCAAAAACGCATGGTACCATTTAGTGCCGTGCAAAAATGCATGCGTTTCCCATAGGGCCCCATGATAAAAAAAACACATGCGTTTTTGAAAAAGCACCAAAAAAATGCAGCATGATGCATTTTTTGGTGCTGAGCCAAAAATGCATCCAAAAAATGCGTTTTTGGCATTGGGGCATACATTTTTTATATGGGGTCTATGGATGCGTTTTTCCATGCGTTTTTCACAAAAGACAAGTGTGAAAAATGCATGGAAAAAATGCAAGTGTGACCCTAGCCTTACTGTGCACTAAAACCATAGTTTTCCTACTTATATGAAGTATCATTGTGCTCAGTACAAATTGACTAACAATGTTTTATCCTGTTGCCCATGTGAAAATGAAACAAACTATTCATCACTTCACTAACACCTTAAAATCTTTTTCAAATTAATACTTTATTTCCATCTTATGCACACTGTTATATACAATGAATATTGGAAATACATAAGAGTTCTTTAATGCTAATTGAAAATCTTATTCTGTACACAATACGTTAAGCATGTGAAGAAAACATTACAGTTAAGAATTTATTGCTTTTTGCCTATTCGAGCAAAATGAACAAAATTGCCCAGCACTTCCTAACAAAGTGAAATATATAAAATATATGCAAAATAGACCAAATGATGCATAAGATGTTGCAATATTCTTATTTCAAATTCATATTATATACAACTAAATAATGGATATATTGATTGCTTAAAATCTTATAACGGCCGTATTAGGCCGGGGTCACACTTTGACAGGTAATTGCGGTGACCGCATCCAGATCTGGATGCGGTAACCGCAATTGCCTTCACGCTAGGGATGGGCGAATCTACTCGCTAGGACTCGTTACTCGGCGAGTAGTAAGGGACTCGCAGGACTCGGTACTCTGCGAGTTTTCCAGCGTTTACTCGCACGAGTCCAATGCAAATCAATGGCAATCCTAGCTTTGTCAGAGACCTGACAAAACTAGGATTGCCATTGTCTTGCATTGGACTCCCTACTGTGCCAGTGATAGCAGGGAAACTCGCAGAGTAAGAGCTGTCTGCTCTGTGCAGCTCCAAGGTCCTAGAGCCCACCTGCTGCCTGATGTAGCAGAGCTGAGATTGTTCTCAGTCTGCTCATTCCCTGTGCATAGACATCTATATCTATGCACAGGGGATGTAGCAGAGAGGACATCGCATTTTGGACTACGTCGGACGGAAGAGGATTTTTTAAATTAAAGATGGAGTCCCTAATGGCTTTTTTTTTTTTTATTTCTAATAAAAAATTTTCTCTGTGTGGTGTTTTTTTTAACCCTTTATTGGAGATTCTTAGTGGCCGGGTCAAACCTGGCCTGACATTAAGAATCCTGGGCTTAATACCAGCTTGTATAACAAAGGTGGTATTAACCCCTTTATTACCCAGCGTGCCACCGCCACCAGGGCCGCTGGAAGAGCGGGGTTCAGCGCCAGAGGATGGCGCTTCAATGAACGCGCCATCTTCTGGGGCGGCTGCGGGCTGCAATTTGCAGCGGGGGGTGCCCAGAAAGCTTGGGCCTACCTGCGCTGCGGATTCCAGCCCCCAGCTGCTTAGCTGTACCTGGCTAGACATAGAAATTGCGCGGAGCCCCACGCATTTTTTTTTTTATTATTTCATGAAATAATAAAAAAAAAGGGCTCCCATATATTCTTGTGTCTGGCCAGGTACAAATAGGCACCTGGGGGTTGGGGGCAGCCCGTCGCTGCCTGCTGGATCCGGCTGGTTCCAGAAATATGGTGAAGCCCACGTCAAATTTTTTTCTGACAAATCCATAAAACAATGTAAATAAAAGGGACTGCATCTTTATTAACCCCTGGACCATGGGCGAGGGGTTAATAAAGATGCAGTCCCTTTTTTAGGATTGTTTTATTGATTTTTCAGAAAAAAAAATGACGTAGGCTTCGCCGTATTTCTGGAACAAGCCGGATCCAGCAGGCAGCGACGGGCTGCCCCCAAACCCCAGGTGCCTATTTGTACCTGGCCGGACACAAGAATATAGGCGAGCCCTCTTTTTTTATTATTTCATGAATTTCATGAAATAATAAAAAAAAAAATGCGTGGGGCTCCGCGCAATTTCTATGTCTAGCCAGGTACAGCTAAGCAGCTGGGGGCTGGAATCCGCAGCGCAGGTAGGCCCAAGCTTTCTGGGCACCCCCCGCTGCAAATTGCAGCCCGCAGCCGCCCCAGAAGATGGCGCGTTCATTGAAGCGCCATCCTCTGGCGCTGAACCCCGCTCTTCCAGCGGCCCTGGTGGCGGTGGCACGCTGGGTAATAAAGGGGTTAATACCACCTTTGTTATACAAGCTGGTATTAAGCCCGGGATTCTTAATGTCAGGCCAGGTTTGACCCGGCCACCAAGAATCTCCAAAAAAGGGTTAAAAAAAACACAACACAGAGAAAATTTTTTATTAGAAATAAAAAAAAAAAAGCCATTAGGAACTCCATCTTTAATTTAAAAAATCCTCTTCCGTCCGACGTAGTCCAAAACGCGATGTCCTCTCTGCTACATCCCCTGTGCATAGATATAGATGTCTATGCACAGGGAATGAGCAGACTGAGAACAATCTCAGCTCTGCTACATCATCTCTGTGCACAGGGTGAGCAGGCGGGCTCTAGGACCCTGGGTCTGCTGCAGCCTGCAGGCTGAGAGCAGACACAGAGCAGACAGCTGGATTCCTTACTGTGCGAGTTGCCCTGCGATTACTTGCACAGTAACGAGTCCAATGCAAGTCAATGGCAATCCTAGTTTTGTCAGAGTCTCTGACAAAACTAGGATTGCCATTGATTTGCATTGGACTCGTTACTGTGCGAGTAATCGCTGGGAAACTCGCAGAGTACCGAGTCCTGCGAGTCCCTTACTACTCGTAGAGTAAAGAGTCCTAGCGAGTAGATTCGCCCATCCCTAATGCTCTGGTCTTTTGCTGTACAATGATATGATGGTCCATAATGTGTGCTGTCATAGTCAAGCTAGGAGCAGAGGCAAAGCACTACATTGAATGATCAGCACTGCCATGGTCTCCACTCCCTCATATCAACTTGGCTGCTTCCTGTCCCCTGAAATCCTAGCACTATGCATTGCTGAATTTCTCTGTCCCCGAAGAGAGGGGTAAGAGCTGAAGAGCAGATATGATTTTATTGATTTATGAGCCATCTATAAATCTTAGAACTGTAGTAGAGAGGTCTGCATCATCAAGTAGAAGGGCAGGGACAGAAAAAAAAAAGACTATCTCCCCATAGTTTCCCTTTTAGTGTATATGTTAATTTAAAATGGCGCAGCATTTAAGAGTCAAACATACCTGGCTGTGATCATACAGCCAGTGGCTGATACTTGGTGCCTTCGATTCAGGCAGCATGTATCAGTGTATCAGCTGACAGGTTCCCTTTAGGTAGAGATGATCTGTCAATATTCAGATTTGCACAATCAAGGAAATTTTACTTAGAAATTTGATTGACTGAGAATTCACTCTAAGCAAATTGAATGTCCATTATTCTGCTCTATGGTCTGCTATGAGCATAGTAAACGTAAGATATATATAAAAAAAAAACCCTCATCGACTCACTTAACTATGTGTGCACAATAAAAGAAAACTTTGTAAAAAAAGGGAGAACTAACCTTTATTTGCTATATAGTTGTTGCATCTGTCTGTATTGATTACTTTTCAATCCCTCTTTTATGAGACAGCATGAAATAAATACAGCGATTGTAACATTGATTTTTGTTGCAGCATTCACTTGGTAGGAGCAATAGTATACACTTAGCTTGGTTTGCTATGGACATGATAATACCGAATCCAAAATCAAAACCACAATCCAAATTTTTTTAATATAAAGTTTTAAAAGTTTCCCTAAGCTGTAACTTTTTTTAAGTGTTGATGGAGCTACCTGAATTATTATTTTTAGTATTAATCATTTCTATTTTGGGGTTCTCAAGACTTTTTGAGTGCTTTTTTTCATATGAATTATACAGTAGCTTTGTTATTTTGTGGTGTTTACTGGTTCAACAAACAGTATGCTAATTTTGTAGCTTTGGTCGCAAAGAGTAAAGAGTTAGTCTTGGGTTTTTTAGCTTACAGTCTCAGCATTGACAGGTATGTGAAGAATAACAAAAGAACCAGTTTACCATATAATTCGGCTCCTAATCCTCAGCACAGGAAACGACTCCTACATGATGTGGTTCAACAATAATAGTTAGCACAGATCAATATTCTAGCCATTTCATAGAATAAAAAAAGGATTTCAGCAATTTTGTATTGTAGCAAAATTAAAACAATTATTTCAGATATAAACAACACTTACCGTATATACTCGTGTATAAGCCGACCCGTGTATAAGCCGACCCCCCTACTTTTGCCCCCAAAAACCTGGGAAAACCTATTGACTCGCATATAAGCCGAGGGTGGACCCCAGCACAGGTATACAGTCCCCAGCAGTGTGGTATACAGCCCCCAGCAGTGAGGTATATAGGCCCCCCCAGTGGTATACAGGTCCAAGCAGTATGGTATACAGCAGGCCCCCAGTGGTATACAGCAGCCCCCAGGAGCATACAGCATCCCCCAGGAGTATACAGCATCCCCCAGGAGTATACAGCATCCCCCAGGAGTATACAGCAGCCCCAGGAGTATACAGCAGCCCCCATTAGTATACAGCAGCCCCCATTAGTATATAGCAGCCCCCAGGAGTATACAGCATCCGCCAGGAGTATACAGCAGCCCCCAGTAGTATACAGCAGGCGAGTGCCAGCAGGAGGGGGCTGTATCAGATAATGCACTTCTCTCCCAGCCACGGGATGCAGTGCACTAACTGATGCAGCCCCCTCCTGCCGGCACTCGCCCCCCATTCTGTGCAGGGCCCCCCAGCAGCATTAACTTACCATCCAGCGTCTTCATCACCGCGGGCCCTCGGGTCTGTCCTCGCGCTGTGTTCCCGATCTCACGTGACCCGTCTCCGCTGCGGCATGACGTCATCGCGGGTCACGTGATCGGAACACAGCGCGTGATGAAGACGCTGGATGTAAGTTAATGCAGCAGGGGGCTCTGCACAGTGTGGGGGCCAGCAGGAGGGGGGCTGCCTGTGTACCACTGGGGGGCTGCCTGTATACACTGGGGGCTGTATGCACGGCTCCCCCTGCCGCTGTGATGGGCGGGGGGAGCCGTGCATATCTAATGAGCAGTGTCACGTGACGTGCTGCTCAGTCAGCAGCCTCCCCCCGCCTGCTACAGCATCCCCAGCACCCGGACACAGCCCCCACCATAGGATTACCGTATTGACCCGTGTATAAGCCGAGGGGGGGACTTTTCAGCCTAATTTTTGGGCTGAAAAACTCGGCTTATACACGAGTATATACGGTAAATATATGCACTTTTCTTCACATTCCAGGATATACTATGGTCTGAAATGTATTGTGTTATTTGTACCTGGAAATATTTTCTTTTTTAATTTACTGTAATAGCGATTGCTGAAATATTCTTTAATCCAAGAAACTGATGGAATATACATTCATGGACAAAAGTGTTGGCACCCTTAAAATTCTTCCAGAAAATGAAGTATTTTTCCCAGAAAATTATTGCAATTATGCATGTTTTGGATACATGTGTTTATTTCCCTTATATGTATTGGAACAACACAAAAAAAACACAGTTCCTATAGTCAAACATGGTGGAGGTACAAAGATGCTTAGCATTTGTTTTGCTGCCTGTAGCACGATGTTCCTTGGCTGTGTGCACGGCATCATGAGATTTTAAAGTATCATAGGAGTTGGGGTTGCAATGTAGTGCCTAGTTTCAGAAAACTGGGTTTGTGTCCTAGGTCATGGGTCTTCTAGCAGGACAATGACCCCAAAAACACTTCAGTAAGCACCCAGAAATGGATGGAAACGAAGCGCTGGACAGTTCTGAAGTGACCAACAATGAGTCCGGATCTAAATCCCATTGAACACCTGTGTCTGTTGAGAGATCGTAAAATTGCTGTTGGAAGAAGTCACCCTACAAATGTCAGAGACCAGGAACAGTTAGCAAAGAAAAGTGCTCCAAAATTCTAGTTTAGTTGTGTAAGAAGATTGTTGACGGGTATAGGAAGTGATTGATTAAAGTTATTTATTCTAAAGGGTGTGCATCCAAATATTGGGTTGAGGGTGCCAATACACACCAAAGATATAGACATTTTTATTACAAAAGCATGTAATTGTGAAAATGTTCTTGTTGAAATGCTTAATTTTCAGAACAATTTCAAGGGTGCCAAAATTTTCAGCCATAATTGCATGTCTGTATTCACTGACTATAAATATGTGTATTTTGTTAACAATAAAGGACACAAAATAAATATTTTTTCAATCCTTCAATTTTTTTTTAATTTTTATACTTTGCTTGTTGTATGTTCACCAATTTTTATGTAAGAATAGTAGGAAATCACACATCCTCTGCCTCTTGTCCCTGGTGCAGCCACTTTGCATCCCTTTAGCCAGCTTCCTGTTTCTCAGTTGTGAAAGGTTGAGGATTATTAATCGGCCATATTTTACTCAGGATCACAGTTACAGAGTCAATCCAGGTCTCAGTTTGAAACTTGGATTCCGATCTTCAAATAAGGCCAGAATCGCTCAGCTGAAGGCATCATGGGAAATTATCATTGTTAATGTGAAAGTCGAGATATGTCCGGTTCTCACTTTAATCCCTGTTACCGCAGGCTGGGTTGTGATTAGAAATGAGCAGACTGTATGAAATCGGAGTTCAATGACTTTGTCAAATTTTCATCAAATATTTTTCATGTGGCAAATATAGTTGCGTGAATCATATTACTGGAATTGTTGGAACAATAAACATGTGGGAGAGGAGAGAAAATCCTGTTGACTATAAGGGCTTATACTCCACAGGATGGAGAAAAAGAGAAAAATAAAAGCCCCTGCTTATTATTGGAGCTTACTCTCTAGAGGATAGAGAGAGCAAAAAGCCCTTGTTGACAATAAGAGCTTACTCTCTACAGGAAAGAGAGATTGAGGACCTTACCACAGCATTACTTTGGTTAGTCAACCATTGCACTCATGCAATGTGCAGCTTTGCCTTGATTATAAAAGGAAGGCATTACTACGGTAGTGCAGGACACCAGCCTCCAATCACTAAACACCGCCTTAATCTTGGAGGGCAGCAAACCACTGGCTGTCCTGCACAATGAATAGGATTCACATAGGACGCTGTTCACACAGGTTACTGCAATGTGTGCCCAGCCTCTTACATTAGCCCCCATCTCAGTAGGCGGGCTGTTTCTGGCACTACAACACTGCTACCTGCCAGAACAAACGTCCCATATGGCCTAGCTGCACCCTGCAATATAAAGAGTGCAAAAAAAGCCCAATAACAATTCATGAAATTGTGGGGTATTAGTTTGTCTTTTGGTCCAAAACACGTAAGCTTGTGACCCACTTCAAGGATCCACACTTCTCACAAATATAATATAAATCTAATATTGATGTATTAGTCAACGTGTTTCAGGGCTACCTCCTCAGGACAAATCAATATCATATTGCCATATTTCAGGACGTTTCAGGGAAACAAATGACTAATAAATCAATATTATATTCACCCTTTGATGTCTCATGGAATACGGCAGTGCAGTTTTTAACCCTTCATCTTCTCTACATTAATTTTCTGAGATAATGACCTTTGGATTTTCATTGGCTGTAAGCCATAATAATCAACATTTACAGAAAAAAAAAAAACTTTTTGATGATATTCTAATTCATTGAGATGCACCGGTATGTCAAATAGCAGTTAGAACAATCCCCATAAACAACATTTCTTGGCTGCTCAGTAGTCACTCTGCAAAGGTCTTGAGATATGTATTTGGCAGGGAAAGGGTTAATGTTTCCATAATTAATTATTGAATCCTGTTTTTTTATTTTCTTTATAAACATTACAATTTTAAAAGAATAATGCACTTTGCATTTTTCATTTCATATATCAGCCAAGTGATAATGTTTCTTTTCGCAATCATCCTTATTAATGTTTGCAGAGAAATTAGCATACTCCTACTTTAATTCCCCTACTTTATTCTCAATTACTCTCAACTCCTTATTAAATTTCATTTTTTCCTCTTAAATACAGCAGGTGAAATAAGTATTTTTTTCATTTTATTTTTTAAACCAAACATTTATTCAAATAAATCTTTTAACAACATATATAACTTTTACACAATAATCTATAATATAAAAGCCGAAGGCCACTTCCGGAGAACCCGAAGGTTACTTCCGTGATGGCCTCCGGACCATGCTGGTGACGTCATCCAGTGCAGGGTAGCCGGCCGGCGCCTGGCTACAGGGATCGGCAGAGGAACGTTCCGCTCTCGGACGTTCCGTCTGCCCTCCAGCCTCTCCCCTCCAGCCAGTAGCGTAGCCAGCGGGGGGGGGGCAGGGGGGCCCATTGCCCCACCTCGGGAGGCCCGCACCCCCTGGGGGGCCCCATCCTGACAGCAGCCGGCCCCGCCCGCCGTAGACGAGGGAGGACGGGACTCCTGTCCTGCAGCACTGCCCGCCCCTCCTCTCCTCCTACACCAGGTGCACGGCGGCCATGGGGAGTCTGAACCCCTCACCCAGCTACGCCTCTGCCCTCCAGCCTCTCCAGCTTCCGCTCTGCCCCTCCAGCCTCTCCAGCTTCCCCTCTGCCCCTCCAGCCTCTGCCCTCCAGCCTCTCCACTTCCCCTCTGCCCTCCAGCTCTGCCCTCTAGCCTCTCCAGCTTCCCTCTGCCCCTCAGCCTCTGCCCCCCAGCCTCTCCAGCTTCCCCTCTGCCCCTCCCGCCTTGCCTCCAGCCTCGTCCTCCCCTCCAGCCTCCGCCTCCCCTCCGCCTCCCCTTTCCCCTCCAGCCTCCCTCTCCCCTCCAGCCTCCCCTCTCCCCTCCAGCTTCCGCTCTCCCCTCCAGCCTCAGCTCTCCCTTTCAGCCTCCACTCTCCCCTCCAGCCTCCCCTCTCCCTCCAGCCTCTGCTCTCCCTCCAGCCTCTGCTCTCCCCTCCAGCCTCTGCCTCCACCTCTGCCCTCCAGCCTCTGCTCTCCCCTCCAGCCCCTCTACTCCAGCCTCTGCCCTCCAGCCTCCGCTCTCCCCTCCAGCCTCTCCCCTCCAGCTTCCGCTCTCCCCTCCAGCCTCTCCCCTCCAGCCTCCGCTCTCCCCTCCAGCCTCTGCTCTCCCCTCCAGCCGTCGCTCTCTCCCCAACAGCCTCCGCTCTCCCCTCCAGCCTCCGCTCTCTCCCCTCCTCCCTCAGCCTCTGCCCTCCAGCCTCCGCCTCCCCTCCAGCCTCCGCTCTCCCCTCCAGCCTCTGCTCTCCCCTCCAGCCGTCGCTCTCCCCAACAGCCTCCGCTCTCCCCTCCAGCCTCCGCTCTCCCCCTCCAGCCTCCTGCCCCTCCAGCCTCCGCTCTCCCCTCCAGCCTCCGCTCTCCCCTCCAGCTCCGATCTCTCCCTCCAGCCTCCGCTCTCCCCTCCAGCCTCCCCTCTCCCTCCAGCCTCTGCTCTCCCCTCCAGCCTCCGCTCTCCCCTCCAGCCTCCGCTCTCCCCTCCAGCCTCCGCTCCCTCGCCTCTCCCCTCCACCCTCTGCCCTCCAGCCTCTGCCCTCCCCTCCAGCCTCTCCCCTCCAGCCTCCGCTCTTCCCTCCGCCTCCGCTCTCCTCCTCCACCCTCTGCCCTCCAACCTCTCTGCCCTCCCCTCCAGCCTCTCCCCTCCAGCCTCCGCTCTCCCCTCCGGCCTCCGCTTTCCCCTCCAGCCTCCGCTCTGCCCTCCAGCCTCCCTTGTCCTCTGCCCTCCAGCCTCCCCTGTCCTCCATCCTCCCCTGTCCTCTGCCCTCCAGCCTCCCCTGTCCTCTGCCCCCCAGCTTCCCCTGTCCTCTGCCCTCCAGCCTCCCCTGTCCTCTGCCCTCCAGCCTCCCCTTTCCTCTGCCCTCCAGCCTCCCCTGTTCTCTGCCCTCCAGCCTCCCCTGTCTTCACCCCTCCAGCCTCCG
The DNA here is from genome assembly GCA_033576535.1 of Allobates femoralis. NCBI lineage: Eukaryota > Metazoa > Chordata > Amphibia > Anura > Aromobatidae > Allobates > Allobates femoralis. Next base: position 202,154,413 of record JARQOC010000002.1, read on the forward strand.
CTCTCCTCACCCCTCCATATGCAATGTACAGTATGTGTATATATGTGTGTATGTAGTCATTTCCCTCACTTTGTCCGCACTTCCCTCACTTTGTCCGCACTTCCCTCACTTTGTCCGCACACATACACACACACACACTCTGTTATACTTACCACCGGCCCTGCATCAGCCGCCTGGATCCTCAGTTGACATGTCGCCACCCCCGAACTACTGGATCCAATATAGCGTCCAAGAAGTCTCGCCAAACTTCCCGGACGCCATATTGGATCCAGTCGTCCGCGGGCGGCGACATGTCAACTCAGGATCCAAGCGGCGGGGAAGACGCAGGGTCGTTGCTAACTATAGCGGAGTGTGTATATGTGTGTGTGCGTATGTATGTATGTGTGTGCTAACCACTCTGCCCACGGCACTGCGCTCACCACTCTGCCCACGCCACTGTGCTGACCACTGTCACCGCACTCACTGCTAACCACTGAGCCACCGCACTCACTGCTAACCACTGAGCCACCGCACTCACTGCTAACCACTGAGCCACCGCACTCACTGCTAACCACTGAGCCACCGCACTCACTGCTAGCCACTGAGCCACCGCACTCACTGCTAACCACTTAGCCACCGCACGCACTGCTAACCACTGAGCCACCGCACTCACTGCTAACCACTGAGCCACCGCACTCACTGCTAACCACTGAGCCACCGTATACTCTGCTAACCACTGAGCCACCTGTATACACACAATTCATTTCACCGCACTCCCCTAACTATTAGTAAATAAACTATATATGGATTCTAGACTACCCGATTCTTTAGAATCGGGCTGCCATCTTGTATCATTATAACAGTCATGTCCAAATAATCATCACCAGTGTAAACCAATTCCAAAACCAGATATTATAGGAGAGGGAAGGGAAAGAAAGGACCACACAGAAGGAAAGGGGCAGCCAGGATTGGACGCGAGGTAAATTAATGGATAGTGGGTTTTTGAGTTTTGGAATGATTATGATTACTGCCTCAAGGTTTACATGGCTTATTGGAGAGCTTCATTTCCAAAAATTGAAAGTTTTTAGGAGGTAAGGAGCTAAAGTTTTGACGAAACAATGATAATGTTATAACACAATAGAATCAGAATATGATGCAAAAACTGATTTGTTTATTAGATGAATGACGTATTAAAAATAATGGGGTGACAAAAAGCGGTGCATACAAAAAGAGCCGATTACAGGATTTCAGGGAGTAACACAGTCATGATTACAGGGCATATTCAAGAATGACATAAATGTATCATTACTCATTACATGCAGGATCCACACAATACATAGAAGTACATACATAATTAGAGCATAGTGATAATAATAGCTAGAACCCAGCTGCAAAAGCAGAAATACCTAATAAAGTGCAAGTGCTGTGCCAAAGAGCTAGTAAAAACCAGCATAAGGAACTGCAAATGCAGAGGGAGCAGCTAGAGAGACTTAACTCCATGCAGTATGGAAACCAGCAGATAAATGGTTACAGAGTCAGACATCTGAGCATACCCATATATGAACTTAAAGAATTCCCTTAGGCCTGATCACGGCTAGGAGCCCCAACGCGGCGTTTCGCTGTACTGGTGTGGTAACCACAGCTTCCTCAAGGGGACATATCCCCTCCACACCAAAATAGGGCTCCCCTACAGTCAATTTTTGAGAATTCGGAGAATCAACAACTCCACGAAAATTTACAAAAGACAGGCCGGTGAGCTAACTTCAGCCCTCAAAGCAAGGGGGTACCCTGAGACCATTTTAACACAGGCCCAAAAGAGCTGAAAGTAGGTTGATGGATAGCACTGTAACCCCCATAAGAATTAAAGAACAGTCAAAGGAAAAAAGGTTCTTTTTCAGTTTCAGGTATGGTCCTATGTTTGAGAAAATTACTTCATGCATTAACAAACATTGGCACCTCATTCAGTCGGCCTCCCACGTCCCAGATTCTGCTTTACCAGTGGCCTACAGGCGTAGTAGAAACCTCGGAGACGTATTGATACAAAAACGCCTGAAAGTTCTGCCCCTCCAGAAAAACAGCTGGCTACCCTGGTCCCCAATAAAAGGCAACCATAAATGTGGCAGCTGCCCATGGTGCAGATATTTTGTGCCAGGGTCGACTGTTAGCGTTAACGGCAATAACATAGTTATCAGGAATTATATCAATTGCAGATCGAAGGGGTAATCTACATGATAAAGTGCCCTTGCGGGCATTTCTATATTGGAAAAACTATAAGACCTTTGTTCCACAGGTTCCGCGAACATTTTAATTCTATCACCAGTGGAGCAGGCAGTCCACGCCTTATCAGCCATATTAGGGACTGTCACCAAGAAGCCCCTGAGTCACTTACTTTCATGGGATTAGAAAGGCCACCTCCACTCCCAAGAGGAGGTAACTTTGATAGACACTTGCTACAAATCGAATCGAAGTGGATAATCAAGACTGACGCACAGGGGCCTCTTGGCATGAACGCTAAAATTGATATGGCCATCTTTTTGTAATTTGAACCTAGGGGGGATTTTTGTAGTTTAGCTGCCACCAAATATTAAGTTCTAGCTGTGGTTTTTATGGGGTTAAGTTAGGTTACAGCTCGAGTACTACGTAGATTTTACACCCTGGGAAAAAAAAAAAAGGGGGAATAAAAACTCCTTTCCCATTGTCTGGTACAGTGGCACATCCTTAACGCTGATGCCCCCCTCCTGCTTAATGCAGAAAGGAAGGGCAAGGATATCGTTATCATTATATAAGGGGGCCTTTCAACTGCCTCTCCTAGCGAGAGACAATTAATGTTTGTTAATAACATTAGCCTCACTTCAATGGACTTTGTTAATAATGTCTGTTTTAGTGTGTATTCTTCCCTGAATGATTGTTAGCACCTCAGTAACAGAGTTGCCAGCCCTTGTAAAATGCATGAGATGATGCAAAAAAGGGGAGAAAGAAAGGGAAAAAAAAGCTGGTACTTATAATGCTTGTTGGTACAACAGGGGTTAATCGGCCATGTTACGCAAATTAGGTTCTCACAGCGTCTGGGTGTCTGCCACTTTGCCTTTCAATTGGTTATCTCTCAGGTTAGTTTAGCCTGCTAGATTAGACGTGACAGATGGAAGACCGAATCTGTCCCTCTACTGTAAGTAAAACATTTCTACAACCTGTCATTTCAGCAGTCTGGTCTTTCTCATGAACATGGTATGATTTCAATTTCTATTTCTTGTCTAATTACTGTATTTTTTAGCCTCTGTATTTTCAATGTTTTTTATGAAATCTCTCACTTATTGATTGTTTTAATTGTAATCAGCTGGTCAGTTTGTGGTTCACTTCCTATAAAAAGGTTGTTTCACAACTGATCCAGCTAGTCTGTTGAAGCGGAAGTCCGTGAAACGGACCGTTGCTCCCCCTGCACCTCCCTGCCCAGCACCTAAGATGTAACCTACCTGAGAAAGCACAATAAAGCCTGTATGTAAAAAAGATCTCCTGAGTGCCGCTGCTCTCCTCACTTTTTGTTTGCAAGATTAACCCTTCAGCTGAGCAACAGGATTTCACTAACGCCGCTGTACGACATGAGAGACTCTAAGCAGGTCAGTGCCCGGTTCCTTCTCCATTTACCATATTTGCATATCTGCAATAGCTCTCTCCTTCCATGTCCTCAACAGAACAGACCTCCTGTAAGTGAAACCTAACACTGTGCTGTTAGCAAAGGAAGGAGGGAGGAGAGAGCTGCTGAGAGGGAGTGCATAATTACATGACAGTTTATACAGCAGCCGGACAATTCCTATTTGGTTATAATGGACAGGACTAATCCAGAAGTTTACTGCAGGGTCTGACAATTATGATAACATTGATACTACAAACGGTACAATAAATACTTTACATGTTTTTAAAAGGTCTGCCCAAGTCCCTTAAAATATATCACCAATTTTTAAGTAAATATATTCTAAAGGTGCTATTGACATGGATTTCTAACCAGATGTTGGTGACAACCCATCCACTCCATAAAGGCAAAGAAGTCAAACCATAATAATGAGAAATGACACTGGTAAAAAGTATTGAACATTTGAAGAAAAAGGGGTGTAAAAATCTATGGAAAGTCATGAAACCGGCTGAAAGATCGTATAGCCAAATTGATTAAGAGACTAAAACAGTTAAGCTTAACTAATTTTGTGGTGTTGAAAATTATTATGATGCATAAATTAGCTGATTGACTTCAATTTTCAACATCCAGAGTTGTAATTACTTATGACTAGAGATGAGTAAACCCGCAGATGTTTGGGTTTGGGCGCATCCAGCTTGTCTTTAAAAAAGTG
>JARQOC010000002.1:202158831-202266530 GCA_033576535.1 Allobates femoralis
TGGAGCATCGCAAAGTGTGATGGTACCCTAATACAATGTAAATCAAGTCTTTATTACTTAATATGATCTTATCTAAACCTTACCAGGATTGTCTGCTTTAGATTGATATAGACATACAATCCTACTTCCTAAAAAGTTAGAATGCCAATTAAATTGTTAGGAAAACAAAAATGCTATGAAATTGCAAAGACTTTGAATATTCCACCATCTTCATTACATTAGCAAAAGTTTCAGAATTCTGGAGAAATTCATGTGCACAAAAGACAAGGTGACTGTCAGTAGTGCATGCTCGTGATCTATGGGCTCTCAGAGGGCAAGGCATTTAAAATGGGCATGACTTGGTTGTGTCAATCACTGCATGGGCTCAGGAATGCTTCTAGAAATCACAATCTGTAAACATTGTTTGCTGTGCAATCTACACATGCAAGTTACAGCTTCATCAAACAAAGAAAAAGCCATTTATCAGCACAATCCAGAAAGACTGTCACATTTTCTGGGTGAAAGCTCATATAAAAGGGACTAAGGCAAAATGGATAACTGTTCTGTTGTCAGAAGAATCAAAATTTAAAATTTGTAATGGAAATCATAGACCTCATGTCATGTGAACATAAGAGGAGGAGGACCATCGAGCCTATTATCAACCTAAGGTTCAAAAGCCTGAATCTCTGATAGTATGGGGTGGCATTAGTGTGTGTGGCATGGGCACCTTAAACTTCTTAAAAGGCATTATCAAGGCTAAGTATTATATAGAGGTTTTAGAACAACATATACTCTGATCCAGATGCCCATTTCAGAGAAGGTCTTATAGATTTAAGCAAAACAATGCAAAATAACAAAGTGAGATTATGAACTGACCGCCTGCTGTCCAGACCTTTCACCAATAAAAATACTTTTGGCATATTATGAAAAAAAAACCTGGCAAAGAAAACCCAGGACTTTTGACACTTAGAATCCTGCAGACAAGAATGGGACAACAGTACAAAATTTCACCAGTTGGGACTCTCATGCCCAAGACATTTAAAAAAAAACCTCAAGGGATATAAAAAAAAAATTGTACTGTCCATGCCTTCATACACTATGAATAGTGATGAGCGAGTACTAAAATGCTCGGGTGCTCGAAGCTCGGGCCGAGCATCCCGAGATACTCGTGTACTCGGCCCGAGTACCGAGCCCAATGTTATCCTATGGGAGACCCGAGTATTTTTATGAAATGACTGCCGGCAGCATGTAGAAACCCTATAAATGTCACAAAAGTCTCAGAAGAGTGCTCAAATGACATGGCAACACCATGGGGAAGACCCCTGGAAGCATTTCTCACTCAAAAGTCACAGCTGTGAACAATCTTGTCCAAGTTTCATGCCAATTTTACGGAGTCACCAGAAAACCTTCCAAAATGATACCAAAATGAATATTTAGGGTGGAAATGTTAAGGGCACATACCTAATAGTGAGATACAGCTGGTGTATGTTACTTTTTGTGATTACATGAAAGATTTTACGTGAAAACATTGTGCGGCACTCCGATGTCCCTGAGAAGAGACGTACATGAAGGCCTCTTGACATAATGTGCCCATTTTGAGGAACTGGGTCTATTGTAGTATTTTCCTTTGCCAGGGCAGTCCAAAATTTGGAGGTTCACCAATGCCCCTGGATAGAGACGTGCATGCGGGCCTGTAAACCTGAAGTGGGTGTATAGTAGTATAGCCCTTTGGCCAGGGCAGCCAAAAATTGGGAGGCTCCACATTGTCCCAGGATAGAGACGTGCAGGAGGGCCTGTAAACCTGAAGTGGGTGTATTGTAGTATAGCCCTTTGGCCAGGGCAGCCAAAAATTGGGAGGTTCAACAATGACCCATGCATACAGACATGCAGGAGGGCCTGTAAACCTGAAGTGGGTGTATTGTAGTATAGCCCTTTGGCAGGGCAGCCAAAAATTGGGAGGTTCAACAATGACCCATGCATACAGACATGCAGGAGGGCCTGTAAACCTCAAGTGGGTGTATTGTAGTATAGCCCTTTGGCAGGGCAGCCAAAAATTGGGAGGTTCAACAATGACCCATGCATACAGACATGCAGTAGGGCCTGTAAACCTCAAGTGGGTGTATTGTAGTATAGCCCTTTGGCCAGGGCAGCCAAAAATTGGGAGGCTCCACATTGTCCCAAGATAGAGACGTGCAGGAGGGCCTGTAAACCTCAAGTGGGTGTATTGTAGTATAGCCCTTTGGCCAGGGCAGCCAAAAATTGGGAGGCTCCACATTGTCCCAGGATAGAGACGTGCAGGAGGGCCTGTAAACCTCAAGTGGGTGTATTGTAGTATAGCCCTTTGGCCAGGGCAGCCAAAAATTGAGAGGCTCCACATTGTCCCAGGATAGAGACATGCAGTAGGGCCTGTAAACCTCAAGTGGGTGTATTGTAGTATAGCCCTTTGGCCAGGGCAGCCAAAAATTGGGAGGCTCCACATCGTCCCAGGATAAAGACATGCAGTAGGGCCTGTAAACCTCAAGTGGGTGTATTGTAGTATAGCCCTTTGGCAGGGCAGCCAAAAATTGGGAGGTTCAACAATGACCCATGCATACAGACATGCAGTAGGGCCTGTAAATCTCAAGTGGGTATATTGTAGTATAGCCCTTTGGCAGGGCAGCCAAAAATTGGGAGGCTCCACATTGTCCCTGGATAGAGACGTGCATGAGGGCCTCAAAACATTTTTCCCATTGAAAAGGAGCGGGTCTCCTGTCGTTGTAATGCCCATTCTAAAAGAATGGGCGAAAAAATTTACCACTGCGGGTATACCTCAAACAACAGCCTAACTATTGTAACGGTCATCATGGTGGCTCATGAGGAGAAGGAGGAGCTGTCCAGCAATTAGCCAAAGTCCAGAAGTGTGTACCCATGGGTGAGTGGAGGTACATGGCAAATTCCCATAACAAAATTTAAATTCAGTTGTCATTTGTTGGTGGTGTGGTGAAGTCTGGCCCAATCCAACCCTTGTTCATCTTGATCAGAGTCAGCCTGTCAGCATTTTCAGTTGACAGGCGGGTGCGTTTATCAGTAATGATTCCACCTGCGGCACTGAAAACACGCTCTGACAATACACTAGCGGCAGGGCAGGCCAGGACTTCCAAGGCATAGAGAGCCAATTCATGCCACGTGTCCAGCTTAGAGACCCAATAATTCAAAGGCACAGAGGAATCTCGCAGTACAGTTGTTCGATCTGCAAGGTACTCCTTCAGCATCTGCCCAAACTTAGCATTTCTTGTGGCACTACCCCGCACCTCAGGGGCTGTGGTACGTGAGGGGCTGAGAAAACTGTCCCACATCGTAAAGACAGTTCCCCTACCTCTGGCGGATTTGACTTGTGCCCCTCTCGGCCGTACGCCTTGGTTGTCCACCGAATCCTGACCTATGCCGCTAGCGTTTTGTGAGGGGAATGATTTGCCTACTTCCGTGACTATGGCCCTGTGGAACTGCTGCATTTTTTCTGACCTCTCCGCCTCAGGAATGAGAGACATAAAGTTCTCCTTGTAGCGTGGGTCTAAGAGTGTTGCCAACCAGTACTGATTGTCGGCCAAGATGTTCTGAACGCGAGGGTCACGAGCCAGGCAGCTTACCATAAAGTCAGCCATGTGCGCCAGACTCTTAACAGCCATCACTTCAGTATCCAGACCAACACGATGACTGAACATGCTGTCCTCCTCCTCCTCCTCCTCATCTCCCCTGTCCTCTGGCCTGCCACGCTGAATCGAGGGTATGACTGGTGTGCATGTCATATCCTCAATTTGGCCAGAGAGTTGCTTCATGTCTTCATCCTCCTCCTCCTCGTCATAGTCCTCCACTGCAAGTCATCGCGCTCGGCCTGCAATGCATCCTCTTTGTTTTTCAGCAGAGACCGTTTTAGAAGGCAGAGTAGTGGTATGGTGACGCTAATAATGGCGTCATCGCCGCTCACCATCTTGGTGGAGTCCTCAAAGTTTTGGAGGACGGTACATAGGTCCGACATCCATCTCCACTCCTCAGGTGTTATGTGTGGAGTTTGACCCATTTCCCGACGGCTTAGGTGATGCAGGTAGTCCACAACTGCCCTCTTCTGCTCACATATCCTGACCAACATGTGCAGAGTTGAATCCCAACGCGTGGGGACATCACACACCAGTCTGTGGGCCGGAAGACGCAAACGGCGCTGAAAGCCGGCAAGGCCGGCTGAAGCAGCAGGTGACTTGCGAAAATGTGCAGACAGACGGCGAACTTTTACCAGCAGTTCAGACAGCTCTGGGTATGACTTTACAAACCTCTGAACCACCAGGTTGAGCACTTGGGCCACGCATGGAACATGCGTCAGCTGGCCTCGCCTCAAAGCTGCCACCAGGTTCCGGCCATTGTCACACACGACCTTTCCTGGCTTTAGGTTCAGAGGTGTGAGCCAGTGATCTGCCTGCTGTTTCAGAGCTGTCCACACCTCTTCTGCATTGTGGGGTTTGTCACCTATGCAGACTAGCTTCAGCACAGCCTGTTGCCGCTTTGCAGAGGCAGTGCTGCAGTGCTTCCAGCTTGGGACTGGTGTGGAGGGTACAGTGGATGAGGAGGCTGAGGAGCATGACATTCTGGAGCTGTAGAGTGTCGGTGAAACTCTGACAGAGGTAGGGCCTGCTATCCTTGGTGTGGGAAGGATGCGTTCCGTCCCTCGCTCAGACTGGGTCCCAGCCTCTACAATATTAATCCAGTGTGCCGTCAAGGAGATGTAGCGGCCTTGCCCACAAGCACTTGTCCACGTGTCTGTGGTTAGGTGGACTTTGGCTGAAACAGCGTTGTTCAGGGCACGTGTGATGCTGTTGGACACGTGGTTATGCAATGCGGGGACAGCACATCTGGAGAAATAGTGGTGGCTGGGGACCGAGTAACGTGGGACAGCAGCCGCCATCAGGTCGCGGAATGCTTCTGTCTCCACCAGCCGGAAAGGCAACATTTCTAGCGCTATGAGTCGCGAAATGTGATAATTCAGGACTGTGGCATGTGGGGCGTTGGCAGCGTATTTGCGCCTGCGTTCAAATGTTTGCTGAATGGATAATTGAACGCTGCGCTGGGACAAGGACGTGCTTGATGCTGGTGTTATTTTTGCGTGGGCAACTTCAGGTGCAGGGCCGGAGGCTTGTTCGCGGCCAGCATGGACAGGGGATTGGCTCACACGCACAACACGCGAAGACGTAGCAGTGACATCAGCAAGTACCGCTCCTCGACTCTGTTGTACTTCCCACAAAGTCGGGTGCTTGGCTGACATGTGCCTGATCATGCTGGTGGTGGTCAGGCTGCTAGTTTTCGTACTCCTGCTGATACTGGCATGGCAGGTGTTGCAAATGGCCTTTTTAGAGTCTTCTGGAGCCAACTTAAAAAACTCCCAGACTCTGGAAGACCGAACATTTGCACAGGCACCTTGAGTCGTGTTGGTGTTCCGGGGAACGGTTGGCTGCCTTCTGCCTGCGGACACGACCCTGCTTCCTACTGCCTGTTGGGATGCTACGCCTCCCTCTCCCTGTTCACTGCTGGCCTTGCTCTGCATATCCTCCTGCCATGTTGGGTCAGCTACTGGATCATCCACCACGTCGTCTTCCTCTTCCGCACCCTGATCCTCCTCCTGACTTCCTGGCAATTGTGTCTCATCATTGTCCACCCCTTGTTGAGACACATTGCCAACGTTCCGTTCGTGAGAACGTGGCTGCTCAAATATTTGGGCATCTGTACATACCATCTCCTCATCACCCACTTCAAGAGGAGCTGGCAACAGGCCAGATTCTGCGAATGGATACGTGAACAGCTCTTCCGAGTGTCCTAGTGTGGGATCAGTAATGTCTGTGGACGTGTACTGGTCCTGGTGGTAGGAAGGAGGATCAGGTTGGGAAATGTGCGGTGCAGTATCACGGCTACTGACACTTGACCGTATGGAAGACAGGGTGTTTGTGGAGGTGCCCATCTGACTTGAAGCATTATCCAAGTAACAACCTGTTGACACTGGTCTTGGTTCAAGAGCGGTGTACTGCTGCGGGCCCCAAGAATTTGGGACAGGACGTGCGAGCGAGGAGATGTGCCCCTTTGTTGTTGCGAAATTAGTGCTTGCACACGACCTCGGCCTCTACCTGCACCACCATCACGTCCACTTCCTTGTTCCTTGCCAACGCCCTTGCGCATTTTGCCTGTATACAGCGACAACTGTCTGGTGACTGTTGAGGTCACAGGAGATTAGGATTTTAGTCCCTAACCTGTATCAAGGTAGTAAGTAACCAGTCTGGTGACTGTAATGGTCACAGGAGATTAGGATTTTAGTCCCTAACCTGTATCAAGGTAGTAAGTACACCAGTCTGGTGACTGTAATGGTCACAGGAGAGTAGGATTTTAGTCCCTAACCTGTATTAAGGTAGTAAGTACACTAGTCTGGTGACTGTAATGGTCACAGGAGATTAGGATTTTAGTCCCTAACCTGTATTAAGGTAGTAAGTACACCAGTCTGGTGACTGTAATGGTCACAGGAGATTAGGATTTTAGTCCCTAACCTGTATCAAGTTAGTAAGTACACCAGTCTGGTGACTGTAATGGTCACAGGAGAGTAGGATTTTAGTCCCTAACCTGTATCAAGGTAGTAAGTACACCAGTCTGGTGACTGTAATGGTCACAGGAGATTTGGATTTTAGTCCCTAACCTGGATCAAGGTAGTAAGTTCAACAGTCTGGTGACTGTTATGGTCACAGAAAAGCTTGGATTCCGATCTGTATCACCCTGCCTATATCGTCCTAGATTAGTCCTGAAAAGGACTGTTGTGGTCAGCAGCAGTTTGCAGCCCTGCGCCGGATCTACCTATGAGGGCTGCAAATCTGTCCCTAAGCAGCAGCAGACACTCTCCCTACACTCACTGTCTTGATGCCTGTGTGCAGAGCACAGCGCGGCCGGGTCTTATAAAGGCTCGGTCACGCTGTGCAGGCCGGCCAATCACTGCAATGCCACAACTAACAGGGCTGTGGCATTGCAGTGGTCTGCCAGCCAATCCCTGCATGTGGGCTGGCTCTCAAAAGAGCGCCAACATGCAGAGATGACGACCTCGAGCACAGCACGAGTATCGCGAGATTATTCGGTGCTCGCCGAGTAGCCAGAGTACAGTGATGCTCGTGCGAGTACCGAGTAGTGGCGAGCATGCTCACTCATCACTAGTAACCATCAATGAGTTTCTTACAATGCTCTGCTGGAACTTTAGACCATTTTTCTTTGGCAAACTGCTCCAGGTCCCTGATATTTGAAGGGTGACTTCTCCAAACTGCCATTTTTAGATCTCTCCACAGGTGTTCTATGGGATTCAGGTCTGGACTCATTGCTGGCCACCTTAGAAGTCTCCAGTGCTTTCTCTCAAACCATTTTCTAGTGCTTTTTGAAATGTGTTTTGGGTCATTGTCCTGTTGGAAGACCCATGACCTCTGAGGGAGACCCAGCTTTCTCACACTGGGCCCTACATTATGCTGCAAAATTTGTTGGTAGTCTTCAGACTTCATAATGCCATGCACACGGTCAAGCAGTCCAGTGCCAGAGGCAGCAAAGCAACCCCAAAACATCAGGGAACCTCTGCCATGTTTGACTGTAGGGACCGTTTTCTTTTCTTTGAATGCCTCTTTTTTTCTCCTGTAAACTCTATGTTGATGCCTTTGCCCAAAAAGCTTTACTTTTGTCTCATCTGACCAGAGAACATTCTTCCAAAACATTTTAGGCTTTCTCATGTAAGTTTTGGCAAACTCCAGCCTGGCTTTTTTATGTCTCGGGGTAAAAAGTGGGGTCTTCCTGGGTATCCTACCATATAGTCCCTCTTCATTCAGACGCTGACGGATAGTACGGGTTGACACTGTTGTGCCCTCGAACTGCAGGGCAGCTTGAACTTGTTTGGATGTTAGTCAAGGTTCTTTATCCACTATCCACACAATCTTGCGTTGAAATCTCTCGTCAATTTTTCTTTTCCATCCACATCTAGGGAGGTTAGCCACAGTGCCATGGGCTTTAAACTTCTTGATGACACTGCGCACGGTAGACGCAGGAACATTCAGGTCTTTGGAGATAGACTTGTAGCCTTGAGATTGCTCTTGCTTCCTCACAATTTGGTTTCTCAAGTCCTCAGACAGTTCTTTGGTCTTCTTTCTTTTCCCCATGCTCAATGTGATACACACAAGGACACAGGACACAGGTTGAATAAACTTTAATCCATGTTAAATGGCTGCAAGTGTGATTTAGTTATTGCCAACACCTTTTAGGTGCCACAGGTAAGTTACAGGTGCTGTTAATTACACAAATTAGAGAAGCCTCACATCATTTTTCTAACAGTGCTAATACTTTTGTCCACCCCCTTTTTTATGTTTGGTGTGGAATTATATCCAATTTGGCTTTAGGACAATTCTTTTTGTGTTTTTTTCATTGAAGACAAATTAAATGAAGATAATAATACAAAAGAATTTGTGATTGCAATCATTTTCAGGAAGAAACTGAGTATTATCTGACAGAATTGCAGGGGTGTCAATACTTTTGGCCACAACTGTATATATACCACTGATTCCAGCTAGGAATATATATATAGCTTTGTCCAATCACCACCAAGCCCACAATGTCACATACAAAGATTATGCTGCCAACACCAATACACTTACAGGTTGATTAGACACCTGTTAGGCTTTCATGGGTGTCATCCGGTTTCGTTTATAGAGCAAGAAGATCGACGATATTAAAGTTTACATATTTAATCCGAAAGATTTGGCAGTGTTTTAAAAATATACAAGATATTACAAGATAAAATTTACGGTACAATACAGAAAGTTACATTCAAAATATAAAGATGAAAATAACAAAATTGTAACATATGCATCACTGGGATGACTTTCAAGTATGAGGAGGGAGAGGAGGGAGAGAAATGTGATTTAGACCGCCAGCATGCGTCTCCGCTGTATGTATCTGAATGCCCTCCCAATCCAGTGTGGGAATTTTAAGTTCTGCCCTAAATATAGAACTCCCACACTGCTGACCTCACATTAATGGGCCATCTCTGGGATGTACGGATGATTTTGAAAGTTTCTAGTTTTCCCCCATATCTCAGGTGAAAGATATAAACATAATTCGTCTGCTTGTGATCTTATCTTTTGTTTGAGTCTAAACATGATATAGTTGTGATATGCTGATTGGCAGAAGTTAATTACCTAGGTTTCTGGCACCCCTCAATGAAGCAGAAGGGTGCCCGTGTTCAAAAACAAGCGTGGACTCTAAATCTAATTTTCATATTTCTGCGATTAATGTGAGATGGTGTATCTGCCTTGGAGTGTTTTCGCTCAGCAGACAAAGGTTTCTGAGTCTGTATTTTGGAGGGAAAAATAGGCTCAGTGTTTTGATTGTCTGCAGGGTCATAAGACTAATATTCCTTCATGTCGTAAATGGGCATTCTTTGTCAAGAGGAGGGGGAGTGAGAGAAAGAGCTGAGTGTGTTACACAGAAAACACGAGAAGGAGGAGATTGTTAGCTTTTGCGGAAGTGAAAAACATATTTCAGTGTATATTCCTGACATATGTACAAGCCGTGGAAACCAAATATCAGCTTATTGTCGTATCCTAAGCAAAGTGACAATTTCTGTTACTGGACAACCTACTCCAGTCTCTTTGTTTACCAGTAGCAGAGTGATACAAGTTGTGGATGAGGCCCAGCTTTTTCTACAGTTCACGGAAACCGCTGCATCAAATGGCTTGTCCTCCTGTTCCTCCACCTCAACATCAAAAATAGTACAGTTCTCAGAGGTGATGTCCAAATTACCCATGTGTCACCCCATGTCAAACTCACAAAAAATCTCCAAGCGTGCAACTGATGTGGGGAAACATAGATGGGCTCATCTGCTGAGATGTTCACACATTCTATTCTATGGGCATCAGAGGTCTTCTCCAAACATTCTCCAGAGGTGGAAAGCATCTGCACCGATGCCCAAAATCCTTTGCAGTTGTATCCAAGGGTGGAGGAAGTATAGTCCTAGCAGAATCCAGTTTCTTCTCACTAGACGTTAACCCCCTGGGGTGTAGGTGATGATGATGATAATGTTGAGACTCAGATACTGAGGAACATCCACATTGTACTGTGCTTTCATGGCAGCAAGTGAAGTAGGGTGACTCTCATGGCGAGGAGTTGGACAGCAGAGAGGATGATGATGATGATGAGGTTTTAGATCTAACTTGGAATTAATCCAGAGTACGCAGCTGAGTAGCTCAGCAGAAGAGAAGGAAGACAAGGAAGTTAGGAGGGCTGCAAAAACAACAAGTGATACATCCTCAGCCACAACTTTGCCTCTAGACTGCAGTGGTCATGGGTCTGCAGTTGTCCGAGGTGGCAAGGGTTGCCTACTGTGGGCATTTTTTCACATTGCAGAAGATGACGTAATTCACATTATTTGCAAGCTTTGTAAACAAAAATTGAGTGGAGGCAAAAAACTCCACAGTTTGACTGCTACATGCGTAAACCACCACATGGCCCATCAGCATGCGTTAGCCTAGGGTCACACCAGCACTGTGGCATCCACTAAAATAAGTGTTTTTTTCACCTAACAATGTCTGAAAACAGATGCGTTAACACACCCATTGACTCTAATACAATTAACGCATGGCCAAATTGGTTTGCGTTTGTCACTATGCATTTTTGTAGCGCACATCGAAATGCAGGCTGCAGTGCTTTTAGGCCGTTTTGGGAAACGTGACTGTGACGGATGTGTTAATTTATCATTAAGGTCTAAGAGAAATGCATCTGTGACAGATATAATGTAAAACATTAACGCATGCCATAGCATTAACGCATCCGTTAACACATGATACATACATGTAAACACATTTAATGTGAACGCAAGGGACAAAAAAAGCATCCTTTTATTGCATCCGTTTAGCGCATGCCACAACGTGAGTGTGGCCCTAACCTTCCTCTTTGAAAAATACTGCAGTAAGGCTAGGATCACACCAGCGTTATGGTGTGCATTCAGGGGGTTCCTTGTAAAATGTAGAATTTGGCAGCATTAGCGCAGTGTTACCAGAAAAGTAACACTGCGTTAACACTGTCATTCATTCCTATGGCAGACAGAACCCCAAACGCATTGCAAATGACGGCATCTAAGTGCCGGATTTTGAAATCTTACGAGTTTCCAAGCGCATCACATGACACGGAAGCACACATCATGTGATGTGCTTGGAAAAACCGAGAGATTTCAAACTCTTGCACTTAGATGCTGGCGTTTGCAATGCATTTGGGGTTCCGTCTGCCATAGGAATGAAATGACAGCGTTAACACAGTGTTACCTTTCCCGCAACACTGCACTAATGCTGCCAAATTCTACGTTTTACACAGAACCTCCCTGAAAGCACACCATAATGCTGGTTTGACCCTAGCCTAAAACTGTTCATAGGGGGCCTCACTGTTACTGAACACCATCCGCCCCATCAAATGCACTTGCTGCTTCTTCATCCTCCGTCATCTTGGCAAGTGTTGTCTGACAAATATCCGGCTGCAGGACCTCCACTTACTTACTCACTACAGTCGGGACGACTGACAGATCCTCAGCTATTATGGAAGTGGACACACCTGGTGATTTTTACTGATTCCAGACACAGAGCCCACCACTTGTTTGTGAACCCACCAGAACATCTCCACCTGCACCTCCTTCACAGTGCAGCAGTTTGTCGAGTGTGCATTACTCTCTCAGCATAGCAGCCAACCTTTGGTCCCGCAGTTGTGGTCACGGAAAAGTGTATTTTCTCCTACACATTCCAAAGCAAAGAGCTTGAACTTCACCATCTCCCATTTGTTACCAACAGAAATGTTGCCTTTCCGCCAGGTGGATACAGTCGGCTTTCATATGCTGATGGCCATCGCAGCTCCCCAGTATCAGTTGCCCAGTTTTAACTACTTCTTGAATCAAGCTGTGCATGTGTTATACCAGAATGTTGCTGACCACATCATCCGTTCCTTGAGAAACTCTTTTGTGCAACAGGTTGCATATCACCACTGACGAGCAAACATGGTCAGGGGCATTACATCTCTCACTGGCCATTGGGTGACTCTGGTGGCTGCAGGACCAGGCAGGGAAGAGACTGCTACCAAAGTCTTCAAATCCCTAGACTTTTGGGACAAACGTCTGCCTGCACCTCTTCATCCACTGCTTCTACCTCATCCACCTCCTCTAGGGTCACTAGCTCTGCCCTTAATGACCTCTCCCTTAATGCTGCAACAGTACAGACAGAATCCCCCCACCTCTGTATTGTGCTGCCTAGGCATTATGTCATTAGGCAGTGATTCAATTAAAATGTCTTGGAGATGTGAGTCACAAAGATTATTATTATTATTAGTATTTATTTATAAAGCACCATTGATTCCATGGTGCTATACATGAGAAAGGGATACATACAAACAAGTTACAAATACAATGAATAAACTAACAGTGACAGATGGGTACAAAGGGAGAGAGGACCCTGCCCTTGTGGGCTTACATTCTACAGGGCAATGGAGATGTAAACAGTAGGTTGGGTCTGCTCGGGTGGTGGTGGAGCGCCGGGTCCAGTGGTTGTGAGGTGGCACTGTAGCGACCGGTGGTAAGGCCGCGGGTGTGTGTGTATGATCTTTCTCAACAGAATCCCCATACTCAGGTTTAACCGATAATAACGTTTCGTTACTGGCAAACATGTTTATATCACAGTCAACCGAACTATATGCGCACTTGTATATATTAGAGTCTCTGGATCGTCACTTCTTCCGGGTACGCAGCAAGAAAAGAAAAAAAAAAACACAACAATGAAAGTATCTTTCCCTAACTTTCCCTAAAATCACGTACCAGTCTATCACAGAAGAAGATGTCGCTCCCACGTCGCAGGCCTGGGGATCTCACGAGGACGGCTCCCGGTGCAGCGCTGAAGGGGGAAACTCCTCAGTCTTCTTCTTTGGTCTCCTTCCGCAGGTGACGGAATCTTTCTTTGTTAGTCTCTCCCAGTCTCAGGGCACACCGAGCAGCAGAAGGGGGCCCACAGCAGCACAGATGGCTCCCTTATGTCGGTCACGGCCCCTGCACATGCACTCCGGGTGCTCGGCGGGCAAGGTTTTGCAGAGCGGCCAGAGTCACAGCACCAAAGTCCAGTGGCCCAGGATCAGTCACGGGGGCTTCTGCGGGGTGATTTTTCGGGCAAGGTGTAACAAAGTAGTCCACTTTCAACAGACATCCACACGCAGGTCTCCCCTTGCTCAGCCCTGGGTCTGTCATAATCTCCCGCCCTTTCTCTTCCTGGGTAAACAAAAGAGATGGTGGGGGATTTCCACCCTCTGAGATTGTTTCCGCACTTGTCCACCAGGGTGCATTAGTGGACTGTGCACAGTTCATTTCCATATCCATTTCTATGATGCTGTCTGAATTACTCACCGCATTACAGCACCATGGTCAGTGCAGGCTGTAGGCTGCTCTGAAGAGATGGGTTTTCAGGTTCCGCTTGAAGGTTCCAAGTGTAGTGGACAGTCGGATGTTTTGAGGTGCAGAATTCCAGAGAATGGGGGATGCTCGGGCAAAGTCTTGCAGGCGGTTAGATGAGGAACGTACAAGTGTGGAGGAAAGGAGGAGGTCTTGGGAGAATCGAGATTATGAGTTGGATGGATGATATTGAGAGATTAGTTCAGAGATATATGTGGGGGGGACAGATTGTGGACTGCTTTGTAAGTCAATGTTAGTTAGGAGCCAGTGGAAGGATTTTCAGAGGGTAGAGGTAGAGGAGCAGCAAGGAGAGAAGTGGATTAGTTGGGCAGCAGTGTTAAGAACATATTGGAGAGTGCAAGAGTGTTAGCAGGGAGGCCACAGAGAAGGAGGTTGCAGTGGTCGAGACGGAAGATGATGATGGCATGCACTAGTAGTTTAGTAGATTGAGGGTTGAGGAAGGGACGGAATCTGGAAATAATTTTGAGTTGGAAGCTGCAGGAGGTGGCGAGAGCTTGAATTTGTGGTCTGAAGGATAAGGCAGAGTCAAGGATCACTCCGAGGCAGTGGACTTCAGGTACAGGGCAAAGTGATATTATTTATTGTGATATCACAAAGCACTTACTGATCTAAGGGAGACCAGTCAAGGAAAACACTGCAGGCAGCCAGCAAAAGTGCTCAAACACAGTGAAATCCTAGGTGTATTGCCCCCTGGGAATTACAAATATGCAAATAGAGTCAGTGGAGCCTCGCTTAGGAGTCTCAAACATGGAACTAGCCAGATATCCCTCCAGGGAAGGAACTAGCCCTGGGATAGCTCCTTGCGGAAACCACCATAACCACTATATTAAGTGGCCCTTTCAGTCAATATCCAACTCTTTACGAGTGTAAAGATAAGACAAGAGAATTACCAAAGCCAGGTATCGATTCACAGACAGCTTTTTGGGGTTTTGCCCCTCATCAGTGTGGAGTAGGATTCTGGCTAGGTGGGAGCAATGCCTGGTAAACCAACATCACAAAGCACTCACTGATCTCAGAGAGACCAGTCAAGGAAAACACTGCGGGCAGCTGGAAAAAGCACTCAAACATAGTGAAACAGGGTTGTCTGTTGATTCGTCGTGTTCTGCCGTCAACAGGAGGGGCAACTGCATCAATCGCTGCTGCAAGTGTAGAGTGGTGGAAAACTGTGGCATTATCTGTGTCATGGAATGAGGACAAGGAGAATAGTGGTAGAATAGTGTCAGAGAGTATATGAGTGTCAACGTGTGTGAGGTTTCTGCGAGGGTGTGCAAGTTGGTGGACATGGGTGGCAGGTGAGGAGGGCAAGGATGAGAAGTTAAGTAGATAGTGGTCAGATAGGGGGAGAAGGGGGGTTGTGGGGTTAGTTAGGGGGCAGAGGCGGGTAAAGATGAGGTCTAGTGTATGTCCGTCTGTGTGTGTGACTGTGGAGGACCATTGATAGAGGCCAAAGGATGAATCAAATGACAGGAGTTTGGAGGCTGTTGACTGGTCGGTATCAATAAGGATGTTGAAGTCACCCATGATGGTGGGAATGTCAGCAGAGAAAAAGTGAAAAAGCCAGATGGAGAATTGGTCAAAGAACGCAGTGGTAGAGCCTGGTGGTCGATATATGATGACCACTTGGAAGTTTGACGGAGAGTAGATACGGACAGGAGGAGGAATTGGGTTGAATTTGCAGTTGCTAGAAAGGAGAAGACCCAATCCTCCACCATGTTTGTTGCCAGTGAGAGGTATGTGAGAGAAGTCCGCCATAGCACAGCGCAGCAGGGGAGGCTGTGTCGGAGGGTGTCAGCCATGTTTTTGTGAGACCCAGGAAGGAGAGTCTGTGAGAGGTAAAGAGGCAGTGAATGAACTGGAGTTTATTACAGATGGAACAGGCATTCCAGAGCACTCCAGAGAGAGAGGGCGGTGGAGAGGGGGTCAAGGGAATGGGTTTTATATTTAAAAGACTGCGGCTCTTTCTTGCAGGTGTGGGGTGATAGGAGGGAGGAATAGTCTGGAATCTTAGCTGTGGAGGTCCTTGGTTGGGAGATATGTTGCCAGCTGATAGGAGAAGCAAAGAGAGAGCAAGCAAGTGAGAGAATTAAAGTGGTCGGCTTGTTTTGTGTTTCTGCAGGAGAGGTGTGAAAATGGGGAGCAGATCAGCTGAGCAGCTCAGGTGGGGAGGTAAGAGGGATGGGGAGATAAATATTTTTATTGGGAGCGATGGAGTTTGAGGGTAGTGGAAGAGGGTAAGGATTAGTGAAGCAGTTACTGATAGGGTATAGGTAAGCATGGTGAAAGTGTTAGTTGAAAGTAAAGTAACAAAGCAAAGACAGTTACCAGATGGTTGTAGCTGGTACCTTCTGGTTACTTCTGTTATTTCTGGGATATTTCTGAACACTTAAGAGACACAGATGAAGAGTTGTGGATAGCTATGCAGTCCGAATTTGACCAATGGCTGCCTCCACTAAACCTGGAGCATGGGAAAACTGTGTGCAATAATGGTGCAAACCTGGCAGCAGCCTTATGCTGGGGAAAACTTACACACGTGTCTTGCGTGGCTCACATCCTATACCTGGTTGTCCAGCAATTCCTACGCTACTATCCCAGCCTGGATGTAATGCTTGCTGCACATGGCATGGTCGCTGTGTACTCACTTCCACCGTTCTCACCCCATAGCTAATCGACTGGCATTGCTACAGAAGTCTTTCAGACAATTGGTTAACCGTTTGATACGCGATGTGCCGACGCAGTGGAATTCCACTCTGCACATATTGCAGGGAATGTAACAGCAGTGAGACTCAAAGTGAGCTGAATGTGGTGCAAATGACAGTTCCAGAGTGGGTACAGATCAAGGACCTCTGCACAGTTCTTCACAGTTTCAAAATGGCTACTAAGATGGTTACGGCTGACGATACCCTCATCAACATCACTATTCATCACATCATCTATATGCTGGAGCAAACTTTGAAAGTCTATAGGAAAAGATCGTACCACAGGACAGAGGTGTATGTAGGTTTTCTGGCTCTAGGGCATGAATTCAGTTTGGTGTCCCCACAGGTTGTCTGAGCAGTCATGTGACCGACCATTTACATGCGATTTGCATACTTACAGTCACCTGCTGATGAGCTGTTCTATCTAATTCTCTCAATGTTCAGTGAAAACCAAAATATGTAAAGTATTGGGCATGCTAGAGATGGCAGGCCTCTGATTTCTCAAAGCGCGTGCACTGCACACTTTCAAGATTCTCCCGTGCTATTGGCAAGATTGGATGGTCATGTGAGTGCAAGTATAAGATTTATATAATTATGGTCAGATTCTGACTAGACTTGTCCAGCCTCACTCAATTAATTTTCATTGACGAGGCCTCACATGTCTAGTTGGCACATGACTGCATGTATGTAAATCACAGACTTGTGGTATTGTGACCTCCCACTCTCACAACCGGCACCAGAGAATCCTGACAGTGTGCAGTGTGCAGAAAGTAAGAATTCAGAAGTCTGCAGTAACACGTTGAGTTGCTGCAGACTCACTACAAACTTAGGACAACCCCTTTAATGCTCCTAACAAATAAAAACATAGAACCCTAAAATTGTCAGATGGCACAACACTTTATTAACATAGCTAACGTAATCTTACAAGTTATGAATTGTTACATGTGTACAGGATCAGAACCACTAACAGCAGAAAACTGCATCATCAGACCGACCAGAGTACAAAAATGCATCCATATAACCCCATAAGTAAAGAAACACTATGTCAAAAGCCTCTTCTGTACAGAAATACATTACCAGACCTACCAGAGGTACAGAAATACAGTACATAACAAGAACCCACATCAGTACCGGAATCACAACCATCATCAGTACTAAAATTCACCATCAGAACAACCAGAGGTGCAGAAAAACATATCTAGAACCCCCATCAGTACATGAATACATCCATATAACCCAGATCACTATAGAAACGCAGCATCACAATCCTTATCAGTACAGAAATTCACCATCACAGCCACCATCAGTACATGGTAAAAACAATTTTAATGTAAGGTAAGATCCATACACATTTGTATCACATTTACCTACAACTCCTACTATATCCTTATCAATGGTAAGGAGTGTTGCAGCCATCCCCTCTCACTCTACATATTATTCTGCAGATATCCCCCCTCACTCTACATTCTGTAACACAGCCTTCCCCTCACATCACATACCACAGCCATCTTCTCCTTACTCCACATACTGTGCCGTAGCCATCACTCTCACTTCTCATATTGTGTCCACACTGATCCCCACTCACTCTTTATACTGGATCCTCAAATATACCCACTTGGTTCAGATATACTCCCCCAACCTCTCCCCCTGTTTTCACATGTACTGCCCCATACTCTCCCCCCTCTTTGGTTCACATATACTGTCCCCACCCTCTCCCCTCAGTTTGGTTCATATATACTTTCCCACCCTCTCCCCCTGTTTGATTCACATATACTGCCCGCATTCTCTCCCCCATTTGGTTCACATATACTGCCCCTACCCTCTCTCCCATTTTGGTGTAATGTACATATACACCCCCCACTCTCTCCCCCTAGTTTGGTTCACATAAAATCCCTCCACCCTCTCCATGTATGGTTCACATATACTCCCCCTCACTCTTCCCCTGTTTGGTTCACATATACTCCCCCATCCTCTCCCCCTAATCTGGTTCACATATTTTCCCCCACCCTCTCCCCCTGTTTGGTTCACATATTCTCCCTCAACCTCTCCCCCTTCCCCTAATTACATTGATCTTCAATGTCTTCAGCTCCTGTATTGAGTGCTTAACATCATTCTGCCACCTCTGCACTGTTGAGTGTTGTCACCAGCTTGATCAGCTGACCTGATCAGGCTGCTGTATACCACTGACTCGGAAGTGCTGGGAGTCAGGGTGCTGTTTCCATTGTACAAAGCATATGATAGACGCTCTGTACAACTGATTGCAGGAGTCAGCATGTGACACTTTCTCTGAGCCACTATCAGCTGCCCCGCCAGCCCACTAGATATGCCACTGCCACAGGAAGAGGAGGCGGAAGAAGAGGAATATGTGGAAAAGAGATCTGAATAGTGTTGACTCTCTTCACACAAGCGGGTGGCATGTCAGGGTGGAGTACAGCGAGTGAGGAGGGCTCATGGAACCAGTCAATCTGTTATTGAAAATTCAGGAGCCAAGGAACAAATGGAAGAGGACGAGGATGAAGAGCTGATGGGCACAGAACAGTGTAGAGATTAAGAAGAAATTATTCCCCTTTCCAAGGTGATGGGAGAGGACCAAGGAAGGAAGCTTGATTGTTAACCCGCCACCAAACCAACAAAGACTTGATCATCATGGATGCATCAGACACATAAGCAGCTTCTTGTGGCGCCATCTGCATCATGATATCTGTATTGTTAGGATTAAAACTAGTGATTACTACTGGGTTGCCACACTGTTGGATCCGCGGTACAATAGTAAATTTAGCCATATGTGTCCCACCCTGGACAGGGACAGTTGCATGCTGGAGTATCGAAAAATTCTTATAGACAATCTTAGAACTAATTATCCCCAAGTGGGCAGTAACTTAGAGAACACAGTGTCGCCAGCTCAGAAACATTTGCAGAAGCAGTATAACTATCAGAAGCAATTTCTGGGAGACTTTTGACCAATTTTTTAAACCAACCAATCCACCAGCAGAACTGACTACAAGTCTGACACATACTGAACGACTGGAGATAATGGTGCAGTAGTATCTAGAGCTCAATATGCATGCCATCATGGTGTATTTGGATTCTTTTGTATTTTTGGCTTCAAAAATGGAGGAGTGGCCTGAGATCGCAAATCATGCCTGTGACGACACAGCTTGTCTCAATACTTGTCTTGTTTTAATGTTCTTAATTTAGTTAGTCATATTTTCCCTGTGTTTGTTACCTTATGGTAAGTCACTTTTTCTGCGAGATTCCCATTGATCACGTGTGTGTATTGCTAAGTTAATGGAAATTACTCAACCTCCTTCTGTCTATATTAGTAACATAGTAACATAGTAACATAGTTTTTAAGGTTGAAGGAAGACTTTAAGTCCATCTAGTTCAACCCATAGCCTAACATGTTGATCCAGAGGAAGGCAAAAAAAACCCATGTGGCAACACTAAGCTCCACATTGGGGGAAAAAATTCCTTCCTGACTCCAGATACGGCAATCAGACTAGATCCCTGGATCAACGCCCTATCAAAGAATCTAGTATATATAACTGGTAATATTATAGTTTTCAAGAAAGGCATCCAGGCCCTTCTTAAATGTTAGTAGTGAGTCACTCATTACAACAGCATGTGGCAGAGAGTTCCATAGTCTCACTGCTCTTACAGTAAAGAATCCGCGTCTGTGATTATGATTAAACCTTCTTTCCTCCAGACGTAGAGGATGCCCCCTTGTCCCCGTCTCAGGCCTAAGAGTAAAGAGATCATTAGAAAGGTCTCTGTACTGTCCCCTCATATATTTATACATTATTATAAGATCACCCCTAAGCCTTCGTTTTTCCAAGCTAAATAACCCCAAGTTTAATAACCTGTCTTGGTATTGCAGACCCCTTAGTCTTCTAATGACTTTTGTCGCTCTTCTCTGGACCCGCTCTAGTTCAGCTATGTCTTTCTTATACACCGGAAACCAGAATTGTACACAGTATTCTAAGTGTGGTCGCACTAGTGACTTGTATAGAGGTAAAAGTATGTTCTCCTCATGAGCATCTATGCCTCTTTTAATGCATCCCATTATTTTATTTGCCTTTGCAGCAGCTGCCTGACACTGGCCACTAAATGTGAGTTTATCATCTATCCATACACCCAGGTCTTTTTCAGTGACAGTTTTGCCCAGTGTTTTACAATTAAGCACATAATTATACCTTTTGTTTCCTCTGCCCAAGTGCATGACTTTACATTTATCCCCATTAAAGCGCATTTGCCATTTAGCCGCCCAAGCTTCTAGTTTACATAAATCCTCCTGTAATATAGAATTGTCCTCCTCTGTATTGATTACCCTGCAGAGTTTAGTGTCATCTGCAAATATTGAGATTCCACTCTGTATGCCCCCTACAAGGTCATTTATAAATATATTAAATAGAAGCGGGCCCAACACTGACCCCTGTGGTACCCCACTGTTAACTGTGACCCATTCTGAGTGTGTTCCATTAATAACCACCCTTTGTTTCCTATCACTAAGCCAGTTCTCAACCCACTTACACATATTTTCCCCTATCCCCATTGCCCTCATTTTATGTATCAACCTTTTGTGTGGCACCGTATCAAAAGCTTTTGAAAAATCCATATACACCACATCCACTGCATTTTCTTTGTCCAGTCCAGAACTTACTTCTTCATAGAAGCTTATTAGATTAGTTTGACAGGAACGGTCCCTCGTAAAACCATGTTGATAATGGGTCATGAGGTTATTTTTGTTCAGATACTCCAGTATAGCATCTCTTAGAAAACCCTCTAGGATTTTACCCACAGTAGAGGTTAAGCTTACTGGCCTATAATTTCCAAGATCAGTTTTTGTCCCCTTTTTGAATATTGGCACCACATTTGCTATACGCCAGTCCTGTGGTACAAACCCTGTTATTATGGAATCTTTAAATATTAAAAATAATGGTCTATCTATGACAGTACTTAATTCCTGCAGCACTCTGGGGTGTATCCCATCCGGGCCCGGGGATTTGTCAATTTTAGTGATTTTTAGACGATGCCGTACTTCCTCTTGGGTTAAGCAGGTGACATTTAATTGAGACTTTTTGTTATCACTGATCATATTGTCTGTCATGGGATTTTCTTGTGTAAATACTGTTGAAAAAAAGTCATTTAGCATATTGGCTTTTTCCTCATCCTCATCCACCATTTCACCCAGACTATTTTTAGTCGAAGGGCAATTATGAATATCGCTTGAAATCCAGATAATAGGAGTGCAGCCTTGTCTCACCAATACTGGGAGAAGACAATATACCCCGAGGGGAAGGCTTGAATTATAAAAAGGACTTTCTTCAGCCACCAGGAGATCATATGCTAGATGGCTTCAATCTAGGGTCTGTGGTCCCGGTTGAAAGACTGTAACCTCAACCTAGGAATTTTGATCCTGGCTGCCAGGATAACATCCTGTTTTATGCTCTGCATGATCTCAGTCTAGGAGTTGCAGGTCCGATTGGAGGAGTACTAAAACTGGATTATTTTTTCCATGAGTTCAGCCTATAATTTGGCTGAAATATCAGATACTATGTACGGAAGATACCCAGGTTGGGACAATTCAGTCACCTGGCTGCAGACTTTGCTATGCTCGGTTAGCTTCCCAAGCTTGCTGCTATTCCTTTTTCATTGGGTGCCCATTGAAAGTAGGGTGTTGCCGGATTGGAGTAAGTGTCCCTGGAAGCCCCGAGGCACAACCATTCTAATCCCTGGTGAGCCAGCCGAAGGGTGAGACTCTGTTGCCTGTCACATTGTGTGTTGTTCTTGGTTATGTGTTATATGTCTTTAATTGTTGGGAATCCAATAAAGCCTTACCATTGTGTGGCGCCCTCACCCTGTGTTGTCTGAGTAGTATTCTGCCCATGGTTAAGGAGTTTGTGCATTCCTTTGGGATGAGTCCTGACTCATACAGTCTTTCTACAGGCTGCCAGGCCTGTGGGCGAGAGCACCAACTGACTCCTGTGTCTTCATAATGCCTTGTATGTGATGTCATGCCTGCCAGTCAGCATTCCCTCAGCACATTTCTTCAGTGCTGTCAGTGGAGTCCTGAAGGATAATTGCATCCGGCTCTGAAAGTGTAAACATCCTAACTTTCATCAGGATGAACAAGTCATTGACCTCCAAAGACTTTTCCACCCCAGTGGCAGACCAGGCAATCTAGGTGATGTTGAACTTTTCAGCATGCTGCATTGATTTCGTCATTATACAATTTTTGTTCTGGGTCAATTCATGCCACTTGTCTGGTATTTGGCTCTAATTTTTTGAACTGTTGAGACTCTTATTTGGGATTCTTTCCTGTCTGTTTCTTGAATTTAGCAGGGCTCTCTGAGCACCATGCCTACACATGTCACTGACAGTAGACCATAACCCTTATACTTGTGCCAACTGAATGTGGCGTAGCATAAAATTTAGTGGAGCAGTTACATGAGTTATGAGGGCCCCCTGCACACTAGACCTATATATGTCACTGACCAAGTTGAATTCTTATTTCTATAGTAGTCAGAGAAGCATATACTTGTGCCACCTGAGTGTGGTGGAGCATACAATTTATTTGCATAGTTGCATGAGGTATGGGGGCCCCCTGCCCAATATACCTTTACATGTGACTGACCCACCTGAATAACTCTTTCTGTAATACACTGTGAAACTGATATTTGTGCCACCTGATTGTGGCACAGAATAATATTTATAGGAACAGGTGCATGAGGTTTGAGGGTCCCCTGCCCACTAGGCCTAAACATGTCACTAACCCACTTAAACATTTATTCCAGTAGTAGTCAGTAAACCTTATACTTGTGCCACCTGAGTGTGGTGGATTATAAAATTTATTGGAGCAAATGCATGAGGTTTCAGGGTCCCTTCCCAAAAATCCTCTTCCTTTTATTCATCTCCCTGTTCCTGATCAATGTTTAACTTTGAAATGCTATGGCAGGCCCTGTTACAGACCCTGTGCTATGCAAGTAGGCTGCACCATTATACAATTTTTAGTCAGGGTCAATTGATGCCAATTTTTATAGTGTCTGGTCCTAATTTGTTGAAATGTGGAGACTGTTCTTGGGGTGTCTTTTGTGAATTTACCAGGGCTCTATGAGCACCATGCTGATACCTGTTACTCATCTCCCTGTTCCTGATCAATGTGGAAGCTTGAAACACTGAACCAGGTCTTGTTCCATGTATCCATACTGCACAATGACCAAACTTTTAATATTAGGGAATATGTGGGACTTTTCCTTGTGTCTGACCCTAATTTGAGCTGTATTGGCAGCTCTTGAACATCTTTTAATGTGTTTGCTATGCCCTTAATTTTGCCTCCTTTGTTTTCAACGGGGTTCATATGTTACAGAAGGATATATAACTTTTAATGCAATATATTAAATATTTGTTTAGATTATAGCACTAAATTGATAAGGTAATAGATTAAAATAATGTTGGTCTTTTGAACACCCAATTAAGCATTTATGGCAAAACCAATAATTAAATCAAAATAGTGAACAATCTATTTAATGCAAAAAAAATTATGTGTATTATTGTACAAATCCAGATTTACAATATTTGTGCATAATGCTTATCTATAGCAGATGTAGTTTTATGTAAAAATGAAATTACTGTTATGGTATGACTTGATTTATTTGTGAAATAATGGCTAACATCTCTTCTATAGCAGCCAGCCAGGTTTCAGAAGTGTTGGATGAGTTACATTTGCCTATCAATATTTTTTAATTTACTTTAATAAATTGTATTTTCTTGCCTAGGAAGTTATTCCTCATTCCTCCTGCAATATTAAACGTTCTGATAATAACCAATCTTCATCTCTATGCAATGGCTATAAGGTTAAAAGAGACCCATAACTCAGTGTCTCAGCCAATGCTTCCCCTTCATCAGTAAAACTGACAGCCTGGATTTCATTATAAAAAATACAGTATACAGAACAAAGCGGGAGGAAGAAGCCCAAAGAGAGATATTGTTCTAATAGCTATACCAAATGCAATTTATTTAAGTCTGCCTGCTGTCATACACACCAAAGGGTTAACACCATAGCTATTCGCACCTGCATCCAGTCTAGCGCTCCGTAGGAAGAAGAATTGGAAAACATACAGATTACACAAACCAACATTAGAACTTGCAAAAAGATAATGAGCATTTCTGGAAGTTGTGAAGATTATTTTGGGGGAAGGACCAATTTTTAGTTAATACTATCTTTTAGAAAGCATAACAAAAACAGAGAAATACACAATATGAGCTTATACCCTGTAATAAAGTAAATAATAGTTGTACATTTAAATAGACATAAGAGAAAGATTTATTCCAGCTATTAAGCAGTCTGTTATGTGCGGAACCACATCCTGATCACACGTGTAGTTTTTTAGAAAAAGAAGAAAAATATTCCATTTCTAGGATTATCTTAAAATTAGGAAATTTAATTTCATATTCCTTTAACAAGACATGGTAGAAAATAACAATAATAATAATAATATTATTTATTTATTTATTTATATAGTGCTATTAATTCCATAGCACTTTACATACATCAGTATGTCTTTACAATGAGGGAGGAAACTGGAGTGCCCGGAGGAAACCCATGCAAACACGGGGAGAACATACAATCTCCTCTGAACTTTTTGCATTTTGCATCCTTTCTCAAAGCCTCCTCCATTTTTAGACATTCTTGAAGCTAGATCATTTTTCTTCTTTTCGTACATTTAAAAAACATAGAGTACTTGGTTAACACGTTTTGCTCAAAGAGCGTAAAAGCCATCCCATTGCGATAAGGTGCACCTATAAGGATAGTCCTATTCAGTATTAAAAACTTGCCTTAAATCAGTAACAAAATGTGAATAAAGGCAGTGCTCTGACTACAGTAACTTGTCCATGGGAAGCTATCTAGTTAAAGTGCTTAGCTCATAGGGGTATCACTCATTTATACAGAGTATGAAAAAATACAGAAAAAAAAAACAAAAAATTGAGTCAGAGCATAAATTGTTATACGTACAATAGGAGCACATTTACACCGTGGCCTTTTCACAGACAATACTCAAAAGAAAAATGCAGAATGAGCATGTATTCTATAATAAAATAAATAATAGTTGTAAATTTAAATAAGGCTAGGGTCACACCTGTGGTATTTTTGTACAACCGGATCCGGTTTTCAGCATTAAAAATGCTTAAAACCGCATCCGGATCCGCAGCTCATAGGCTTCAATAGAAACACCAGATTGCACTATTTGCAATCCGGTTACCGCATCCGGTTTATCAGCCTGCGGTAAAAATCATGCAGGCTTCATTTTTCGGAGCAGTTGCAATACCGGATCCATTTTTTTTAACATGGGCACCCATGGGAACCGGATCCGGATGTGGTTTTCAAAATTGCAAAAACCCACATTGCAAAACCAGATGCATTAATGCATCCAGATCCGGAATGAGGATTGCAATTTTACTATCAAAAGATAGTATGAAGGCACACGATAAAACAGCATCCAGTAACGGATGAGGTTGCAAGACTGTGCCTTTTATGTGTGACCCTAGCCTAACATAGGTTGTTTGGTTAGGTCTACATTGACATGGGGTAGGGTCACATTGCTAAGCTAAATTGCATTCACCGCATCCGGATCCGGATGCGGTGAATGCAATTCCGGTCACACACATTTTTTGTCAAAAATGTGTGCTGAATACCGCACTGCGGTAACCGGATGGCTCAGGATGTGTAATCCTGAGCCATCCGGTAACTGCATAGTTTGCGGATCCCGGCTATTGCCGGGATCAGCAAACTGTCCTCTGCCTATTCAAGAGTTAAATGTAGTAAGTAAAGTACTGTTTGAGGTCTGTAGGGGGGGCTAAGACCCCCCTACAGACCAGCCGCCCACTCCGGTGGGCTTCTACTACAATTTCCTATGGCTCGGGGCTCGGATGAGCCCCGTGCATGTCTCCAAACCTCCCGCCCCCCCGTATCACTATACAGGGGTGCCTGCACCCCTCTTGTATAGCGATTCCTGCATGTGGCCCTAAAGTTAGAATACAGAACACATGTAAGCTCATACTTACATGTCATCGTCGGCAGTGTAGTGTGTAATCCCTGGGCGGGGCTGTTTGCTGCAGCCTCCGCCCCCTCATTCCTTATGGCCGCCCCCTCTGTGCCTCATCCAGTGATGTGAGGGCGGCCACGTCATGAAAGGGGCGGGGCTAAATATGTGACGCGGTTAGCCCCGCCCCTTTCATGACGTGGCCGCCCTCACATCACTGGATGAGGCACAGAGGGGGCGGCCATAAGGAATGAGGGGGCGGAGGCTGCAGCAAACAGCCCCGCCCAGGGATTACACACTACACTGCCGACGATGACATGTAAGTATGAGCTTACATGTGTTCTGTATTCTAACTTTAGGGCCACATGCAGGAATCGCTATACAAGAGGGGTGCAGGCACCCCTGTATAGTGATACGGGGGGGCGGGAGGTTTGGAGACATGCACGGGGCTCATCCGAGCCCCGAGCCATAGGAAATTGTAGTCGAAGCCCACCGGAGTGGGCGGCTGGTCTGTAGGGGGGTCTTAGCCCCCCCTACAGACCTCAAACAGTACTTTACTTACTACATTTAACTCTTGAATAGGCAGAGGACAGTTTGCTGATCCCGGCAATAGCCGGAATCCGCAAACTATGCAGTTACCGGATGGCTCAGGATTACACATCCTGAGCCATCCGGTTACCGCAGTGCGGTCCCAGAAACGCTGCGAAAACTGCTGCCTGCATGATTTAAAACGCAGGCAGCAGTGCCGGATCCGGCCACCGGATGGCTTGTGAAGCCATCCGGTGTTTTGCATAGGCTCCTATGAGGAGCGTTTCCTGGTCCGGTTTGGAGCTTTTTGAAAGCTCCAAACCGGATCAGGATTTATAAAACAAAACGCAGATGTGACCCTGGCCATGCTCAGTTTTAGGTCAGTTTTTCACAACAGATTTGTAAACAAAAACCAGTAATGGATGAAAAATAAAGAAGTGATGACTTCTTTTAGCCCATCTTCACACGTTGGGAATTTGGTCAGCATTTTACATTAGAATTTACAAGCCAAACCCAGGAGTGGAGCAGAAAGAGGAAAAGTATAACAGAAAGATGTCACAGCGTCTTTATTTTTCATCCATTCTTGGTTTTTGACTTACAAAAAATGTTGTGAAAAACTTACCAAAAACTGAACATGTGAACATTGCCTAGCACTATTTGATTAAAGAACATAAAAGCCATCATACTATGACAAGGTGTACCCATCGGAATGGATATACTCTAGTACTAAAACATTACCTTGCATCATTGACATCTAAAGAATGTAAGCCCGCAAGGGCAGGGTCCTCTCTCCCCTCTGTATCAGTCTGTCACTGTTAGCTTGTTCATTGTATTTTTAACTTGTTTGTATGTAACCCTTTCTCATGTACAGCACCATCGAATCAATGGTGTTCTATAAATAATAATAATAATAATAATAATAATAATAATAATGTGACTAAGAGTACAGATACACAGTGCTTTGACTACAGCAACGTGTTCATGGTAAGCTGGATGAAGTGCCTGGCTTAGAGGAAGGGAAAGCATACTACTGAAAATATGTTCCAATTAGATATCTTGACATGAATATTAAAAATATTAGGGCAGCGCTGCCCATAGATATACTGTAAATGGCTTCAGGACCTCGGACAGCACACATATTATAGCAAAAAGTATATGCGGGAACCACATTGCTCAGGATTACACATCCTCAGCAATCTAGTTCCCGCATTGCAGATAACAGAACTGCTCCGAAAACTGCAGCCTGCATGATTTTTCATGCAGGCTGTAGAGCCAGAGACGGAAACCGGATTGCTTGTGAAGCAATCCGGTTTTTATCATAGGCTCCTATGAGGAGTGTTTCCTGATACAATTTTGAGCTTTTTAAAAGCTCAAAACCGGATCAGGTTTTATAAAACAATATGGATGTGTGACCCTAGACTAATTCAATGGGGCCAATGCATTTGTTTTTGTTTTTATATATTTTAAGTAAATATTTCTATAGTATAATCAATGTACAATTTCAAGCATTTCATCAATCTTAAAACCTTTACTGAATAAGGCTAGGGTCACACTTTAAACTTGAATTGCGTTCACCGCATCCAGATCCTGATGCGGTGAACGCAATTGCGATCCCACATATTTTTTAACAAAAAAGCGCTGCGCAGCCCATAGATCTACTGTAAAAGCCTTCAGGACTCTGGACAGCGCACATACTATATGTACATTAGGTATAGTATAAGCGCTGCTCACAGGGGAGCAGGCGGTTTCATTCATAAAAATGTACAGAGCCGACAGGAGTCGGCTTACTGTACATCAGCAATTAACTCATTATATGCGCAGCTGAGTGAGTGGTATGTCTCTAGGGGGGATGGGCACCCCTAGAGACATTATGGCCACAATTATTAACAATATTTATTATTTTTTAACAGTGATAACACTTTGCTTATCCCTGCGACAGCTGGGATAAGCAAAGTATATACGGTAACCCCATTGCTCAGGATTACACATCCAGAGCAATCCAGTTACCGCATTGTGGGGCACAGAACCGCTCCAAAAACTGCAGACTGCATGATTCAAGCAATCCGGTTACCGCCTCTGGCTCTGCAGCCTGCATGAAAAATCATGCAGGCTGCAGTTTTCGGAGCGGTTCTGTGCCCCACAATGCGGTAACCGGATTGCTCCAGATGTGTAATCCTGAGCAATGGGGTTACCGGATTGCTTGGAAAGCAATCCGATTTTTATAATGGGCTCCTTTGGGGAGAGTTTCCTGCTCCGGTTTTGAGCTTTTTAAAAGCTCAAAACCGGATCAGATTTTTAAAAAAAAATCACAAGTGTGACCCTAGCCTAATTCATCAACTTTATGCAAATATTTAAATTTTCAGTGTTTCCATTTATTTTCAAGACTTCTGCAATTCACTCTGTCATGCTGGATATCAGCTTTTTGGCCAAATCCTGACTGATAGCAACCCATTGCTGCATAATCAGTGCTTATGTTTTGACACAATTTTTGTGATTTTGTTTGTTCTCTCAATTTATGAGGATTGACCAAAGGTTCTTATTGGAACAAAATTCTTGGGAGTTTCCTGGCTATTGACCCAAACTTTCAATGAGTTGATTACTGCCCACTAAATTATTAATTTTGCCTTGTGACATGATGCTTTATCATGCCAGAAAAAGCATCGATGTTACATTTTTAACTCCTAACTGTACTCTATTCTTGGTATCTCTACAATTTATGTAAATGTATTTTTACCATTGCTTTTATTCACAGGTTTTGCATTTTTTGTATGCAATTTCTTAATATGCCTGATTCTATAACATGTTCTTGTATTTCTTAATTGACCATGTAGAAATTTAATCCCACCCATAACTTGTGCATTCCCTAAAACCCCCTTCACACATATCCAGGGCTAACTAAAAACAATAGTGATCTTCACACCTCCGTGTTTTGACAAGGAACCTATGTCTATGTGAATCATTCACATCTATTTTGACTCACATTGAGCCAAGTCCATTTTTTGAGGCATCTATTTTTTAGGGATGCCACACACATCGCATGCAGATGTGATCTGTGTGACACATATCGGAATAAGGCAAGGGTCACACTTAAATATAGAATTGCGTTCACCGCATTCAGATCCGGATGCAGTGAACTCAATTGGCTTCAGACAACCAGCAATCCGGTAACCGGATTGCTGAAGCCACAATCCGGTAACCGGATTGCTCAGGATGTGTAATCCTGAGCAATCCGGTTACCGGATAGTTTGCTCATCCCTGCTGCCGCAGGGATGAGCAAACTGTTCTGTTTGTTGAAACATTTTATTTTATTATTAAATGTTGTTATAATGTCTCTAGGGGGTGCCCACTCCCTCTAGATACCTTCCACCCACTCAGGTGGGCATATAATGCTTTATTCACTTATGTACAGCAGCCGGCTACTGTCAGCTGCTGTACAGTTTTATCAATGAAGGCGCCGGGCTCCACGGAGAGCAGCTCGCATACTATAGCTATTGTAGCTATAGTATGAGCACTGTCCGAGGTCCTGAAGCCTTATACAGTATAGAAAATTACAAAATTGGAGCCGTCTCTGATTTTGGGTCCAGCAAAAAATCAGACACAAATCGAATCCCACAAAATCGGATGGGAATTAGGCCAAATTGGATCCCATCCGACCCCCATAGGATAACATGGGGGCCAAATTGGATCCGTTCCTGTCCATGGGGTCCTACAAAATGTAGGATCCCACGGACAGGAAAAAATACGCAGTGTGAAACCAGCCTTACCCGAAATAAAACAGAGAAACATGATAAGGAAAACGAATTGTCAACTGACAGAGTTGTGATAAAGTCACAATGCTCTTAGTAGCTGAATCACGATGGCTTTTGCAGCCCCCACAAAATTTTAAAAAAGAGTAATAAAAGTGGCTATTACCACGCTAGCATTAAATATAATATAATCAAAATATTAAAATGTGATTCTTATATCTCTATGTACTTAAACTTCATGGTTGCCAATAATGATGAATAGAAGTGTAGATAGATAGATAGATAGATAGATAGATAGATAGATAGATAGATAGATAGAAGATAGACAGATTGATGGATACAAACATAGAGATAAATAGAATAGATAGACTGAAACACAGATAGATTACACAGATTGTTTTGTAATCAGTGTTCAGAGCACAGGGTGTGATGATCACACTTCTGCACTCTGAACACTGCGGTGACAGCGGCGGGGAGTGTTGATCAGCAGTCAGGCACTACAATACTTATTCCAGACTGCTGATCACCACTCACTGCTGTCCGAGTGCAATCTGTTTTTATTTTCTCAGCCGCTATTACTGCATAATCATTTACAGGAACATGTTTTACAGGTGTCAGAGCTACAGAATGGTAATGTATCAATTAAAACTCGGTTCCAGGTCAGATGGTCCATGTGCCGTCCGACTGTGATCCGTGATCTTTGTCGGACCAATAGACTTGCATTGGCGAGACTCGTCCGTGACTCGCATACTATCACAGCATGTTGCAACTGACTCGTCATCCGTGAATCGGATGAGAAAAAAACAACCGACACTCGCAAATGTGCTCTTGGACATTAAGTAACATTGGTCCGACGGCAATGTGAGTTTTACTCGCATTGCAGTCGTCAGAGTTTCACGTCAGTGTGTCCTTACCCTTAAGATACTAAATGCATTGTAATGGCATAAGTGAATTGTGTTCTGCATCTATGTACATGAAGTAGTGATTCCAAGATTCAAGATTCAAAGAAGCTTTATTGGCATGACTAAATACACATTAGTTTTACCAAAGCAAGTGTACAAAAGGGAATTGGGTTAGGGGCTGTGGGGATGTTGGGTAGGGGCTGTAGGGAAGGTGATAGAGGGCAGATCCAGGGTGGAAGCTATCGAAGTCCATGGCATAGGGAAGTTGGATGGGGGGATGGAGTAAATCCAGGGTGGGGGCTATAGAAGTCCATGGCATATCATAGTTGTCTTTCTCGCAGTGTATGACATTCACTCACATACCGCGCTGCTATCTCCACTGCACTCTCTTCTTCTCCCAGCAGGATATATGTTTTCTCTTCTTCCTTCATGGTGATGAAATCTGGGAAGAAGTTTGAGAGTCTTCTGAAGTGAGTGTCCTTCACTGCTGAGTATTTGGAGCAGTGTAGCAGGATGTGGGTTTCGTCCTCCAGGGACTCCTGATCACAGTGTTGGCACAGTTTTTCCTCCCTGGGCTTGTAGCTTTGCCTGTGTCAGCCAGATTTGATGGCCAGACTGTGGGCACTGAGTCTAAATCGGCTCAGGATCTTGCGGTCTCTGGGGTCTGGGAGTTTCTCCAGCTATGGGGCCAGTCTGTAGATTCCGGTACATGGTCAGTTTCTGTGAGCTTATGATATCGTTCTTCCAGTCACTGACATACCTCTCCTGGTCTTCATCTACCATCTTCTTGATTTCAGCTTTTGTCAGTTGTTGTGATTGGTGTTCTGGTCGGGTTGAGTTTGGGTGGGCTGTTCTGAGGGTTCTGGTTTTTCTGTTTCACTTTCATTTATCAGGGCTTTATGGTGATGGTTGCTTGTATTGCTCCTATGTAGGTGAGCCCGGAATGACAGCACCCTCTTTAGAACCGTTAAGTGTAGAGGGAATTTGCCCAGCTGGGCCTGACAAGCACTGTTGGAGGTGCTCCAATGGACCTGGAGAAGGTGCTTGCAGAATTCCAGGTGGAATATTTCTGTTGGGCTGGAATCCCACCTTGACCAGTCTGGGTAGGTGTAAGGACCACAGACTTCGCTGCCATACAGCAGGATTGGGGAAATGATAGAGTCGAAGATTTTTAACCAGACCCTCACTGGTGGCTTCAGATGATAGAGTTTCCTTCAGATGGCATAGAAGGTTTTGCAAGCCTTGTCTTTCAGGGCCTCTATGGCTTGTTTGAAACTCCCTGACCGGTGAAACTGCAGGCCCAGGTAGGTATATTTGTCAGTTCCTGTAAGGGCGCAGTTGTAGTGTGTCATAAGATGTGGCAATGTGAGAGTGTGGACTGGGGTTCACTTATAATGCAGTGAATTCGCAGACTAGAAACAAAGCCAGGTAATTATGGGGGATAATGTTTTTTTCTTTATAAACAACATGGGTATGAATAAAGCAACCCAGAATATCACACAAGGTTTACCACAAGAAAATCTACATACATTCAGCCAAAGAGACTGAGATCAATATGCTGGTCCAGTGACACCTTCCAATGTATCACTTCTGGAACAATTTACTTAACAGAAAACTCAAACAATGCTAGAGAAAATTTCTATTCTAAAAGGAAAGTTTAAATCAATGTGCTGGACCAACACAATGACTATCAACCTGAACTATATTTCTATTCTCCCCTTATGATCTAAACCCATACACAAAAGCAGGCCACCCAGGACAAAATTCTCTGTATAATTTAAATCTTGCAGAAGTTTAGTATAGTCCTGATAACCGGCTGCAGCCTGCTAAACAGTTTTGATGCCAAACAACAAAAAGAATATGTACACACTTCCCGTCAAAAATACCCTGTTTCACTTAAAATAAGACACTCTTTTATTTAACTTTTTGCTCCAAAAAATTCACTATGTCTTATTTTCAGGGGAATGAACAATTGCACACTCTTAAGATTCGTTTGCAAAAAAAAGTGGTCTTTTTTTTATTAGTGTAGCAACAGGGAACCTACATTTCGGTCCAACCTTGGACCTGGATCACGGTAGTTGCTGTGGGTTCACCAGACCTCTCAATTGGCACCTCTACCTATGAAATAAAGCTCAGAGTGCACGCCTTCTACTATATTATTTTCAGGGGATGTCTTATTTTTCCAACATCCCCCTCCAAGCACCAATATTCCCATGCAGCCCCCAATATCCTCACCATCCCCTTGCAGTATTCCCATGCAATATCCCCCATCTTATTTTAGGGGAAACAAGGTATGTGTGCAGGGCCCGAGCTCAGGACTTACAATACTACACAATCAGTCCAGTGGTATCGGATCCAAAGAAGTTCTGGCAGGTCCCAAAAAAGTAACATTTTCTTCAGTGACCGATAGTCACCCATACACGGTCTCTTCAGGAATGGGATAAGCAGCAGGGTTATGAACCGGCAACACCCAGGAATGTCTTCTCGGATACAGTTTTCTGCCCAGCAGCAGTCTTTGCTCTCCCAGTGTTGGGTTAAAACAATCAACAAACTTATCAGACAGGTGGGGATATCAAGTCGGCTTTGGCCCAAAAAGAGGTAAAATGGATCACCATGTTGGAGACCATCAAACCAAGAGGGTTGAATGATGTGGTATCATTCAAGCCTTTCCTAATGTGATAATGGGAGATCTGTAGTCAGTTTGTCTTGCATGCTACTGTCACTGTGTATTTTAAATTCTATATGGATACATGCGCTAAAGATATATATATATATATATATATAAAAACATGTTTTATGGGGATGTCCGGTGCCGTTGCTGTGCCTAGCATCTTGTTGTTCTTTTATTTGGTGGTCACTTTTGTCTTATTTTTATTCTGTGTTATAGTTGATCCTTTATCTGTCCAGAAAGAGAGATTTAGTGGAAGGAGTTGATGCACTATGCTTAAACCTGCAAATTGAATCCCGTTTTCTATGCTGCTCGGCAATACTGCACCGTTTCGTCAGGAGGATGTACCTATTATGATACCCGGAAGCTGTTCTGCGTATATACATATAAAATGTTGTTATGTTTGGATAAGAGTTGTGAGAACAGGCGGCTGTTTTATTATTATAGGATTATATGTACTATATATAGTAAGTGTGGGATCTTGATGCAGTATATGATGTGGTTGGAGAGGGCAAGCTGCCCACACTCAATATGGTGCAGAGACTCCTGGGCTGTGTGCACGCGGTGGGTGCTGCGTCCGCGCCTCCCCTATACTCCTGGCGTCCAATCAGGGGAGCCATGCAGCGCATGTGTGGTGGCCATTTCCGGGACTCTGTGAGACAGGAGGATGCGTGCAACGGCGGACACAGGCGGGCCATCAAACAGCTGCAGATTGTTAGGTAATGGATACTGTGATAAAAGGGTGATCACCACACTGTCCCAGCACCTCCTGACGAAGCGATGGAGCAAAATGTTGAGGTACTGGGCAGTGTGGTTAGGTATGCAGACAATTTGGGGGTCATAGAAACGTGATCTGGGCAATGTGCAATAAGGTGATATTGGGTAATATTATAATGTGTCTTCTGTAACCTTGTCCCTCAAGGAGAACATGTAAAAGGGAAAAGGAAGTCATAGTACTTGATGTGACATGGATATTCATCTGTTGCTGGCATAATTATTGATTGTACTGTGTAATGGTATACAAGCCTGTAATGTAAATTATGAAGCTGTAACCACACTGTCTTGGGGTTGTTTTAGGGGATGGTTTTAAAAGCCTGTGTGACTTGATGAAATAATAAAATATATAAGCATATACAATCCAAGTGTGGAGTGTGGAATTTGCTGTAAATCTTTATATGGTTAGTAAACTTATCAGTCTGTATCAGTTTTAGAACACTAAAAAGGCTTAATGGGAGCCATGCACCACACATCTGCACACTGCGGGCTTGTTCTGTACACTACCCTGGACAAGACTGGCAGAACCACTTTTCCAATCTGCACAGAGACCACCCTGGGACAAAGGGGGAGACACTGCAGGCCTCAGCACTGTAGTCATTGCATAGGCAGACACTGCAGACTTCAACACTGTAGTCATCACATCCACACTCTCACAAGTGCAAGGTAATATGTTGCATACCATTTAAAATAGGAATAATATATAGGTATAGGAATCTTAGGTAAGGAATAGCAAAGTATAAAATATTTATGACAGGCATTGGCTTAAAATGCTGTGTTTAATAAGCTAGGGAGCTTGTTCAGCTACTTACTTTAGGGCAAGCAATAGTTAAGCTGTGGGATCAGCCCACTGGGGCAAGAGCCAGTCTCAGGGAACATTTTAGTTAGTGTTTTACAAGAAACAAGGTCAGATGTGTAGGTCTTATAGAATACATAGGTCACATCTAGCGGGTGTTTTTTGGCAATTAGAAATGCTAACATCTAAAGAAACAGTGTGATCCAAAAAAACGAATGAACTTACTGAAGATCAGCTTTGGCAACTATCTCTGGCAATTCATGGGACGAATCCTGTGATATGTGTCCTTAGGGGAACATTTAGAAAAGACCTTGGCGTATTTTTAATAAATTGGAAAGATTCGTTTCGCAGTTGTTGCTTTTATTCAGTTTAAAATATCCAGTGTCGATTAGTGTTTAAAGTGACAGTGAACTTTTACACAATAACAAATACCCTCCCCCCAGAAAGTTAGTAGAAATAAAGACAAATTGCCATTTGTTAGGTTGGTAGAAGTGGGTGCTATTGGCAGTACCTGTCGCTGAGTGGTATTTGCGTGGTTGAAGTGACCGTCTTTGGGAGCCCCTGGATACAATTTGTTTCCAGAGTACTGCCCGTGGCAATCTCCCTCAATGTCAGTAACCTTGTTCCACTAGGGTTCAGCGTATATCTCCTACCCTAGTCAGGTGGTCTGCTCCCACCCCCCCGTATCGCAGGTCCTAAAAATGGTCTATGATATATGCAAGGTTAGATCCATCAATGTGGTTTAATCCCGCCCTACGCGTTTCGCCTCTATTATTTCATAGAAGGCTCATCAGGGGCACTTATGTTCGGATCTGTTTCTAATATCACGTGTGATATGTTAAGTCTTTATGTGATAAACCCAGTTTGTGGTGCTGGGTGGAATGCTTCTCAGTGGTGGTTCTTTTGAGCATAGGCTTCTCAGTACATTCTCCTTGTCTGTAGGATCCTGCTTTATCCGTAGCTGTATTGTGTGCTTATTGTAGGTCCCTGTCCTTCTGTTACAATTTCTTTCATTCAAGTCATAGACAGTGTTTAAACAGATAAAATCTTTTTAAGCTCCTTTTTGGTCCTGGTTCGCCTTGCTCATAGGTACCTTCTGAGTGGTTCTGATGTGTTAGGATGTAGGTCCCTCAATCCTGTTTGAATCCAAGATACCTAATGTCTGGTCTGACTTGACAGTGTCACCATAGTTACCTTGTTTAGTGAGTTTCTAAGCATACCATGTTCCATTCAGTATTAGGGTTCTCCCTAATACTGGAAGGGGAAGGGAGAACCCTAATACTGAAGGAGAGGGGAAGGGTGAACCCTAATACTGAATGGAGAGGGGAAGGGAGAACCCTAATACTGAATAGGAGAGGGGAAGGTAGAACCCTAATACTGAATGGGGAGAAGGGAAGGGAGAACCCTAATACTGAATGGAACATGGTATGCTTAGGAACTCACTAAACAAGATAACTTGCGGCTTCCAGGGCTTCGTCTTCCTTGCCGTATGCTCCTCGGGTGCGCGCGCTCGTCTCCAGCCGCAGGGTTCCAGCACGCTCTGCTTGAGTAGCGCTGCTCATCTCCTCACTTCCGGGGCTACTGCTTGAGCGCATGAAACTCCATCTCCGAATCAGTAACTGCTGGAGAACTGCAGGGATCATGCTACTCCCCTCAGCCAATCACCAAGCCTCTGTGTCCTGCCAATCAGGAATACCCTGCTGTAATATAAGCTTCCTGTTTCCTGTCAGTCTTTGGCAGGGCAATTTCTATCTTGTGAAGTTGCTATTCCTGGTCTGGTCAGGTTGTTTCTTGTTTTGCATAATATCTGATACCTGTTTGTTACTTCCAGCAGATCTCTTCCCTGCCGGCTCCTCGCTGACTCCGGTGTTCCTGACCTGCTCCCCGGATGTCTTCTCTGCTGAATCGCTGGCTCCATCCCTGCTCCGGATTCCTTGTGTTCCCGGTTCCTCGTACCTAGTCCTTTACCCTGTTGCTTTTAACCACGTCGCCTGGGGTCGGTTTAACACTCGTGTCCGCTTCATTGGCCCCCCCGAGGTTGGTACTGGCGGTATCCCTGTATAAGGGTTAAGCGCTGCGGGGTCTCCTTCGGTGGTGTTCCGGTGCTGCGACCTCGTGGCCCTCCCCAGGGGCGTGGGATCTTGTTTTGTTATTTTAACCAATAAACCTTTTGACTCTACTGTTCTAGTCCGCCTCTCTATCAACCAGGTATCGGCATCCGCAACTACGCGGTCCAGTGGGTTCATGCGGTGGGTCCGTCAGTAGGACGTGACACTATCTTTCTGGGGGGAGGGTATTTGTTATTGTGTAAAAGTTCACTGTCACTTTAAACACTAATCCACACTGGATATTTTAAACATAATAAAAGCAACAACTGCGAAACGAATCTTTCCAATTTATTAAAAATACACTACGAAAACGGAAAGACTAAAACTATAGATCGGTGAATTTCTAACTTAGTGAAATTAAAAGACCTTGGCAAATGAGAATGGACATAAGACTAAGTGTATAGTTTGTGTACTCCAGTCGAGGGTCGAATATGACTTCATGTTGGTTGGAGCACCATGAACCGATAGGGACTTTATGATTTTTGTGTGCAATATCGTGATGCTTGACTGGGTAGAAGAGCGTATACTTAAAATATCAATGGTACTAATGTTTAAGGAGAAATCTCAGGAAGATGTGTGCCCTAAGGTGAATTGTACTGTAAAGAGCGCGCTTAAGTCGTGTGTCCGCTGTATTACTCCTGAAGTTGTACAAAAAGAACTTTGATTGATGTTCAGTAAACCAATGTTGAATAAAAGCTCAAAATCTTTGTCCTTGACTCCTTCATCAACTGGTCCTTTCTTGTCTGAAGACACAGTGACTAGCGATCTTTCAAAAGGTATGATTTACACTACAGAAGTCCACACACCCAGCCATGACCACTGCAAAACCCCTTGCTTTATGAGAAGGGCCAGGGTGCAGGCAACAGTAGGGAAATCCTTACCCATGACTATTGCCCTGGTCCACCCTCACTCAAATGTTGTGCGCATATAGTTTCCCATGTTGATTCATTAGTATACATGTTGCTTTTTTTCTTAAACAGTATATATATATATATATATATATATATATATATATAAAGCAATTCTTACAAAACAGAGAACAAAAAAGGTAGGTATTTAGGATATAGATAAAGTAGTGAGGCCTTAGGAAATGTAATCCCAAAGCTATAAATATGTCACTAAACTGTGCTGAGATATGAAAGGCATCAACTAATCAACTGTGTGTCCGTTATGTGTTCAATTAAAGGGTACATTCAGGACTTGGAAAAAAAAATGTTCCTAAGCACCATCAGCACTAACAGAGCAGAGGCTTCTTTTTTGCTCTGCTTTATAGACGGTGGGACAGCCAATGTCATGCTGGCTGACAGCCAGAGGCAGGGGAGTTGATTGTCAATCAGCAAGACATCATAGATTGTAAGCTTGCAAGTAGGGCCCTCACTCCTCTTGGTATCTGTTGAATTTTTGTTTCTCTCTATTGTCTCATATTGCATGTCCCCTTATCCCCGTTGTTACCCATCTGCTTACCAGGGCTCCATCACATTCCCCTATAGATGCTCTCCTCTGCTGGGTTTTTCACATGGCCCAGCATGCACTTATTTGATCACCTGTCGAGGTTTATACTTACCATTTTCCTCCTCTGGGCAAAGTGACAATATGATAAACGCCAAGGATGTGTTAAAACGTATTCATAAATTTATATTGCATATGTTACATTTCCCTGCCAAAATGTTATTTTGTTGCACATTTAAGTTGCGGAACTTTGAAAATCTCTAGAACCTTGAGTGCAGTTGTTTTTTATCTTTGCATACTATTTGGCATACTACTGACGCGCACCAAGGGCCAGGTACTCAGCTCTCGGGCGGTTTCAGTCTGGGATGTCACGGGTGGCTGCCCAAGGCCGTGGCCCTGGTGGCCAATGAATAAGGGGGAGTAAAAGAAAGTATATACAATATCGTGATGCCACCTGCAGTATCTGGTGATGCTCACCTGCGCCAC
This sequence comes from Allobates femoralis, assembly GCA_033576535.1. Lineage (NCBI taxonomy): Eukaryota > Metazoa > Chordata > Amphibia > Anura > Aromobatidae > Allobates > Allobates femoralis. The sequence goes on from JARQOC010000002.1 coordinate 202,198,523, forward strand.
TACAGTCCTCCGGTGGTCGATGGTATTGCGGCCAGGTTGGTGTAGTCCCCCGCAGGTGGGACTGGACCACCGGGGCAGCGATTCTGTAGGAGAAACAGTTTAAATAGGAAAGAATGCAGCAGAGTCAGGACTTCACTTCACCGGCTACTTTACTGAGAACTTCTCCAAAGTCATTACAGTTCAGGAGATGTTTCAATGGCAAATGCTACGGATGCTGCAAGTGGAATTTCTGGCTGTTAGATGGATCCCTCCTTGTGTACCTTTCTTATTCCTTTCTTTCCTTTTTGTCTCCCAGTGGTGGTGAAGTCTGACCTCTTAAAAAAAGTCTAACCTGCTGCATCTCTAAGTTTCCTCTCCTTTGACCCGTCGGGTGAATCTTTTACTGTTCTTCACAGGATCCAACTGCAGAACTCATTCCCCTCTTGTGGGCTCTTTGGGAGTCAGGGCCGTATCTAAAATATCCAGTGGCGGGCTGGTGCTTCATATTCTGCCAGCCCTAGGTGAGGAGCGGGGGGGTGCTATCGAGCGCTGAGGTGAGGAGCGGGGGGGGCTGTGCTATCGTCGGGCGCCACAGCTCACTTACAGGGCACCCTTTGCATCACCACCTGTGCTGCCGGCCCCAGCCGCAAAGTAAAGCCAGCCGGCCCATTTCAGTGGGGGGGCGGCCCTAGGTGAGGGCTATACCACCAGCCTTGGGCCAGTCCGCCCCTGAAAATATCCACGGTCATCGGATTCTCTGTGAGCCGTGAAGGGAATCACAGATGCGGGCTCTGGTACCCGGTTGCTTCCTTTGGGGCAAACCTTCAGGTTACTCTCTTCCCCTCTTAGAGTGAACTCGCAATGTGAGCTACCTTCTCTCCTTCTTCTTTCTCTGGGATCTGTTCTGCGTTGGGCCCCTCAGCCGAGGAGACCCTCCTTGCTTCCTCCAGGCTGGCTGCCTGGCTCCCACCAGTTCCAACTCCTCTCACTTACTCTGACCGACTCTCTAGTTCTCCCTGGAGGCCACTATATACCCTCCCGGGGTCCCTCCCACCTACTAACCTAGTGTGTGTGGGTTAGCTCTAAGGTTCCACCTAATGGTCATAGTTCCAATTGCAGTGGGGTGACTACACCGCTTTTATGGCTGTAGTACCCCTTTTGTGGCACCTACTTGGTGGGGCGCCACACTACCCCGTTCAACCAGGATTCTTCTGCCCACCAAAACCCTTTCTAGGTCTATATAAAGCGCACCAATACACATAGTATCTCTTTTGTGTTATTAAGACTCTTAGTTCTGTTTGTATTTCTGTGCAACACTACTTGTTCCTGGTTAATCCCTGCCTGCACTGTATTGGACTTTCCTGTGTCTTGTCTGGCTACGGTTCCCCGAGCTTTAAGTCCTTGCTCCATACTTATTTTCCTCTATCATATTTGCCTGTGGTCTCCAGTCCTTCAAGTCCTCACTCCCTATATGCCTTCCTGCTACTGCAGCAATGTTCGGGTTCCATTTGCCCACCCGGACCTAGACTCAGAGGATCCACCTCACTAGTTGAACCCATAACAATTATGTATTGTATGTTTCATCCTGGGGAATTTTTATTCATTTCTACTTTTTTTTCTACTAATTTTAAGTCGTGGAAATATACAAAATGATATAGATTCCTGAAAAAACAGTTACCGTAACTAAATATGAAAAGAACCAAAAATTAATATAGTAACCCATTCTTTAGACTATATACTGAATAAAATAGAAGCACTTTAACCTTTCTTTTTCTTTCCCTTCACAACTCATTTATATTTTCTTTTTCCAGCGCTTGACTTAGTGTATTTGCTCAGCAACACAGTTAACTTACTTGAAAGTTTACTAAGAAAGCTATAACCTTCATCCAGACTGCGAGGCCTCAATCCCATTAATATATCACTTTGATTGGCAGTATAGTTAGAACGAGACAAAAGAACAAATTGACTTGTATACAGCATCAGGTTTACAGAGTAAGATCTGAAGTTCTGTACTCTCCACTGTGCCCTCAGTGCAGTCAATCATTCGAGTCACCATCTGTTTTGGCCTAATAAATACAGTATTATCACAGGGTAAAACCAAAAGAAGTGAGTTTGTTTATATAAATCTTTTTCTTGATGACAGATTAACTCTAAGTTTGGTACTAGGAGAAGAAAAGCAAAAAGAATTTCAAATAAAATTAAGAATATACCATACGGCAAAGCATTTGTGAGATTGTGATTAACAGTGATAAACCTGTTTTATCTTTTTGAAGTTGTAGATCAATTATTGCTAGAGCTCTATGTCTTAATATTAGTAAATATAATTACTTTTTTAAATTACTTCCAGATATAGAATTTCTTAGAATATATACAAAAAGGGGAGGTGTTAAATCCAAATACCAAGAAGGAAAAAAAGATAATTTCAATAACGATGTCATTAATGTGATTTAAAATATAAAAAATAATTTTTAAAGGTTGTGGACCCTATGCAACAGTTATTTTTTATCTCTGCAAAACAGTCAAAATACCCTACTGTTTGGTGTATATAGCTCTAAAATATTTCCATTGTTATAGTCTATGAATTCATGTTGTCTGTTTTAATGCAGTTGTGTATTAACTTGTTTGACAAACCAAAAATACAACACCAATAAAATTTATTTCAGCATACTTGCCAACTTTCTCAGAATGATTGCAATCTTTAAGGAAAAGAGGGAGACCTTCCTGGCCGCCAGAAAACTTGCCAAAATCTACCAGAAGAGAGCATTTTCTAATACCTCTCTTGACCTTGCCTGTCAAGTGCTACAAATTAAATGTGATTTATGTAGGTAAAGTTCATGGAAACAGAGCTGCCAGTACCTAGCAAGAATCCTCTTCATTCTTCCACCACATAGTGGCCCGTAGTACAGATTCTTCGAATGTAAGTGCATAATCACTAACATAAATAAATTATGTAGGCAGAGAGATATAAATTATATGAGTATCATATAAAATATCTACGAAAACTGTCAAATGATTTTATATACATTGCTAATGTGCATCATAAAGGCTTGGCCTCCACAGCAACTGTAGTATAGTCCATCAGTACGTAAACATCATACTTTCCAAATATCCTGGAACTTTTGACTGTTTCTCAAAAAAAGTGGGGACCCTCACACTCTCAGACACTTGGAAAATGTTGTGTGAATAGTTCTGCTCTAAGCAATATATCCTAGTTACTAGGGATGAGAGAGCATGTTCGCCGATACTCGGTGCTCGCCCGAGCATCACAGTACTCGCGTTGCTCGGTGAGCACCGAGTACTGGTGAGATGCTCAGGCTCATGCTGGGATCCACCTCCCTGCATTTTGGCACTCTTTACAGAGCCAGTCCACATGCAGGGATTAGCTGCCAGACACTGTAATGCCACAGACATGTTGGTTGTGGCATTACAGTGATTGGCTGGCCGCACAGCATCATCAGGTCTATATAAGACCGTCATTCTGCTCCACATTGTCAGCTAGTGTAGGGAGAAGTGCTGCTGAGTGAGGGAAAGATTTTGGGTCTTTTAGGTAGTGTAGGTGCTGGGATAAAAAATACATCAAAACAACAGTCATTTTGAGGATCTAGCTGTATACAGGCAGACAGGGTATATAGCACACTTTAGTGTAACAAAAGAGGCTGTATAACAGTCAGCACATCTGGGGTTGGTGTACAGGCTTCTAATATCTATCTATCTATCTATCTATCTATCTATCTATCTATCTATACAACAGTCCTTCTAAGGATTAATTTAGCTGTATACAGGGTAGCTGGCCGGGTAGTCACCAGAGGATGCAAAGTCTCTTTGAGGCCCTCTTCGATATCCCTTCAGGTTTCGACCTCTGTCCTCACTTTCTCTATCTGTGCTTTTATTTGACGTCTCCTGCTGCTGCTTGAAGCTAAGCTGCTTGCCCTCTTTCTCCTGCGTATGCTGTATGACAGGCAGTTCGAGGCCTGTTTCAGCTCGCTGAAGACCCCGGGCTCTAGTATGCTGCTTTGCCTCCTGACACTGTGTGGCTAGGAAACCTGGAATTCACCACCTTCCGTTACTAACTGCCGGGATGTGTAACCCTGTACAGCCTTGGACCTGGTGTCCATTCTCTGCACTTTCCTCTGAGGCAGATTACGTCATTCACCCGGAGTGCTGCAGCTATGTTTAACCATATATTTCAAGCTAAGGTAAAAGCGGAGCTGAACTGCACCCAAGAAAGCATTGCTGCTCCATTTATTACTCCTATCTATCTATCTATCTATCTATCTATCTATCTATCTATCTATCTATCTATCTATTTATCAAAAAAACAGTCCTTCTAAGGATTAATTTAGCTGTATGTAGGCAGGAAGTGTATATAGCACACTACGGTGTACCACAAATGTCTGTATACCAGTCAGCCCATCTTAGGCTGGTGTACAGGCGTCTATCTATCTATCTATCTATCTATCTATCTACAGCACTCAGTTACTACCAAAAACGTACACATGCTAATAAGTGGTTTATATATGAGGAAAAAATTTAAAAATCAAAGTTTTTTTAAAAAAACTCAATATTGTTATCTTTTTATTTACTGAGGTTCTTTGTACATATATTGGCCAATATCTGTTTGCTCATCAACCACTCCACGGTGACCCCAGATCTGATGAGTCCTACGCAGACATCCCTGTCCTCCCGACACCAATAATTGCGGGCCCTAACTCAATCAGGGCTGCCCCCACAGTCTACAGCTTCTGCACATCATCCTCCTCAGTCGCCTCCTTCTCCTCTTCACCCTCCACATCAGTCAGAAGTGGGAAGCACTGAAGCACTGCCTCGGCCAAGCGGCAACACGCTGTGCTGAAGCTAATATGTGTAGGTGACAAACCGCACAATGCTGAAGAGTTGTGGACAGCTCTGAAAGAGCAGGCAGATCTGTGGCTCACAGTGCTGAATCTACAGCCAGGCATGGTCATGAGTGACAATGGCCGGACCCTGATGACAGCTCTGAGGCGAAGCAAGCTCACACATGTCCCATGCATGGCCCATGTGCTCAATCTCGTGGTTCAGCAGTTTCTTAACTCCTACCCAAAGCTGTTGTATCTGCTCATCAAAGTACGCCCATTTTAGAAAATCACCAACTGCTTTGGCCGCCCTTGTCGGGTTTCAGCAGCGTTTGCAGCTTTTGGCTCACAGACTGGTGATGTCCCCATGCGTTGGAATCTGACACTGCAGATGTTGGTCAGGATTTGTGAGCAAAAGAGGACAGTTGTTGACTACCAGCATCAATAAGGCTATTGGTATTTGGTTCAGACTCCACACATAAGACCTTAGGAGTGGACATGGATGTCCGACATATGCACCGTCCTCCAAAACTTTGAAGACTCCACCAAGATGGAGGGCGGTGATGATGCCATCATTAACATAACCATCCTGCTTCTCTGTCTTCTGAAACACTCTATGCTCAAAATCAAAGAGGATGCATTGCAGGCAGATCACAATGAGAGAGCGTGAAACCATACAGTGTGATTACACACAACCCAGACTCATCTCAATGAGGAGGAGGAGGAAGAATAGGAGTAGTTTAATGCGCTATAGACGGTACTACCTGCACAACTGTCATACTGTCTGTTTTATGTGGACAGCCAGAGGACAGGGAGGAGGAGGAGAAGGAGGAGGAGGAGGAGAGCATGGTCAGTCATCCTCTTGATGAGGACACGGAAGTCTTGCCTGTTACCAGTCTGGCGCGCATGGCTGACTTTATGTTACGCTGCCTTACCCATCACCCTCACGTCATCAAAATCTTAGGTGACACTCATTACTGGTTGGTGACACTGTTAGACCCACGTTGCAAGGAGAACTTTATATCTCTTATTCCCGAGGTGGAGAGGTTTACAAAAATAGGGTAGTACCAGAAGGCCCTTGTTGCGAAATTAGTAAAACATTTCCCTTCTGATAACGCTGGCAGTTCAGTGGACAACCAAGGAGTACAGGTGAGAGAGACACAACTCCATTCCAGCTGAGGCAGGGGACCACTCTCAAAGTTCTGGGAGAGTTTTCTCAGCCCCTCCCATGGTACAGGCCCTGAGGCTCAGGGTACTCTCACAAGGACTGCAAAGTTTGAGAAGATGCTGAAGGAGTGCCTTGCCGACTGTACCAATGTCCTTAGTGATTCCTCTGTGCCTTATAATTATTGGGTATCCAAACTGGACACGTTGCATGAACTGGCTCTCTACGCCTTGGAAGTCCTGGCCTGCCCTGCCACTAGCATTTTGTAAGAGCAGGTTTTTAGTGCTGCAGGGGGAATTATTACTGATAAGCGCACTCGCCTGTCAACTGAAAATGCTGACAGGCTGCCTCTTATTAAAATGAACAATGGCTGGATTGGGCCAGACTTTTCAACACCACCAAATGATAGCAGCATAATATAAACACAAAGCCACTGTCTATTTTGTTGAGGTATATTCCCATGCTCCTCTTCACCCCCACACATGGCAATACGCTTCCTCATTTTGGCTATTTGCTCTAGTCCTCCTCCTCCTCATCCTCCAACACCATATCACCAGGGTGACCGTGTCCATGATGCAACACCCACATAATATTTTTAAATGGTGTTTATGATGCCCATAACCCAAAAAAAGTTAGACATTATATTCATGTATACCCCCCGGGGTAAATGTTTCAGTCCATATTAGTGCATGGGCATTACAAGTATAGGAGATCCACTCTTTTGTAATGGGAACATTGTTTTTATGAGGCTCTCCTCCACGTGTCTTCAAAAGGGCATTGGAGTACTTCCCAATTTTTGGCAGCCTACGTAGTGCAACTCTATGGACAACCCATTTCCTAATGAAGGGAACATACAATATTTAATGAAGCCCTTCTCCAAGTCTCTTAAAAGGGGCATCGGAGTGCTTCCCAATTTTTTTTTTTTTATCTTTAATGTAATAGAAAAAAAAAAAATACACCAACACTGTCTCACAAGTAAGTATGAGCCCTTAATATTTTCCCCAGGAAAATCCATTTTAGTTTCATTTTTGAATGTTTTATTGTGAGTCCGTAAAAGTGGCGTAATACTCTGACAACATTGTTCACAGCAGTGACCGACCTGGGAGTAAGAAATACTTAAAGGGGTCTTCCCCATGCCGTTCCCATGTCATTTGTGCACTGTTCTCATACATTTTTGACGTTTTTAGGGTTTATCCAGGCTGCGGGGGTGCCGCAGGAAAAATACTCGTATTTCCCAAAGGTTGACATTGGGTTTAGGTCGAGCACCCGTGCATCTTGATATGCTCGACCCAAGCATTGAGTACCCAATCATTTTACTGTTTGCTCATCACTACTAGTTACATACTAGAACAAGCTGCGGCAATATAAGGTCATGAATATGTACAGGTGCATCTCTATGAGTTAGGAAATTATCAAAAAGTTAATTTTTTTTTCAGTAATTCAATACATAGAGTGAAATCCATATATTATATAGAGTGATTATACACAGAGTGATCTATTTCAAGTGTTTATTTCTGTTAATGTTGATGATTATGGCTTAAAGCCAATGAAAACCCGAAGATGAAGGGTCTGAGAAAATATTACTTTAATAAGTATCAGAGGCTTCACCTTGTGTGGTTGTGAGAGTCACAACCACTATAAAAGCATATCAGGCTCCTGCAGTCACTAGTGTGGTCCATATAGAGTAGGAAGGATAAAGGGTTAAGAACTGCCCTGCCATTTTTTACGAGACATCAAAGGGGGAATATAATATTGATTTACTAGTCAACACATTTCAGAGCTCACTGAAATGCAATGAAACATGGCAATATGATATTGATTTGTTCTAAATAAGGGGCCAGGGAGCCCTGAGATGCCCCTGTATGTATTCCTTCCTAATCTGAAATCTAACTACTGTTTCAGCTGTAATTATATCTGAATTACAGCTGTACATGTACACTGTGCATAAGCAGAGCGTTGCCAATCATTGGTGCAATCCAAACTTATAAATATGGTGGACTATGTGTCAGCTAATTTACTAGTCCCTTCTGGCAGAACAGTGGGTCATGGGTTAACATTGTTGCTTTGCAGCATAGATGTTAAATGCTCAACTCCCAATGAGTTTATATGTTCTCCCTGTGTTTGTGTGGATACCCCTCCATACTTCAAAGACATACTGATTATGTATTTTGATTGTGAGACCAATTGGGGACGGTAATGATAATGTCTGTAAAGCGCAATGGAATTAATTGCACTATATAAGTAAAATTAATAATAGTGATAATATCATTGAATCAATGGTGCTCTATAAATAAATAAATAATAATAATAATAATAATAATATCATCTGCTATCAAAAATACAAAAAGCACCCAAGTAAATGACACCTCACTGGAATCAGGGTCTTTGTGTCTATATTATGATGCTCTGAGAATGATGACAAATTTACTTTAATAGGCATCGATGTTAAAGGCGTCTTGTGTTATGAAATTCAAATATTTGGTTATATAGCATGAAACTAAGCAAGTTTCACAACTGGCTCAAGTCCCATCAAAAAGGGGGCATTGCTAGACCTCATATTAAACAATAGCCTGACCGCTTATGAAATATACGGGTTGGGTCACTTGGGTAATACAGTAGTGTTGACAAAATAATATATTTTCATGTTTGTTTTAGTAAGATGTATTGTAGAGGGTCTAAAAGGACACTGGAGGAAACCACTATGGCTTAAGAGCTGTGAGGTGCACAATAAATGACAAAAATAAAGCATTTAAAATAGCAAGAGGGTAGTGATGCGGTATCAAATAATGATAGAAACTTAAATAATTGTGTAAAAAGCAAATCAAGGCAGCAAAGATTGAAAAAAAGAGACCTATTGCCAGAGAGAGTAAAGCTAATTCCCAAAAACTCTCAAAATACATTAAATATATCTACTTATATAATCGGGAGTTTGGGATTCGGGCGTCGTAGCCGAATCCCAAAATACTTTGCGCCGTGTGCCGTCCCGGAAGCCGCGCCATATTAGCACACCCAAGTGATAGGTATGCTAACATGGCGCAGGATGGTGGTGGCACAGACAACACAAGCCCACGCTGCACACGCCGCCTGCCGCTGACCCCGCAGACCGCCCACACACCCCCTGCAGTAGACACCCTCCTCCAGTGCCTGCACACCTCCATACTACACTCTGGCGTCCACACACCTCCTCAGTACACCCTCGCACCCCCTTTCTGCTGCCCGCATCCCCCTCGCAATAGACCCCCGCACCCCTCCCTCCGGCCCTGCACACCACTGCAGTACACCCCCGCACCCACCTTCGGCGCCCGCAGACCCCCGACAACTTACTTACCTATTCGGATAGGACCTTTGCTGATGTCACAGTCATGTGATCAGTCACATGACCGTACATCACCATAGCTCCGCCTCCTGCAGTCTACTCTTCACTGCTTCCCAGCTATGACAAGGAGCTGTCACAGCTGGGAAGGAGGGAAGGGGAGACGGAGAGCCCGAAGGGGGGAGCTCAAAGACTAAAGAGGAAACAGAGACATAACAGGGGACCAGAAAAACTCGACAGAGAGAAGACTGGTGCAGAAAGAGGGGGAGCACAGACACATAAGGGAAGACCTGAAAACCTGAAGAGAGGACAGACAGAGGGAAGGGGAGTGCAGAAAGATGAAAGAGGAGGAGCAGAGAGGGATGTGAGGCAGACACACATAAAGGGCTCCAGAAAGACTGAAGTGGAGGCACAGAGACATAAGGGGGGACCAGAATGACTGAAGGGGGCAGAGAGGCATAAGGGGGGAACACAATGACTAAAGGGGGGCAGAGATAAGTAAGGGGGGACCTGAATGACTGAAGGGAAGCAGAGATAAGTAAGGGAGGACCAGAAAACCTGAAGGGGGCAGAGAGATGAAAGGGGTAACATTCACACGAAAGGGGGGGGGGGCAGGGAGGCATAAGGGGCAACCAGAAAGACTGAAGGGGGGCAGAGAGACAAAGGGGGGAGCAGAGAGACATAAGGGGGAACAAAGAGATGAAGGGGGGACATAGAGATGGAAGGGGGGCAGAGAGATTAAGGGGGGGAACAGAAATATTTAAGGGGACCATAGATGCATAAGGGGGGACCTGAAATACTCTAGGGCAGCAGAGAGACATAAGGAGCACTAGAAACACTGAAGGGGGAGGCAAACAAACAAGGGCAATTACCAGAAAGACTGAACGGGGGGCAGTGAAATGAAGTGGGCAAACATAGAGACAAAAGGCCCGCAGCAAGGAGGGAAGGGGGCCCAGAAATACTGAAAGTGAGCTAACAGACATAAGGAGGACAATAAACACTGAAGGGGGCCACAGAGATATGAAGGGGGACCATAAAGGCAAAAGAGGGGAAGCAGAGAGGAAAGGGGGCTGAAAGACATAGGAAGGGAGCCAAAATACTGAAGAGAAACAGAGAGACATAAGGGGGACCTGAAATACTGAAGGGGACCAGAGAAACACAAGAGGGACCATAAAAACTGAAAGGGGAGACAGAGAAATAAGGGGGAACAGAAACAATTAAGGGAGACCAAAAACACTGAAGGGGGACCACAGAGACTGAAAGGGGGGCAGAGAGAGGGAAGGGGGAGCAGAGAGAGAGAATGGGGACCAGAAACACTGAAGGGTTGCATAGAGACGAAGGGGAGGGGGAGCAGAGATGAAAAGGGGCAGGGAGACATAAGGGGGGACCAGAAAGATTTAAGGTGGCAGAGACACCAGGGGAGACCAGAAAGACTGAAGGGGGGCAGATAAACAAGGGGGGACCAGAAAGACTTAAGGGGGGCAGAAAGACTGAAGGGGGGGGGCAAGACACATAAGGGGACCAGAATGACTGAAGGGGGCCAGAGACACTAAAGGGGGGCAGAGAGAGGTAAGGGGAGACCAGAAAGAATAAAGGGTGAAGCAGAGAGTGGGAAGGGGGGGGGGGGCACAGAAAGAGAAGATAAGCAGAGCAAGGAAAGGGGGATAGAGAGACAAAAGGGCAGAGCAGAGGAAGGAATGGGGGCAGAGACACGAAAGAAGGAGCAGAGAAAGGGAAGGGGGCAGAGACATGAAAGCAGGTAGCAGAGAGAGGGAAGGGGGGGCACAGACACAGGGAAGAAGACAGATGGAAGAGAGGGCAAAGACATGGGGGACAAGAGAGAGGGAAGGGGGGACAGAGACAAAAGGCGGAGCAGAGGGCCAAAGAGAACATAGGGTGATCAAAAGGAGCACAGGAGGGCCAAAAAGAGCGCAGAGTGGCAGTGACGCCCTACCGATGCTCTCCTCACCCCTCCAGCCTCCCGCCACATCACACTCTGCTATCCACAGAGCCGCCTCTATACTCTGCTACCCACAGAGCCGCCTGTATACATTAATTCAAGTAACACCCCTGATTGCGATGTCAAAATTAGAAAACGTTATTTTAAATCCTGTGTTTTAACAGGATGCTAAAGAGCTCGGCAGTATTTATGATAAAGAGGAACTCAGTTCCTTAAGTATAATATCAAACTCAATTTTTGTTCACACCCATAGCTAATAGTAAAGTACCGGCAGTGAGTTATGAAATGCCAGGTAACCTTCTCTCTTGTTTCTTGAAGCAAATCCAAAGGGTTAACCTCAAAATCCTATTGACATGCAGAAGAGATGTGGAGAAATATTGATTCTAATCCACTTTGACTGTGGAAATCTAAAGACCAGTTAAAGCAGAGATGATATCTAGATGCATTTCAATAAAATCCATATGTCAGAAATGACAGCAGAAGCCAATTCAGTCCAGCAAAGATAGTGCAAAGACACAAAGAAATCATTTAAAAAAATGAAAGGTCTGGAAGAGAAAGGATTAGATGGATTATATGAAAAGCAAAGAGAGAGAAGGAAAAAGATTGAAAGTGTAACAGATATGTCTAAAAGCAGTACCATTGACAACGCTAGTTTAATACATTGCTACAGATCAGTGCGGCTGGAAGGAATTTTAAAAATGTCCTGTTGCAAGTGGTTAAGCCATTACACACTCGAACCTTAAAAATACGGATGGTACAGCACTGATCAAGATTACTTTAGACTAGCAATAATGGTACATGGGCCTAAAATGGGTGTATGAAATAAAAGTCCTTGAAAGGTAATAATAATCAAAAATAGTTTTCAAACCATAACCTAATTTATTTAAAAAAAAATTATTTTGATATGCTTGAATTATGAGTAAATTTAACTAGCAATATACAGTATATAGTACATTGTGTCAGCACATTAGTCCAGAATGTGAAGAGAGTTGTTTACAAGCATATTTCCATATAAACCAGCCCCCTACTCTGGCAATGCATTGGCCATGAGAAATAAAGTTGGTTTAGGTTTCCACTACATGATTGTGGTAGTTAAATGACCAATTAGCTACTTACAAACTGATCACCAGCAAAATTGCAATTGCACATAAAATGATCATTAACTCCATCATCCTGTAGGCAGAGTTTCATTATTATGGGCATTACATATCCAATTAATACAAGAGAATGCGCTGCCAATATTGATGATTTTGAAGTAAACCTAAAAACCATTTCACTTAACGAAGAAGTTTATTTAAATAATGGCAGCCTGTTTACTGGACTTAGGTACCCCATTCTGGGCCCTATTAAGGTTTATTTGTCCCCCATCCTAGTATATATTCCCAATTCTGGACCCCTTCCAGGTATATGTATCCCCTATCCTGGACCCCTTCCATGTGTATATGGCTCCCATTCTGATATATATTTCCCCCATTCTTGGCCCTTCCAAATATATATGTCCTCCTTCCTGGTGTATATGCAATAAACCAAAAATTCAAGGTGCTCCTGTGTGAAGCAATGATTGCAGCGGACCCCACAGAGACGGGAGTTATTGCACTTACCTCCTCTGGTTGTGCTAACACAACTCAGTTAAATCACATTGTGGATCACGTACTCACTGCATGTTACAGAGACGCGGCACCATTGATGGTCTCCTCACTGAATCTTCCTGCTCCAGGTGAGGGTCCCCAGACAGCATGGATATAGTAATCCATATGGATTGGGATACCAAGGTAATTACTATGGCCCAAAGTCCAAGGCAGCACCTACTGAAATCCCATAGAGGGAATAATATTATGATACTAATATCAGAAAAAGCGGTATAATGGGCACCTCAAAGAACTGGCCAATGCAATCTATTACAAAGATTAGACAGTTTTAATTAACATACAACACATTAAGAGACATATGGGGAATGCAATTCCCTGAAACACATTGTATGTTAATTAAAATCGTCTATTCTTGTAATAGATTGCATTGGCAAGTTCTTTGAGGCACCATATATACCGCTTTTTCCACTTTTATTATCATCCTGGTATATATGGCCTACATCCTCAACTGCTTTCAAGTACTGAAAATTCAAATTTTTGGCCCGTTCCTGGTATATATGTTCTGGGACTTTTCCAGGTATCTATATCCCCAATACTGGGCCCATGCTTGTATATTTGTCCCCCATACTGAGTCTCATCCTAGCATATATGTTGTTCATCCTCGTATATATGTCTCCCATCCTTGGCCCATTCCAGGTATATATGTCCCCAATCCTGGGTCCCTTCCTGGTATATATGCCCCTCATTCTGGTATATTTGTCCCCATTCTGGTATATATGTTTCACATCCTGGTGACCTCTTTTTGGTACTTGGAGCTATGTCCAATACCTGGTGACCTCTGTCTGGTGCTTGTAGCCATGTCCAATGTCCTGAGCCATGTCCGATGCAAGGTATTTGATGACCTCTGCTTGGTGCTTGGAGCCTTTCCAATGTCTTGAATCTGATGACTTCTGCCTGGTGCTTGAAGCCATATCTGATGTCCAGTATTTGATGTTCTGCTGAAGTCCTGCCTGTTTCCATATGTCCTGCCTGTGTCCTGACTTACAGTCCAAGTTCCTAGTCATCCAGTCTGTGTTCCAGATTCGGTCATGCTCATGTTCCTTGAAGTCTCCAGGCTTTTATTCCAGTACCAGCCCTGCCTGAGTTTCCTGGATCTGACCAGCCTGTGTCCAAAGCTGACGCCTCAGTGTTCCTGGACCTGTCCTATCCATGTATAGCCTATGTTCCACCTGTATCCCAATGTCCTGCCTTGATCCCAGTGTCCATTTTGAGATGACGTCTGTTCGAGATGACGTTTCTGCTACGCCATCGCCTGACGACATCTGCCTGAGGTCGGTGTCTGATGTCCTCCTTCTGTGCCAGTGCTACGCCTTAGGCCTGTGTCAGAGGTCATCCTTATATTCCCGTGCCAGATGACTCTGTGATGACACCAATCCAAGATGACCTCCTTGTCATGCCATGTGACTTGTATCTATTTGTATTTGTGGTAGTAAACTTTGGGTTCCTTACTTGAAGTTGGGCGGAGTCTTGCAGTCCTGACATATGTATCATTTTGCTCACTTACTCAGCTGCCACAGGCCCTTGTCGCTGCCCTTCCCTAGTCTGGGTAGGCCCGGGTCATCCCTGTGGTCCAGTGGGTCCACTCTCCTCCTTGACAGCTTCACGGCGTCGCAGTTGGCCTGATTGCGGATGAACACCACATATACAATATTTTATTCATGGCAATGTTCCTAGGTAAATAAGTAAGGATGAAAGCAACACCATACATGAATGGTCTTAAGATGCTTGGCATGAAATAGTACTAATGGTAACACCTAAAAAATGGTTTTGTAAATTTTGTTGTGAAAATGAGAAATTGCTGATAAAACGTTAAACCTTTCTAACTATCACAAAAAAATTGTTTAAAAAATTGTGTTGATGTAAAGTAGACATTTAAAAATATTATTCATTAATTATTTTCTGTGAGATAACTCCCAGGTTTAATGGCATAAAAATTAAAAATTTGAAAATTGTAACATTTACTACATTTTCAGCGAAAAACTGTTTTGGAATCATTGTGATCTGTTAAAACGTTCCAGAGTTATAATAACCTCAATATGACACTGGTGAGAATTAAAATGAAGGTGGAAACAGGCTGTGTGGTAAAGAGGTTAAATATTTTTAGTGCAGAAATTAAATATTTTTAATGCATTTTTTAAATGCTGAGATGCTGCATATCTACATTCTCCAAATGCATGTTTTCAGGTTCCCAACAGATGCCTATTGAAAAAAAAAAGTACTTTAAAGGGATTGCATTGCATTTAAATGCAATGTTAAAGGGATCCTGTCACCTCCAGAACACCTCCTAAGCTAGCAAAACATGTCCCTGCATCATCCCATCACTAATCTCACACTCCTTTTGTCTCCTAAAAGCATCCTGTGAAAGTGCATAAAAATGTTTTAATACTTTCTCATTAGTGATTATAATTAGCAGTGGCTATATTCTTTAGTCACCAGGGCGGGCTGTTTTGCAGGCTCCAGGATCCACCCTCTCTCTGTCTGTGTTCCTCTGCTTGTGCAGGCTTTACCCTCCCCCCTCTCTATCACTCACAGAATGCAAATCATTAGTCCTGCCTTCAGCTCCACATCACAGCAGCACAGACAGAGAGAGGGTGGATCCTCGAGGCTGCAAATCAACACGCCCTAAGGGCTAAAGAATATGGCCCCTGCTAATTATAATCCCTAATAAGTGAGTATTAAAACGTTTTTATGCACTTTCACAGGATGATTTTAGGAGACAAAAGAAGTGTGAGATTAGTGATGGGATGCTGCAGGGATATGATTTGCTAGCTTAGGAGGCGTTTTGGAGGTGACAGGATCCCTTTAACATTGCATTTGAATGCACAGTTGACATGAGTTTTCATAACATCACATCCATGTTGCCTGAACTGTTAAATGCTGCAGATTCTGTGCACCAAAAAAGTGAAAAAAATAGATTACTGTCATTACATGGACACATGAATTATTAGCAGCATCATGAAAAGCATGATTTTATTTTAAGTTCATTTCTTGAGTGGCAAGTGTTTTCTTTGATAGCTTAATCAGGCTAGGGATACATTTGCATCTGCTTTTTGTTATGCCGATTCCGGTATAGAGCAGCATGACAGCTTTACCGCAGTGTTACTGTATTGTAATGCTGTGTTAATGCTGCCATAGAATAATATGGATGATGGAAGTCGAATCGCCTGCAAAAGTGGACACAAAAGGTGCCTGCATTTAAAATCTTGCGTTATTTCCAACAGACAGCTGAATGCGAATTGCAATGTGAAGAGCTGCAAGACCTGTGCTCACATAGATATTAAACACAGGATACAGATCCCAAACATGCAGCTGGATTATAAGATTCCTGGGACATTCACATGCACCTCTTCCAATGTTGTGTACACTGTGTGCAGAATTATTAGGCAAATGAGTATTTTGATCACATGATACTTTTTATATATGTTGTCCTACTCCAAGCTGTGTAGGCTTGAGAGCCAACTACCAATTCAATAAATCAGGTGATGTGCATCTCTGTAATGAGGGGTGTGGTGTAATGACATCAACACCCTATATAAGGTGTGCTTAATTATTAAGGCAAATGCCTTTCCTTAGGCAAAATGGGTCAGATAATTTGACGGGCTCTGAAAAGTTCAAAATTGTGAGATGTTTTGCAGAGGGATGTGGCAATGACTAGTCATACATGTCCACCATGCAGCACCATCCACACACCACCTGCAACGACCTGCAGTCTGAGCATCAACAAGTAGCCATTGCACTAAGCTTGTAAAATGGCATGTCTTACCCAACAGACCATGAATCCTTCTCCCGAAGCGCCATATATGGGGCTATTTGGAGTCATTAGCAGGGGCCTAACAATTGAACTGAGCAAAAGATGTAGGAGCAGAAATGGACACCAGTACCACAGTCCCATTTAGCCCATCACTTATTATAATGCACCCTCTTAGTCCTCCATATACCATAATGCATCCAACATGTATATATACAGCCCTCCCCATAAATATACAGCACTCCTCATATATACACAGCCCTATCCATATATATACAGCACTCTTCATATATACACAGCCTTTCCCATATATACACAGCCCTCCACATATATACACAGCCCTCCTCCTATACACACAGCCCTCCCTATATATCCACAGCACCCCCCATACATACACAGCATTCCCCATATATATATACAGCACTCCCCATATATATACAGCACTCCCCATATGTATACAGACCTCCCCATATAAATCAAGCCCTCCCCATATATACACAGCACTCCCTGTATAGATATATATATACAGTTAGGGCCAGAAATATTTGGACAGTGACACAAGTTTTGTTATTTTAGCTGTTTACAAAAACATGTTCAGAAATACAATTATATATATAATATGGGCTGAACGTGCACACTCCCAGCTGCAATATGAGAGTTTCCACATCCAAATCGGAGAAAGGGTTTAGGAATCATAGCTCTGTAATGCATAGCCTCGTCTTTTTCAAGGGACCAAAAGTAATTGGACAATGGACTCTAAGGGCTGCAATTAACTCTGAAGGCGTCTCCCTCGTTAACCTGTAATCAATGAAGTAGTTAAAAGGTCAGGGGTGGATTCCAGGTGTGTGATTTTGCATTTGGAAGCTGTTGCTGTGACCAGACAACATGCGGTCAAAGGAACTCTCAATTGAGGTGAAGCAGAACATCCTGAGGCTGAAAAAAAAGAAAAAATCCATCAGAGAGATAGCAGACATGCTTGGAGTAGCAAAATCAACAGTTGGGTACATTCTGAGAAAAAAGGAATTGACTGGTGAGCTTGGCAACTCTAAAAGGCCTGGGCGTCCACGGATGACAACAGTGGTGGATGATCGCCGCATACTTTATTTGGTGAAGAAGAACCCGTTCACAACATCAACTGAAGTCCAGAACACTCTCAGTGAAGTAGGTGTATCTGTCTCTAAGTCAACAGTAAAGAGAAGACTCCATGACAGTAAATACAAAGGGTTCACATCTAGATGCAAACCATTCATCAATTCCAAAAATAGACAGGCCAGAGTTAAATTTGCTGAAAAACACCTCAAGAAGCCAGCTCAGTTCTGGAAAAGTATTCTATGGACAGATGAGACAAAGATCAACCTGTACCAGAATGATGGGAAGAAAAAAGTTTGGAGAAGAAAGGGAACGGCACATGATCCAAGGCACACCACATCCTCTGTAAAACAAGGTGGAGGCAATGTGATGGCATGGGCATGCATGGCTTTCAATGGCACTGGGTCACTTGTGTTTATTGATGACATAACAGCAGACAAGAGTAGCCGGATGAATTCTGAAGTGTACCGGGATATACTTTCAGCCCAGATTCAGCCAAATGCTGCAAAGTTGATTGGACGGCGCTTCATAGTACAGATGGACAATGACCCCAAGCATACAGCCAAAGCTACCCAGGAGTTCATGAGTGCAAAAAAGTGGAACATTCTGCAATGGCCAAGTCAATCACCAGATCTTAACCCAATTGAGCATGCATTTCACTTGCTGAAATCCAGACTTAAGACGGAAAGACCCACAAACAAACAAGACCTGAAGGCTGCGGCTGTAAAGGCCTGGCAAAGCATTAAGAAGGAGGAAACCCAGCGTTTGGTGATGTCCATGGGTTCCAGACTTAAGGCAGTGATTGCCTCCAAAGGATTTGCCACAAATTATTGAAAATAAAAATATTTTGGGTTATGTTTATTTGTCCAATTACTTTTGACCTCCTAAAATGTGGAGTGTTTGTAAAGAAATGTGTACAATTCCTACATTTTCTATCAGATATTTTTGTTCAACCCTTCAAATTAAACGTTACAATCTGCACTTGAATTCTGTTGTAGAGGTTTCATTTCAAATCCAATGTGGTGGCATGCAGAGCCCAAAACTCGCGAAAATTGTGTCACTGTCCAAATATTTCTGGCCCTAACTGTATATATATATGTATATATACAGTCATCCACATATATATACAGCACCCCCTGATTTAAAAAAAAAGTAAATACTGACCTCTCTCCTCTGTCCTCTAGCTGCTCCTGGTCTCCTCTCTTCAGTGTACTCTGCTAGCTGCTCTCCACTGCTCAGCACAGTGGGGCACTCAGTGATGACATCATCAGTCCCCACCGGGCTGATCCATACAGACACTGCAGAGAGCACACACTGGCAGCCAGAACTATAAGAGGCGGAGCAGCATCTTTGGGAGGTCTTGTGCTACCACTGGGCACCTCCCTCTGTCTATCAGCAGGGGGGCCGCCTTAGGTGAATAGGTCAAGTTGCCTCATGATAGGTGCACCCCTTTTCCAAAGACTGCCAACTCAGTTCAATCCATTTTACAGTGGAACCCTGCTATTTGTGTACAGACATTAGCTTCCTAAAGTATTACTTAAATAGCTTCAGCGCCACTTTTACAATGCTTCCTGGCCCACTCATGAACATCATTGCTTCTCTGCTTTTGATTGGTTAACATTATACTTAGCCCCTTCCACCCACTCTGCCAGCATCTCTGATTGGTTGCAAGTATGGCAACCAAACTGATGTCAGATTACTGTGAAAATAAATAAATAATTGAAAAAATGGGTGTGCGCTTCGCTGTATTTTTGTTTGGCAGCAAATGTAACCCAGGCAGCCAGGGGCTAGAATTCTCAGTCTGGTGAGGACAAAGCTTTCTGGCCCCCTACAATAAAAATTTGCAGCTCGCAGCCATTCCAGAATTACCAACTCCTTAAGAGACGCCATAACTGACAGTTACCATGCTCTTCTAATTGTCCTGGTGATGGTAGAAGACTGGGTAATAAGAGGTTAATGCCAGCTGAATTTTGCCAGCTGGCACTAAGCCCGGGTTCATAATGTCAGGTCAAGGTTAGAGACGTTCATTATGAACCTCTAAGTAAATATTACACAACACTATGAAAAATAATTTATTTGGAAAAAGAACACAAATACATAAGTCTTCTGACATGTTTATTATCCCACAGAAACCCTCCACAATTCTCACAGACGTCCGTTTACAGTGGGACTGCAAACTCACCTGCTTCTGTGAATGGGGTGACATTCACGGTCTGGTTCTTCTCAGATCACTGCTCAACCCCATCGCTGTAGCTGATCTCAGGTGAATCAGACTGAGATGACAACCTGCTAACAGCAGCCAGTCGATTTCTGACTTTTGCCACTGGAGTGGGGCTTACGTCAGTTCTGACAGTTCTCTATGCAGAGAACAGGAGCTACATAGACAACTGTCAGAAAAGGTATGAGTCCTGCTCCTGCGGCAAAAAACAATGGGGAATTTAATTATTGATTATAATAAAGTTGTGGTTTGAAACCACTCATGCGGCCCATCACCGGGTTCCCCTACAGTAAAAGCATGTGCACAAACATTTGTATTAACCTGTACACAGAATAAAAGAGGGCACAAGCTCTTCTTGTGAGGCAGGTGTCACTTTCTTGTAGCTTACGTGCAATGTCCATCTGAGTTACAGGTAAAAAATGGCATCCCTAAAAGACTAAATACAAACTGCACTGTCAGGTATCACCCCGGGATATCCAGACAACCTTTAAACCCTATACAGTGATCTGGCTTTACTGTAAGGTCCAGGGTTTTGCTGCCAATTGATGGGTTGATGTCCAGGAATAGAAAAGTCGCCAAGCAGAGTCAAAGCAGAGAGGCCAGAAAAGAACAAAATCATTAGGCTGAAGAATAGTACAAACAAAGACAGAGGTCAATTCAGAAAATCCATAATGCAAAACAGGAATAATAACGAGTGAACCAGGGATTATTTCTGGCAGCTAGCAGCAAGACACAGGCTTCAAATACTGTAGACTGCAAACTTCCTAATTGGCTGAAGTCAGAGTAAATGACTGCAGCTGAGCAGCCATACAAACCTATTCACAAGTCAGACTACTAAATCACCAGCCCCACCTTTGGCGTGATCACATCGACACCTTGTGGCAGAAGCAGGAGTTGCAGGAGTAGACTCTAGGGATGTGACATGCAGCTGACCTAACAGCCAACACTACACTCTAGCACACTACTGGAAATATGCTGAAAATCCATGAATACCTCAATTTTTGCTCCTAAATATACAGCAAATATGCAGTGTTCATACAGGGCATATTTGCTGCATACTTAGCACAGATTTGGGAAGTATATAGCACTGATAACATGGGGCTCTGCTGTAGTTTTGGTCACCAGCACAGGTAAACAAAGCAGGTATGCCACCAACTCCCAGCTGCCTAGTTTCACCTGGCTTGCTGGAAATAAAAAAAAAAAATGCAGGGGTGCCCTTTTTTTTCAATTATTTCTTGAAACAATAAAAAAAAAATGTGAAGCTTCGCCGTACTTTTGGTTGCCAGTGAGATACAACTAGGCAGCTGGGGGCTGAAATCCTCAGCATGGGCAGGCCCAAGCATTCTGGGCCTCTCCCCACTGCAAATTGCATCCCGTAGCTGCCCAAGAAAATGGCACATTCATAAAAGCGCTTTTTCTAGTGCTGTATTTGACTCTACTAGTTGCCCTGGTGACGGTGGCAAACTAAGTAATAAAGGGGTTAATGCCTGCTATGTATTGCCAGCTGACACTAAGCTAGAGGTTCATAATATCAGGCCAATATTAGACCCGGCCATTAGGAACCTTCAAGTAAATAGTAAATAATACACCATACCATAAAAAGAAAAATAATTTATTTTTTGTTCACAATTTCACAGCACTTGGAATATGTTTCCCATTATCCCGTACATTGAATGTTAAAATGAATAGTATTATTCAGAATTACAACTCATTTAGCAACAAACAAGCCATCATATGACAATGTCAACAGAAAAGTAAAATAGTTTTGGCTCTTGGCAGAAGAGGAAAAAATAAACACAAGCACAAAAAATGAAAAATCATCCCCCAAAAAATAAAATGTTGTTAAGGAATGATGGTATAGTGGAACCAAAACAAAATGGTCTAGGGTTGTGTCTTTTAATCATTTATAATAACTATTTTAATTATTATCCAACTATCACTGAACTATTGTCTCCATTGACCCAGTTTTTGCCTGTCATTGAAAGCTTTAATAAGGAGCACTAACACCAGATCATGCTATGATCATACAAAAGCACAATGATGGAAATATAGCAGTATACATTGGTGACAACCTGTTAATTATTTCCATGAATGTGTGACTACTTGTCATAATAAATTGCTACTATTCTTTCTGTGAAAATATAATTGGTTTTAGAATGGGAAAAGACATCTCATGAGCTGCAATTCATAACATAAAATGGCTACAAAAATGTGTCTTCTTTTCTAGCTCGAACAATAGAAATGTTAAGCATCAGTCCAAATTTAAACATTTATGGCACATACGTGGATATTTATTTTTTATGCTGCTTATAAAATGCAGATTGGTATAGAAAATACGATCCATCCTTCCCCCATATCCAAGGAAATGGTGAACATCACTAAATAAGGTCCTTAGTAGTGGAAATGACTGCATATGTCGCAAGACAATGCATCAGAATAAAGAATAAATCAATAGAAAAAAAATTAAATACAAAATATTCAAAAAACTTAAAGGGGTTGTCCGGGTTCGTGACATATCCTCAGTGTATATCCAGCCTGCCTAATGCTGACAATCACTCATGTGCTTTCTGTCAGTATTCTTCACTGTTCCTGAGATATCAGTAATCTGCTTCTGAAGAAACCGACCAGGGGGTGTGTGCTGCCATGATAATGTAATCTGGTAGTGTCAGCCTACTCTACTCCAAGTCTGCCCTCCATAGACACAACCCCGCCCACTACAGCAACAGGCCCTCCCTGTCCATATGATGAGCCCTCCGCACATTACCAAATCCTCCCCCTACAGCATGGATCCCGGAGCAGAGAGCAGAGAGCAGACCTCCTCCCAGCCACACGTAAGGCGAGTGTGCAGAGCAGACAGGGCTCGGCTGCTGTTATCAGTGTGGAGCGAGGACTGTGCCAGCCACTGATGGCTGCCTGGAAGCGTCTCATCTTCACAGGGGTTGGCAATCACACTGGCACACTGTAACAAAGTACTGCTGAGTGAAAGACAGTTCATGTCTTCACACAGGGTCAGACTTGGTGCAGTGTAACAGCAGCCTGTCCAATCAGTGCCTGCAGAAGAATGAAGTGTTGGGGATGTTTGTATGGAGTATACTGTGTATGATACTAAGGATTCTGATACTAAAAATATAGGGCTTGTCTGGGGTTGTTGAGGAGCCCTTCCTTCCTTCTATCCTTCCTTCCTGCTATCCTTCCTTCTATCCTTCCTTCTTTCCTTCCTTCCTATCCTTCCTTCCTATCCTTCCTTCTATCCTTCCTTCCGTGAACCTGTATCCTTCTTTCCATCCTTCCTTCCTTCCATCCTTCCGTGAACCTGTATCATTCCTTCCATCCTTCCATGAACCTGTATCCTTCTTTCCATCCTTCCGTGAACCTGTATCCCTCCTTCCGTGAAACTGTATTCTTGCATCCATCCTTCCTTCCATCCTTCCATGAACCTGTATCCTTCCTTCCATCCTTCCGTGAACATGTATCCTTCTTTCCATTCTTCCATGAACCTGTATCCTTCCTTCCATCCTTCCGTGAACCTGTATCCATCCTTCCTTCCTTCCTTCTATCCTTCCTTCTTTCCTTTCTTCGTATCCTTCCTTCCTTCTATCCTTCCTTCCGTGAACCTGTATCCTTCCTTCCATCCTTCCTTCCATCCTTCCATCCTTCCGTGAACCTGTATCCTTCCTTCCATCCTTCCGTGAACCTGTATCCTTCCATCCATCCTTCCTTCTTTCCATCCCTCCGTGAACCTGTATTCTTCCTTCCATCCTTCCGTGAACCTGTATCCTTCTTTCCATCCTTCCGTGAACCTGTATCCTTCCTTCCATCATTCCTTCCGTGAAACTGTATCTTTGCATCCATCCTTCCATCCATCCTTCCGTGAACCTGTATCCTTCCTTCCATTATTCCGTCCTTCCGTGAACCTGTATCATTCCTTCCATCCTTCCGTGAACCTGTATCCTTCTTTCCATCCTTCCGTGAACCTGTATCCTTCCTTCCATCCTTCCTTCCGTGAAACTGTATCCTTGCATCCATCCTTCCGTGAACATGTATCCTTCTTTCCATCCTTCTGTGAACCTGTATCCTTCCTTCCATCCTTCCTTCCGTGAAACTGTATCCTTGCATCCATCCTTCCTTCCATCCTTCCGTGAACCTGTATCCTTCCTTCCATCCTTCTGTGAACCTGTATCCTGTTGTTCCGAGATTTATATGGTGTATTTGGTGGCTCAGTGGTTAGCACTGTATATGGTGGCTCAGTGGTCAGCACTGTATACGGTGGCTCAGTGGTTAGCACTGTATATGGTGGGTCAGTGGTTAGCACTGTATATGGTGGCTCAGTGGTTAGCACTGTATGTGATGGCTCAGTGGTTAGCACTGTATACGGTGGCTCAGTGGTTAGCACTGTATATGGTGGGTCAGTGGTTAGCACTGTATATGGTGGCTCAGTGGTTAGCACTGTATGTGATGGCTCAGTGGTTAGCACTGTATACGGTGGCTCAGTGGTTAGCACTGTATACGGTGGCTCAGTGGTTAGCACTGTATATGGAGGCTCAGTGGTTAGCACTGTATGGTGGCTCAGTGGTTAGCACTGTATGGTGGCTCAGTGGTTAGCACTGTATACGGTGGCTCAGTGGTTAGCACTGTATACGGTGGCTCAGTGGTTAGCACTGTATACGGTGGCTCAGTGGTTAGCACTGTATACGGTGGCTCAGTGGTTAGCACTGTATGGTGGCTCAGTGGTTAGCACTGTATACGGTGGCTCAGTGGTTAGCACTGTATACGGTGGCTCAGTGGTTAGCACTGTATACGGTGGCTCAGTGGTTAGCACTGTATACGGTGGCTCAGTGGTTAGCACTGTATGGTGGCTCAGTGGTTAGCACTGTATACGGTGGCTCAGTGGTTAGCGCTGTATATGGTGGCTCAGTGGTTAGCACTGTATATGGTGGCTCAGTGGTTAACACTGTACGGTGGCTCAGTGGTTAGCACTGTATATGGTGGCTCAGTGGTTAGCACTGTATGGTGGCTCAGTGGTTAGCACTGTATGGTGGCTCAGTGGTTAGCACTGTATACGGTGGCTCAGTGGTTGGCACTGTATGGTGGCTCAGTGGTTAGCACTGTATATGGTGGCTCAGTGGTTAGCACTGTATATGGTGGCTCAGTGGTTAGCACTGTATATGGTGGCTCAGTGGTTAGCACTGTATATGGTGGCTCAGTGGTTAGCACTGTATGTGATGGCTCAGTGGTTAGCACTGTATATGGTGGCTCAGTGGTTAGCACTGTATATGGTGGCTCAGTGGTTAGCACTGTATATGATGTCTCAGTGTTTAGGTGGCTCAGTGGTTAGCACTGTATATGGTGGCTCAGTGGTTAGCACTGTATATGGTGGCTCAGTGGTTAGCACTGTATATGATGTCTCAGTGTTTAGGTGGCTCAGTGGTTAGCACTGTATATGGTGGCTCAGTGGTTAACACTGTACGGTGGCTCAGTGGTTAGCACTGTATATGGTGGCTCAGTGGTTAGCACTGTATGGTGGCTCAGTGGTTAGCACTGTATGGTGGCTCAGTGGTTAGCACTGTATACGGTGGCTCAGTGGTTGGCACTGTATGGTGGCTCAGTGGTTAGCACTGTATATGGTGGCTCAGTGGTTAGCACTGTATATGGTGGCTCAGTGGTTAGCACTGTATATGGTGGCTCAGTGGTTAGCACTGTATATGGTGGCTCAGTGGTTAGCACTGTATGTGATGGCTCAGTGGTTAGCACTGTATATGGTGGCTCAGTGGTTAGCACTGTATATGGTGGCTCAGTGGTTAGCACTGTATATGATGTCTCAGTGTTTAGGTGGCTCAGTGGTTAGCACTGTATATGGTGGCTCAGTGGTTAGCACTGTATATGGTGGCTCAGTGGTTAGCACTGTATATGATGTCTCAGTGTTTAGGTGGCTCAGTGGTTAGCACTGTATATGGTGGCTCAGTGGTTGGCACTGTATGGTGGCTCAGTGGTTAGCACTGTATATGGTGGCTCAGTGGTTAGCACTGTATATGGTGGCTCAGTGGTTAGCACTGTATATGGTGGATCAATGGTTTGCACAGTATGGTGGCAAGGGATTTGAATCCCACGAGCTCCTTGGCCGCCAGCTGAGTCAATGAGCGGCACTGGATTCAAAGCTTTGAATCCCGCGCCGCTCAACTGTCACTGTTGACTGCGTCGATTGCTAAGCGATATTGAAATCACGCACCCACAGCGCTCATTGGTCGGCACCGAAGAATAAGCGGTGTTGGCCCGTGATTTAAATCCCTCTGCGCTCATGTGTCGACGCCACAGAGACCCCTACAGCTTGCTCATGGTTGGATGAGTTTCTGGCTCTTCCCGAGGAGGCATTATCCACATCACTCAGAAGAGGGGACGGGCAGTCAGATTGCAGGAGAGGCGGGATGGACAGCGGGTGAGGCAGGACTAACCAAGCTGCAAGTGTGCCCATCGGACCGGAAACAGGTAATTATTATACAGAGCGGGAGATTTGTGTAAGTTATTTATTGTGTTTACGGGGCAGTCAGGGCAAAATAGCCTCCTTGTTAGAAAGCAGCATAGTCCCTGATTAAAAAAGGAGCTTTTATTTTAATACACAAAAATGGGTGACGGTTCTCTTTAAAATAAAAATGGATATAGATTTTGATTGTCAGAATAAATGTTTGACTGTATGAACACTGCGGATGATGGAAATGGTGCAAGAGCGCAATTCTTTTTTGTTTCTTTAATTCTTCAATTATTCATACCGACACGTCATTGATACCATATAGTACTGACCCCAGACATCATACAGACACCTCAGTGTTACCATATAGTACTGACCCCAGTCATCATACCGACACCTCAGTGTTACCATATAGTACTGACCCCAGACATCATACCGACACCTCAGTGTTACCATATAGTACTGACCCCAGACATCACACCGACACCTCAGTGTTACCATATAGTACTGACCCCAGACATCATACCGACACATCAGTGTTACCATATAGTACTGACCCCAGACATCATACCGACACCTCAGTGTTACCATATAGTACTGACCTGAGGCATCATACAGACACGTCAGTGTTACCATATAGTACTAACCCCAGACATCATACCGACCCCTCAGTGTTACCATATAGTACTGACCCCAGACATCATACCGACACCTCAGTGTTACCATATAGTACTGACCTGAGGCATCATACAGACACGTCAGTGTTACCATATAGTACTGACCCGAGACATCATACTGACACCTCAGTGTTACCATATAGTACTGACCCCAGACATCATACCGACACCTCAGTGTTACCATATAGTACTGACCCCAGACATCATACAGACACCTCAGTGTTACCATATAGTACTGACCCCAGACATCATTCCGACACCTCAGTGTTACCATATATTGAACATGGTGAATGAAAAACCCAAGAAACAAAAGGTTTAATTGCAAATTACCTTTTTTTTTGCAATTTCACCACACTTGGAATTTTGTTGACATTTTCCTGTACACTATATGGTAACATGACGTGATTCACAAGAACAACTCGTCATGCAGAAAACAACAAGCCTCATATGTCTAAATTGACGGAAAAAATAAAAAGTTATGGAAGAAGGGGAGGGAAAAACGGAAAGCAGAAAATTGCCCGGAGGTGAAGGGAACAATACATAAATAAAGTGCAGCTTGTCTTTCCCAGCACTGGCAGAGGTGAATCGTCCATGTGCACTTGCTACATATTACAGCTACAAACATTATAAAGTGATAGGATGCAGGATCACGGAAGGATGAAAGTAAGGATACAGGGTTAACGGAAGGATGGAAGGAAGGAAGGATGGATGGAAGGATACAAGTTCACGGAAGGATGGAAGGGATGATACAGGTTCACGGAAGGACGGAAGGAAAGATACAGGTTCACGGAAGGACGGAAGGATGGATACAGGTTCACGGAAGGATGGAAGGAATGATACAGGTTCACGGAAGGATGGAAGGAATAATACAGGTTCACGGAAGGATGGAAGGAAGGAAGAATACAGGTTCACGGAAGGATGGAAGGAAGGATACAGGTTCATGGAAGAATGGAAAGAAGGATACAGGTTCACAGAATGATGGAATGAAGGATACAGGTTTACGGAAGGAAGGATGGATTCAAGGATATAGTTTCACGGAAGGAAGGATGGAAGGAAGGATACAGATTCACGGAATGATGGAAAGAAGGATACAGGTTCACGGGAGGATGGAAGGAATGATACAGGTTTATGGAAGGACGGAAGGATGGAAGGAAGGATACAGGTTCACGGAAGGACGGAAGGATGGAAGGAAGGATACAGGTTCATGGAAGGATGGAGGGAAGGAAGGATGGAAGGAAGGACGCAGGTTCATGGAAGGATGGATGGAAGGATGGATGCAAGGATACAGTTTCACGGAAGGAATGATGGAAGGAAGGATACAGGTTCACGGAAGGATGGAAGGAAGGATACAGGTTCATGGAAGAATGGAAAGAAGGATACAGGTTCACAGAATGATGGAATGAAGGATACAGGTTTACGGAAGGATGGATTCAAGGATATAGTTTCACGGAAGGAAGGATGGAAGGAAGGATACAGATTCACGGAATGATGGAAAGAAGGATACAGGTTCACGGGAGGATGGAAGGAATGATACAGGTTCATGGAAGGAAGGAAGGATACAGGTTCACGGAAGGAAGGATACAGGTTCATGGAAGGATGGAGGGAAGGAAGGATGGAAGGAAGGACACAGGTTCACGGAAGGATGGATGGAAGGATGGATGCAAGGATACAGTTTCACGGAAGGAATGATGGAAGGAAGGATACAGGTTCACGGAAGGATGGAAAGAAGGATACAGGTTCATGGAAGGAAGGATACAGGTTCACAGAGGGATGGAAAGAAGGAAGGATGGATGGAAGGATACAGGTTCACGGAAGGATGGAAGGAAGGATACAGGTTCACGGAAGGATGGAAGGAAGGAAGGATACAGGTTCACGGAAGGATAGAAGGAAGGATAGGAAGGAAGGAAGGATGGAAGGATAGGAAGGAAAGAAGGAAGGATGGAAGGAAGGATAGGAAGGAAGGATAGAAGGAAGGAAGGGAAGGAAGGATAGGAAGGAAAGAAGGAAGGATAGAAGGAAGGAAGGATAGAAGGAAGGATAGCAGGAAGGAAGGATAGAAGGAAGGAAGGGCTCCTCAACAACCCCAGACAAGCCCTATATTTTTAGTATCAGAATCCTTAGTATCATACACAGTATACTCCATACAAACATCCCCAACACTTCATTCTTCTGCAGGCACTGATTGGACAGGCTGCTGTTACACTGCACCAAGTCTGCCCCTGTGTGAAGACATGAACTGTCTTTCACTCAGCAGTACTTTGTTACAGTGTGCCAGTGTGATTGCCAACCCCTGTGAAGATGAGACGCTTCCAGGCAGCCATCAGTGGCTGGCACAGTCCTCGCTCCACACTGATAACAGCAGCCGAGCCCTGTCTGCTCTGCACACTCTCCTTACGTGTGGCTGGGAGGAGGTCTGCTCTCTGCTCTCTGCTCCGGGATCCATGCTGTAGGGGGAGGATTTGGTAATGTGTGGAGGGCTCATCATGTGGATGGGGAGGGCCTGTTGCTGTAGTGGGCGGGGTTGTTCTCTGGAGGGCAGACTTGGAGTAGAGTAGGCTGACACTTCCAAATAACATTATCATGGCAGCACACACCCCCTGGTCGGTTTCTTCAGAAGCAGATTACTGATATCTCAGGAACAGTGAAGAATACTGACAGAAAGCACATGAGTGATTGTCAGCATTAGGCAGGCTGGATATACACTGAGGATATGTCACGAACCCGGACAACCCCTTTAAAGTTTCTGGGCAAATGAATTCAGGCTGAGGGTAATATACCATATTTTTTGGCTACAAAATGCACCAGACGATAAGACTCACCTAGATTTTAGAGGAGGAAAATAGGGGGAAAACAAATTAAGCTAAAAATATGGTTATGATACACTAATATGGGGGGGGAAATCAGCTGCTGACACTTATGGGGTAATGACCCTATCCTGGGCCCCTTCCAGGTTAAATGTCCCCCATCCTAGATATAGCCCTCCCATCATCGATAGGGCCTCCGCATTTTGGATATGGCCCCCAATCCTGGGACATGGACCCCATACTGGATATGGCCCCCCATCCTGAGATATGGCTCCCATCCTGAATATGACTCCCATCCTGGTACATAGCCCCTTATCCTGGATATAGCCCTCATACTGAGATAAAGTACCCTCACCATTCTGGTACATTAACCCACATCCTGCATATGCCATCCAAACTAGTATATAGCCTCTTATCCTGAATACAGACCCCAATACTTGGATATAGCCTCCCTCAATCCTGGATATGGCCCTCATACTGGTATATAGCCCCTTATCCAGGATATAGCACCCCCTCATCCTGGTGCATTACCCCCATCCTGGATATGGCCCCCATCCTAGTGCACAAACAAAAATATTAAACAATGTAACTCACCTATCCCTCGTTCCTCTCCATTGCTCTCTGCTTGCAGCACTTTGCATCCTGTGTGCGGTGTCCTCCTGAGTGCCAGTATCTGATTATGTAACTAAATAATATGAATGACTGGCATCAACCTCTAAGTGTAGGTGCAAGCAGAAAAAATACATTTAATATAAGGGAGTTATCTGCTGCGACACTAAACACTATGTGCACTTAAATGAGTGCCAGCAGTGGCTAAACTGCACAGCTAATACAGACAATGTGAATAGGGGTATAGCAATCACTGCTCTAGATTCAATGCAAAGTGGAAGACTTAGCTTCAGCAGTAGCTACTGCGGAGTGCCCGGAAACCAGCGACAATTGTATTTTTTATGACTGAGCGCCCTCCTTATCCCCCTTCCCCCGCCCTGTGACCAGCTGAGGTCTCCATTTTGTCTGACTCCAACACATACTTTTCTTGTTTTTAATCAGAATAGAGGCATATAAACCCAGTATCTCACATATCACCATTAGTCATAGCGTTAGGACCCGGAAAAACGGAAGCACCTTGTCGCTGGTTTCCGGGCACTCCGCAGTAGCTACTGCTGAAGCTAAGTCTTCCACTTTGCATTGAATCTAGAGCAGTGATTGCTATACCCCTATTCACATTGTCTGTATTAGCTGTGCAGTTTAGCCACTGCTGGCACTCATTTAAGTGCACATAGTGTTTAGTGTCGCAGCAGATAACTCCCTTATATTAAAAGTATCTGATTATGTGACCGCCACAGCACAGTGACGACATCACATGACCACAGGCTGCTTTTACAGCCAGCACAAGCCTTATTAAGCACTCCCAAGAGCGCCATTCCTCTAGCACAGTATAGCACAGCCCCACCGGTCCATACAACTGGACTATAAGATGCACCCCCCACTTTACCTCAACATTTTTGGGAAACAAAAGTACGTCTTATGGCCGAAAAATACAGTAATTTAACCCCTTTACAACCTTGTGACTTTCTGTTTTTGCGCTCCCGCCTGCCTTTTTCCAAAAGTCACATCTATTTTATTTTTCTATCCACATTGCCATGCGAGGGCTTGTTTTTAGCATAACAAATTGTATTTTTCAATGAAACTTACGGTACTCATTTTATCATGTGATGTACTGGAAAATAATTCCAAGTGCTTTGAAATTGCAATAAAAGTGCAATTTCACAATTATTGTTACCGTATTTTCCGGCGTATAAGACAACTGGCCGTATAAGACGACCTCCAACTTTTCCAGTTAAAATATAGAGTTTGGGATGTACTCGCCGTATAAGACTACCCCCTCTTCCAATGCTCATATGGTAATATTCCATATAGTGTATTGCACCTCCCAAGTACTCCATATAGTATATTGCACAACCTTAGTCCTCCATATATTATGTCCCCCCCATAGTCCTCCATATAGTATATTGCACAACCTTAGTCCTCCATATATTATGTCCCCCCCATAGTCCTCCATATACTAAAATGCACCCTATAGTCTCACAGGGGGTCTAGTGGGGTGATAGGGAGGAAGGGTTATCTCCTCACCTGATAAGAGTTGTACACCCCTGCACATGTCCTCCTCTTAAACGCCTGCATTATCTGCTAATTGAATTGTCTATTTCCACTTTTCACCCCTCTGGGGAGCGGAGCGGTGCTGCTGTGAAGTCTGCAGTGCCTGGGCGGCAGGACCTGTGTGGTAGTAAGACAGAGGACCTGTGGTGACGTAAACCCCATGTGACCGATCATGTGACAGATCACATGACCGGCCGGAGTCTGAACCCGGAAGCAGGAGCGGCAGTGGGTGCACGAGACGCACCACAGGCTTCTTCACCGTGGTTATGCTGTCTGTATGGTGAGTGTGACTAAAACCTGCACATACTCCTCCACTAGACCACCAGGTAATGCACCAGGAGCACCCTAGTGCACATATCGCTGGCAGCTGGCCCCCCCCCTCCGCAGATGCTGTCCCGTCTCTTTGCCAGATACCCGGCGTATAAGACGACCCCCGACTTTTGAGAAGATTTTCAGGGGTTAAAAAGTCGTCTTATACGCCGGTAAATACAGTATTTTTTTTTTAGTTTCCAATTTCCCTATATGATAAAAGTGAATGAGTAGTATGATTCTTCAGGTCAGTATAAATACATAAATAACCAACATGTATAGGTTTTTTTTTTTTACATTTCAGTGGTGAAAAAAGTTTGAATATTAGTAAAAAAAAATGTTCTTTTGTTGACATTTTCCGTGACATTTAACGTTTTTATTTTTTGAGATTGGTGATGCTAACTGATAGCTGATTTTTGCGCCCTGTGCTGATGTTTTTACTGATATCATTTTGAGGTACGCATGATGTAGACCCGTGGAAGTTCAGGTTCTGGGAGTTCAGACTAACTTTTGAACTCAGTGATGCTCGCTCCAGTGTTTTGCATATATAAAGTGCCTGAACTCTGAACCCAAACACTGACAATTTTGGGAGGTCTGTGGTTGGCTCAAATACCAAACTTTAAAGTCTAGTACTCTAGTCTCATACTCTTTTTGTATTTTATTGCAATGTTGTGGCTGCCAAAAAAAGTATTTCTGGAAATATGATTACTTTTTGCATTACGTCATTTTCAAGTAGAAAGGATTTTATGAATGAAGCAATATAGCAATGCATTTTTTTGTGTTATTTTTAATGGGGCAAAAGGGGGTGATTTTAACTTTTTTTTATTTTTTTCCTATTTTAAAAAACTTTTTATTTGCAGTTTTTATTGTGTATTATTGTCCTGATCGCTTGGGCTATACATATTATCAGTACTTTACATCTATGTGTGTTTTCTTGTTATGGATTGTCACATGGTTGCTCTGTATATGCCATTGTTTTTCTTTGGAATGCCTCTTATTAGGAACTAGATGGTGGCCCGATTCTAAAGAATCGGGTAGTCTAGAATCTATATAGAGTTTATTTAGTAATAGGGGAGTGCTGTGAAATTAATTGTGTGTATACAGGCGGCTCAGTGGTTAGCAGAGTATACGGTGGCTCAGTGGTCAGCAGTGAGTGCGGTGGCTCAGTGGTCAGCAGTGAGTGCGGTGGCTCAGTGGTCAGCAGTGAGTGCGGTGGCTCAGTGGTCAGCAGTGAGTGCGGTGGCTCAGTGGTCAGCAGTGAGTGCGGTGGCTCAGTGGTCAGCAGTGAGTGCGGTGGCTCAGTGGTCAGCAGTGAGTGCGGTGGCTCAGTGGTCAGCAGTGAGTGCGGTGGCTCAGTGGTCAGCAGTGAGTGCGGTGGCTCAGTGGTCAGCAGTGAGTGCGGTGGCTCAGTGGTCAGCAGTGAGTGCGGTGGCTCAGTGGTCAGCAGTGAGTGCGGTGGCTCAGTGGTCAGCAGAGAGTGCGGTGGCTCAGTGGTCAGCAGTGAGTGCAGCACAGGCTGGAGGGGGCAGAGGCTGGAGGGGAAAGGAGGGAGGAGGCAGAAACTGGAGGGGTTAGAGGAGGGAGGGGTCAGAGGAGGGAGGGAGCGGAGGCCGGGGGGTCAGAGGAGAGCGGAGGCTGGGGGGGGCAGAGGAGAGCGGAGGCTGGGGGGGGCAGAGGAGAGCGGAAGCTGGGGGGGCAGAGGAGAGCGGAGGCTGGGGGGGCAGAGGAGAGCGGAGGCTGGGGGGCAGAGGAGAGCGGAGGCTGGGGGGGCAGAGGATAACGGAGGCTGGAGGCCTGAACACTCACTGGGCTGTTGGCGGTCAGCGGCAAGGCTGGCGGCGGTTCCGGAGGCCGGCCCCGGAGTGCGGGCGGGGCTAGCTCCGTGATGGAGGAGAGTCACCGGGTGTGTGGAGAGAGTGGCAGGACTGGGAGCGGTGCCGGCGGAGGCCGCACACCGGAGTGTGGGCCGGTCCGGGCCGGTTCCCGCATGTTGGTGGGCGCACAGCAGGCTGTGTGCGGAGCCAGTGGCGGGATGGCGGTCCCTGATGGAGAGTGGGCGGTGAGCAGCAGGGCTGTGGGCCGGATGTGGGTGGGCGCAGACGGGGCTCTGTGCAGGGCCGGTGGCGGGATAACGGGGAGTGGTGGCGCTTTAGCGCCCACGGCGAGGCGCTGTGCCATTTTGTCAGCGGCTCGCGGTGAGCGCTATGCGCTCACCGCTCGTGGGTCTGGTACTTCCGGTTCCGGTCTTTGACACAGGGCGCAGGCCATCACGGAAGTTGAGCGGATTGGCGGGAAGTGGCCTTCGGTTTTTATATATAAGATATATATATAGCAGTAAGATGGTATATGGTGGTAATTAGAGCACATGTATAGCAGCACTATAGTATATGGCGGTAGATTATAGTAAATGTATAGCAGCACTATAGTATATGGCGGTACATTACAGTACATGTATAGCAGCACTATAGTATATGGTGGTACATTATAGCACATGTATAGCAGCACTATGGTATATGGCGGTACATTACAGTACATGTATAGCAGTGCTATGGTATATGGCGGTACATTACAGTACATGTATAGCAGCACTATGGTATATGGCAGTACATTATAGCACATGTATAGCAGCACTCTGGTATATGGCAATACTGCGGTGACCGCGGTCCCCCACTCCTCCTGGCCCCCGGTCGTCCACAGTAAAAATAAAAAAATCCTCAGTGAGGATACTCACCTGTCCGGCGGCTCGCTCCGCCTCCGCCTTGTAGGTCCTACAGGCCTTTAGGACCTGTAGTTGCCTGGGCAAGCAATCAGCTGAGGAGGTGAGGGGGGGCAGGATTGTGTTGGGGGGGCAGAATGGAGCGAGTGGGGAAAGAGTATGGAGGCGGGGCAACAGGATGGAGGCGGGGCAACAGGATGGAGGCGGGGCAACAGGATGGAGGCGGGGCAACAGGATGGAGGCGGGGGGCAGGATGGAGGGCGGGGGGCAGGATGGAGGCGGGGGGGCAGGATGGAGGCGGGGGGGGCAGGATGGAGGGCGGGGGGCAGGATGGAGGTGGGGGGCAGGATGGAGCGAGCGGGGCAGGATGGAGGCGGGGGAGCAAGAAGAGCGGGGGGCAGGATGGATTGAGCGGGGCAGGATGGAGGCGGAGGAGCAGGATGAAGCCGAAGGGGCAGGATTGAGCAGGATGGAGCGGGAGGAGCAGGATGGAGGCAGATGAGCAGAATGGAGCAAGCGGGGCAGGATGAGTAAGCGTGAGGGCAGGATGGAGGCGGGGGAGCAAGAACAGCGGGGGTGAGGATGGAGCGAGCAGGGCAGGATGGAGCGAGCGGGGCAGGATGGAGCGAGCGGGGCAGGATGGAGCGAGCGGGGCAGGATGGAGCGAGCGGGGCAGGATGGAGCGAGCGGGGCAGGATGGAGCGAGCGGGGCAGGATGGAGCGAGCGGGGCAGGATGGAGTGAGCGGGGCAGGAAGGTGCAAGGGGGGCAGGAAGGTGCAAGGGGGGCAGGATGGTGGGTTGCGGAGCAGGATGGGGTGGCGGAGCAGGATGGAGGGGGCGGAGCAGGATGGAGGGGGCGGAGCAGGATGGAGGGGGCGGAGCAGGATGGAGGGGGCGGAGCAGGATGGAGGGGGCGGGGCAGGATGGAGACGGAGGGGCAGGATGGAGACGGAGGGGCAGGATGGAGACGGAGGGGCAGGATGGAGACGGAGGGGCAGGATGGAGACGGAGGGGCAGGATGGAGACGGAGGGGCAGGATGGAGACGGAGGGGCAGGATGGAGACGGAGGGGCAGGATGGAGGTGAGTGGCGCAGGATGGACAGAGCGAGGCAGGATGGAGAAGGCAGGGCAGGATGGAGGCGGCAGGGCAGGATGGAGATGGCAGGGCAGGATGGTGGTGGGGGAGGGGGGAGGATGTAGGGGGCGGGGCAGGATGTTGGCGGGGGGTGAGGATGGTGGTGGGGGTGCGGGATGGAGTCGGGGGGCAGGATGGTGTTGGGGGGCAGGATGGATAGGGGGGGCAGGATGGATAGGGGGGGCAGGATGGAGGCGCTCCTCCTGACCCCTTCTGCTCCCCGCGGCACCCGTCCCTCTGGGCCTCCAGTCTCTGCGGCCGCCCTCCCTCTGGGGCTGCACACCCCCCTCCCCTTCATGGTGATAATAAAAATAAAAAAACCTCAGTGAGGATACTTACCCTGCGGCGGCTCGCTCCACCCGTCTTGTAGGTGGCAGGACAGGAGCTGTCGTTGGCTGGGAAACCAATCTGCTGGGGGTGAGTGGGCAAAGCGGGGGTCAGTGGGCAGAGTGGGGGATGAGTGGGAAGAGCAGGGGTTAGTGGGCAGAGTCATTGGGCAGAGCAGGGGTCAGTGGGCATAATCAGTAGTCAGAGCAGGGTCAGTAGGCAGAGCTGGGGTCTGTGGGCAGAGCTGGGGTCAGTGGGCATGGTCAGTAGCCAGAGGGGGGGGGGGTAGGTAGGCAGAGCAGGGTCAGAGGGCAGAGCGGGGGTGAGTGGGCAGAGTGGGTTGTGAATGGGCAGAGCATGGTCAGTGAGCAGGATTGGGGCATCAGTGGTCAGAGCAGGGTCATAGCGGGGGTCAGTGGTCAGAGCAGGGGTTAATGGGCAGAGTGATTGGGCAGAGCAGGGGTCAGTGGGCACAGTCAGTAGGCACAGCAGGGGTTAGTGGGAAAAATCAGTGGGTAGAGCAGGGGTGAGTGGGCAGAGCAGGGGTGAGTGGGCACAGTCAGTGAGCAGAGCAGGGGTCAGCGGGCAGAGCGGGGGTGAGTGGGCAGAGCAGGGTTTAGTGGGCATAGCAAGGGTTATTGGGCACAGTCAGTGGGCAGAACAGGGGTTAGTGGGCAGAGCGGCGGTCAGTGGGCACAGTGAGTGGGCAGAGAAGGGTGAGTGGGTAGAGCATGGGTGAGTGGGCACGGTCAGTTGGCAGAGCAGGGGTGAGTGGGCATGGTGAAAGGGCAGAGCGGGGGGTGAGTGAACAGAGGGTGGTCAGTGGGCAGGCCAGGGTGAGTGGTAAAAGCAGGGGCGAGTGGGCAGAGCGGGGGTGAGTGGGCAGAGCGGGAGTAAATGAGCAGAGCAGGGTCAGTAGGCAGTGTGAGGGGTCAGTGGCCAGAGCATGGTCAGTGGGCAGTGTGAGGGGTAAGTGGGCATAGCATGTTCAGTGGGCAGTGTGAGGCGTGAGTGGGCAGTGTGAGGGGTCAGTGGGCAGTGTGAGGGGTCAGTGGGCAGAGCAGGGTCAGTGTGAGGGGTGAGTGGGCAGAGCAGGGTCAGTGGGGTGTGTGAGGGGTCAGTGGGCAGAGCAGGGTGAGTGGGCATTGAGGGGTCAGTGGGCAGAGCATGTTCAGTGGGCAGAGGAGGGTCAGTGGGCAGTGTGAGGGGTCAGTGGGCTGAGCAGGGTGAGTGGGCAGAGCAGGGTCAGTGAGGGGTCAGTGGACAGAGCAGGGTCAGTGTGAGGGGTAAGTGGGGGGTGAGTAGGCAGAGCAGGATGAGTGGCCAGTGTGAGGGGTCAATGGGGCGAGCAGGGTGAGTGGGCAGAGCATGGTCAGTGGGCATAATGGTGGGTGAGTGGACAGAGAGGGGGTGAGTGAGC
This sequence comes from Allobates femoralis, assembly GCA_033576535.1. Lineage (NCBI taxonomy): Eukaryota > Metazoa > Chordata > Amphibia > Anura > Aromobatidae > Allobates > Allobates femoralis. The sequence continues at coordinate 202,236,488 of JARQOC010000002.1, forward strand.
AGAGAGGGGGTGAGTGGGCAGAATGTGGGTGAGGGGGCAGAGAGGGGGTGAGTGGGCAGAGTTTGGGGGTGAGTGGTCAGAGTGGGGGTCAGTGGTCAGAGTGGGGGTCAGTGGGCAGAGCAGGGGCAGAGTGGGGGTGAGGGGGGCAGAGGGGGTGAGTGGGCAGAGTTGGGGGGTGAGTGGGCAGAGTTGGGGGGTGAGTGGGCAGAGTTGGGGGTGAGTGGGCAGAGTGGGGTCAGTGGTCAGAGTGGGGGTGAGTGGGCAGGGTCAGAGTGGGGGTCAATGGTCAGAGTGGGGGTGGGGGGGTAAAGAGGGGGTCAGGGGGAAGAGTAGGGGGTGAGTGGGCAGAGTTGGGGTCAGTGGTCAGAGTGGGGGTCAGTGGTCAGAGTGGGGGTCAGTGGGCAGAGCAGGGTCAGGGTCAGAGTGGGGGCCAGTGGTCAGAGTGGGGGTCAGTGGGCAGAGCAGGGGCAGAGTGGGGGTGAGTGGGCAGAGTTTGGGGGTGAGTGGGCAGAGTGGGGGTCAGGGGCAGAGTGGGGGTCAGTGGTCAGTGTGGGGGTGGGTGGTCAGAGTGGGCGTCAGGGGTCAGTGGGGGAGGGGGGTGGGGAGTGGGGGTGGTGGGGGAGGGGCAGGGGAGGGGCAGGTCGGGGGGTGGAGTGGGCAGAGTTGGGGGTGAGGGCAGAGTTGGGGGTCAGGTGGGCAGGTGGGGATAGTGGCAGAGTGGGTGAGTGGGCAGGGTCAGAGTGGGGGTCAATGGTCAGAGTGGGGGTGGGGGGGTAAGAGGGGTAGGGGGAGAGTAGGGGGGGAGGGGCAGAGTGGGGTCAGTGGTCAGAGTGGGGTCAGTGGTCAGAGTGGGGTCAGGGGCAGAGCAGGGTCAGGGTCAGGTGGGGGCAGTGGTCAGGTGGGTCAGTGGGCAGAGCAGATGTGGGGTGAGTGGCAGTTGGGGGGTGGCAGAGTGGGGTCAGGGGCAGAGTGGGGTCAGTGGTCAGTGTGGGGGTGGGTGGTCAAGTGGGGTCAGGGAGTAGGGCAGGCATGGGTGGGTGGTCAGGTGGGGGTGGGCGCTGGGTGGGGGTCGTGGGTCAGGGGCAGGGGGGTCAGGTCAGTGTGGGGGTGGGTGGTCAGAGTGGGGTCAGTGTGGGGGTCAGGGGCAGAGTGAGGGTCAAGTGGTCAGTGTGGGGGTGGGTGGCAGAGCGGGGTGAGGAGATCGTGGGTCAGTGTGCAGCGCAGGGGGATGAATGGCAGAGTAGGTGAGATCGGGACAGGACTTTGATGACGTCACGGTCATGTGATATGTGACTCCACCCATCATCGTGACGTCATCAGAGGTCCTCAAGCCCCATGAATAGAGATCGTGGCTGGCTGGAGGGAGCTGTGGTAAGAGCGGGGGGGTGACCGAGAGTGGGGGTGACAGGAGAGTGGGGGGTGACGAGAGTGGAGGGCGGCTATGGTGACAGGCAGGGGTGATGGGGCGCGGGGGGAAGTGTTGTGACAGGCTGGGAGCGCGGGCAGTGGAGGATGGCTATGGTGACAGGCAGGGGGGTGATGGGGCAGCGGGGGGAAGTGTTGTGACAGGCGGGGAGCGCGGGCAGTGGAGGATGGCTATGGTGACAGGCAGGGGGGTGATGGGGCAGCAGGGCTGTGGGGCCGGATGTGGGTGGGCGCAGACGGGGCCTGTGCAGGGCCGGTGGCTGGGGCTCTGTGGGTCTGGTGCTTCCGGTTCCGGTGTTTGACACAGGAGGGAGGCCATCACGGAAGCGGAAGCGGATTTTGGGCGGAAGTGGCCTTCGGGTTTTATATAATAGATCATTGCAAACACAAGTGCAACTTACAAATCCTATACTGTACATGTTATTTTTGTCTTGTTTGAATCCAAAATCACAGTGGTCACAATGCTAATACTACGGTGTTTTCGAAGACTGTGGTTTTAAATGCCTTGTTCAGATACCACTTCTCGGCTCCTAAAATTTTGGGTCACTGACATCTTGTGAATGACTATGCCTCCTTAGGGGAAAAAAAAACGAAGACAGGCTGATAATTGACTCCTCACTGGTATGCATGTAGCAGATTGGCGATGATTTAACAGCCAGGGTCGGCAGATCCAAGTCGGCCCTAATTCTGAGAACTGATGCTCTTATAAACCCAAAATTATTCTGTGTTTGCCTCTGTAATCATATGGGCCAGATTGTACACCAAACATTACGGAGCACTAGATCATTAGCCTATCTTATGATACTTCTCCTGAATGATATTTTCCTCAGTCAATGCCCTCACACAGATAAGAAAATGAGCACTAGGGATTCTTATCTTCAGCCAGTCTTAATGAATGTGGGCTATATCCATAGGTAATTAAATACAAACACTGATCACTCTAATTACTCTTCTACCCCTTCTGTCACTTGTTGAGGTTATATAAACGATATCATTATACTTTGCTCCTTGCTCATTTTCAGCTCTCTCACTTCAACATGAAATGCTATTTTAGCAGTTAACACCTCCCAACATCTCATACAGGTTTTTAAATTATACAGCCTGTAAATCAGGATTCAGAATCCCTCCGTTTAATAGCTTTTGTGTCAAAGGTATAGCTTCTAACCATTCTGAACAGCTTCCATTCAAGCAAATTCCACAGGGAAAATACTTCTTGCCTTTTACCAGAAAATGCCATTAATAACTTATTGACTGAGCATGCACTGAGCAAGAACATTGGTAATATTATTTAGCTTGGAGGCAGCTCTGTTGAGCATCTGTATGCCTAGGACAGTGCTGTGCCTCATGCAGGGAAAAGTCCCAATTGAGGATTTTGGGGACTTTTAGAAACAGTAAATTGCTCATATTGTAACACACCTAGTTATGCAGAGAACTTTTGGATACTATGGATACTATGGGTAGATAGAGATAGATAGATAGATAGATAGATAGATAGATAGATAGATAGATAGATAGATAGATAGATAGATATAGATAGATAACCAGAAAAAATTTCTCTGCAGCACTCAGCTACTACCAATAATGCACACATGCTAACAAGTGATATATGAGGAAAAAATGTAAAAACTTACATTTTTTTCAAAAAACTCAATATTCTTATTTTTTTATTTTCTGAGGTTCTTGGTACATACATTGGCCAATGTCTGTTTGCTCATCAACCACGACACGGTGACCTCAGGTCTGATGAGTCCTAAGCTATAAAAATTGAAGAATGCGCACATAGGGTGATATCTTCTTTGAAGAAGGACAAAAGGTTATACAAAGAGGCTGCTCACCTGATACAGTTGTGAAAACCCACAACTGGTAATGATCGCTCAGATACAAGTAGCTGCTGCAGGACCGTACTCTCCACAGATCGCTGTGGTATAATCAGCTCCCAGGACACAGTATCTCGAGGTCCGCGCTTCCACTTCAGAAAGGAACAAAAGAAGCTAGTACAAGGGAATGTCTGGATCAACGATTCTTCTTTATTATCCTACGCGTTTCAGAGTTATCTCCCAACTCCTTCATCAGGGAAGAGTCCTAAGCTGACATACCTGTCTTCCTTGTCCTCCCTGTCCCACTTCTAAGTGTACCAAGAACCTCAGAAAATAAAAAAATAAGAATATTGAGTTTTTTGAAAAAAAAAGTAAGTTTTAAAATTTTTTGCTCATATACCGCTTGGTAGCATGTGTGCAATATTGGTGGTAGCTGAGTGCTGCAGAGAATTTTTTTCTGGTTGTTTGATCCAGCGTCCCTGCTGGCACCAGTTCACACTATGTCTTTGAGTGCTGTGCAGTTTTTTCTGTAGATAGATAGATAGATAGATAGATAGATATCATTACAGACATACTGATAGATTCTTTCCATACTGTAACAGTATAGATTTTGCAATCACACATATGGAAGTAACAAGCTGCTGAAATTCTCTAATTCAATACGTAGGTTACTGTTGACATGAAAACATCTTACCATCACTGCAAATATGTTGACTGTATTATTTTCTCCATATGGTCATTTACAATCAAAAAGGTCAGAGGTAGCTTCTACCTGACTCATGACCTATGCAGCTGAACATGTACAAAACATGGTATATACAAAGCACAAGAATGTGGAGCTATATTGCTTATAAAAACTTATCAAATTTTATTTCAAAATTAAGGACAGACACTGAACATAAACACTTTAGATATAGTGCAGGATAAAAAGTGGTGACAAGTGGTGTCTGCAGATGATATAAAAGGTTCACATGGTTACAAAAATTACAAGTCACTCATTACAATCAAGTCACTGGCTACAGAGAGAAGGTACATGTGCAGCTATTATTTGTACTTAATTACCCATTACAATCATCATCAGGGCAGTACAAATAATATTTATCAAAATTTTACATGTCTTTTTAAAATAATACCCTTCCTTTAAATAGTTATACAACCCCTGGCAAAAATTATGGAATCACCTGGCTCGGAGGATGTCCATTCAGTTGTTTAATTTTGTAGAAAAAAAGCAGGTCACAGACATGGCACAAAACGAAAGTCATTTCAAATGGCAACTTTAAGAAACACTAAAAGAAATCTTAAAAAAAAATGTGCTAGCTAGTAACAGTTACTTTTGTAGACCAAGCAGAGGGAAAATTATGGAATCACTCAATTCTGAAGAAAAAATTATGGAATCAAGACAAACAAATAAAGCAACACTTAAATACATCACTAGTATTTTGTTGCACCATTTCTGGCTTTATTTAACAGCTTGCAGTCTCTGAGGCATGGACTTAATGAGTGACAAACAGTACTCATCATCAATCTGGCTCCAACTTTCTCTGATTGCTGTTGCCAGGTCAGTTTTGCAGGTTGGAGCCTTGTCATGAACCATTTTTTTCAACTTCCACCAAAGATTTTCAATTGGATTGAGATCCGGACTATTTGCAGGTCATGACATTGACCTTATTTGTCTTCTTTCAAGGAATGTTTTTACAGTTTTTGCGCTGTGGCAGGATCTTGATAAATTATTTCATTATCCCCAAACATCCTCTCAATTGATGAGATAAGTAAAGTGTCCAAAATATCAATGTAAACTTGGGCATTTATTGAAGATGTAATGACAGCCATCTCCCCAGTGCCTTTACCTGACATGCAGCCCCATATCATTAATGACTGTAGAAATTTGCATGTTCTCTTCAGGCAGTCATCGTTATAAATCTCATTGGAACCACACCAAACAAATGTTCCAGCATCATCACCTTCCCCAATGCAGAGTCGCGGTTCATCACTGAATATGACTTTCATCCAGTCATCCACAGTCCACAATTGCTTTTCCTTAGCCCATTGTAACCTTGTTTTTTCTGTTTAGGTGTTAATGATGGCTTTTGTTTAGCTTTTCTGTATGTAAATCCCATTTCCTTTAGATGGTTTCTTACACTCATTCATTCATTCCTCATTTGTTTTGTTGTGCACTTCCTGTCCTGGAGACATATTGCTTTAACTTTCCAGTCGTGACGCTTTAATGTCTTCCTCGGTCTACCAGTATGTTTGCCTTTAACAACCTTCCCATGTTGTTTGTATTTTTCCAGATTTTAGACACAGCAGTGAACAACCAACATTTTTTGCAACATTGCATGTTGATTTACCCTCTTTTAAGAGTTTGATAATTCTCTCCTTTGTTTCAATTGACATCCCTCGTGTTGGAGCAATGATTCATGTCAGTCCACTTGGTGCAACAGGTCTCCAAGGTGTGATCACTCCTTTTTAGATGCAGACTAAGGAGCAGATCGTATTTGATGCAGGTGTTAGTTTTGGGAATGAAAATTTACAAGGTGATTCAATAATTGTTTCCTCAGAATTGAGTGATTCCATAAGTTTTCCCCCTGATTGGTCTACAAAAGTAACCGTTACTGGCTAGCACATTTTTTTTTAAGATTTCCTTTAGTGTTTCTTCAAGGCAGAGAGTTGCCATTTGAAATGACTTTAGGTTTGTGCTATGTTTGTGATCTGCTTTTTTTCTAAAAAATTAAACAACTGAATGGATATCCTCCAAGCCAGGTGATTCCATAATTTTTGTCAGGGGTTGTAGCTAGACTGTTAGTGCAAGAGTGTGTTGCTGCTGACGTCATTCTGTTAAAGGACAGCTCTATGCCATGAAGACCCTATTAAGTAGGAAGGCCAAGGGTCAAAAATAATGCACAATGTGCTTAGTGTATAACATGGCATGAGCAATGTAATTACAGCAGGCTAACATCACTCATACATGATTACCAGTAATCAGGGAACCAGTCAGCAGACCAATCGGCTGGGATACATCCTCCAAGCAGGATTTGACCCCTACGTACGTTTCACATATATTTCAGGTGGCTTAGTCATGGGAATACTCTCCCCTGTGCTCACCAGACCTCTTATGGGTGATTGTAAGTGGTCACGTGTCACAATAGTGCCAATCACCAGGCGTGATGCGGTGCAAGCGCAAGCGCCGCCAGCCATCAGCTCCACCCAGTCAGCGTTACGTGACGTCTACCCAGCCGCCAGGCGTTGCCAGGCGACCTGAGTAAACACCAGAGGAAAAGAAGCCGCAGGGATAGAGCAGAGGGCCGCGGCGGTCAATTCAGGCGCACACGCACTTGATACTGGCACCAATCACCGGACGTGCAGCGGAGCATGCGTGGATGCCGCTGACCATCAGCCCCGCCAGCATCACCCAACATTCATCTGGTCGCTCAGCATTGCCAGGCAACCGGAGAAAACATCAGAGGGAAAAGACGCCGCAGTGACAGGGCAGAGTGCCGTGGCAAACAACGTACGTGCACCCGCACCTGAGACTGGCTAAAAAATTAGATTCAGCACATGAAACAGAACAATATAAAAAAACATTTATTAAGCATCTGTCTTCATCTTGAACTTGTTGTTTTCTGAATCCAGTCCATTTTAAGATATTACAAGAAACTGTTAGTTCATATTTCAGAGGACACTGTTATGAGCAAAAAGAGGGGTAGAGAAAGAAATTACCACAAATGGTAAGAACAAAGTATAAAACATACAGATACAAATTGTGTACTGTATATGAGTCAAGCAAGACAAAGAAATACAAACCGATCAGGGAGGATACCGATGCATACAGTAAAAGAGTGATTTTTTACAAAATTTTAGATCTTTTCTCCCCCCATGGTCAAAAAATTCACCCTTACAAAAATGGAACAAAACTCATTGTCTCATTGAGACCCTTCGGTGCCATGGTATCTAGGGTAACTATCCACTTAATTTCTCACTGAGCTAAGATCTTCTAGAGATCACCTCCCCTTATCCCTCCCTTAATCTGGTCAATCCACTCACAATCAACCATAAGAGGTCCGGTGAGCGCAGGGGAGAGTATCCCCATGACTAATCCATGTGAAATGTATGTGAAACGTACGTCGGGGTCAAATCCTGCTTGGGGGACGAATCCCAACCAAATTGTCTGCAGACTGGTTCCATGATTACTGGTAATCATTAGTGATGAGCGAGTACTAAAATGCTCAGGTGCTCGAAGCTCGGGCCGAGCATCCCGAGATACTCGTGTACTCGGCCCGAGTAACGAGCCCAATGTTATCCTATGGGAGACACGAGTATTTTTATGAAATGACTGCCGGCTGCCTGGAAAAACCCTAAAAATGTCACAAAAGTCTCAGAAGAGTGCTGAAATGACATGGCAACACCATGGGGAAGACCCCTGGAAGCATTTCTCACTCAAAAGTCACAGCTGTGAACAATGTTGTCCGAGTTTCACGCCAATTTTACGGAGTGTCCAGAAAACCTTCCAAAATGACACCAAAATGAATATTTAGGGTGGAAATGTTAAGGGCACATACCCAATAGTGAGATACAGCTGGTGTATGTCACTTTTTGTGATTACATAAAAGATTTTACGTGAAAACATTGTGCGACACTCCGATGACCCTGACAAGAGACGTACATGAAGCCCTGTCTAGAAATAAAGTGCCCATTTTGAGGAACTAGGTCTATTGTAGTATCTTCCATTGCAAGGGCAGTCAAAAATTTGGAGGTTCACCAATGCCCCTGCTTACAGAGATGTAGTAGGGCCTGTAAACCTCAAGTGGGTGTATTGTAGTATAGCCCTTTGGTCAGGGCAGCCAAAAATTGGGAGGTTCAACAATGACCCATGCTTACAGACATGTAGTAGGGCCTGTAAACCTCAAGTGGGTGTATTGTAGTATAGCCCTTTTGTCAGGGCAGCCAAAAATTTGGAGGCTCAACAATGACCCATGCATTCAGACATGTAGTAGGGCCTGTAACCCTCAAGTGGGTGTATTTTAGCCTAGGCCTTTGGCCAGGGCAGCCAAAAATTGGGAGGTTCAACAATGACCCATGCTTACAGACATGTAGTAGGGCCTGTAAACCTCAAGTGGGTGTATTGTAGTATAGCCCTTTTGTCAGGGCAGCCAAAAATTGGGAGGTTCAACAATGACCCATGCATTCAGACATGTAGTAGGGCCTGTAACCATCAAGTGGGTGTATTGTAGTATAGCCCTTTGGTCAGGGCAGCCAAAAATTGGGAGGTTCAACAATGACCCATGCATTCAGACATGTAGTAGGGCCTGTAACCCTCAAGTGGGTGTATTGTAGTATAGCCCTTTGGTCAGGGCAGACAAAAATTGGGAGGTTCAACAATGACCCATGCATTCAGACATGTAGTTGGGCCTGTAACCCTCAAGTGGTGTATTGTAGTATAGCCCTTTGGTCAGGGCAGCCAAAAATTGGTAGGCTCCTCATTGTCCCTGGATAGAGACGTGCAGGAGGGCCTGTAAACAAGAACTGGGTGTATTATAGTATAGCCCTTTGGTCAGGGCAGCCAAAAATTGGGAGGTTCAACAATGACCCATGCATTCAGACATGTAGTAGGGCCTGTAACCCTCAAGTGGGTGTATTTTAGCCTAGGCCTTTGGCCAGGGCAGCCAAAAATTGGGAGGTTCAACAATGACCCATGCATTCAGACATGTAGTAGGGCCTGTAACCCTCAAGTGGGTGTATTGTAGTATAGCCCTTTTGTCAGGGCAGCCAAAAATTGGGAGGTTCAACAATGACCCATGCTTACAGACATGTAGTAGGGCCTGTAAACCTCAAGTGGGTGTATTGTAGTATAGCCCTTTGGTCAGGGCAGCCAAAAATTGGGAGGTTCAACAATGACCCATGCTTACAGAGATGTAGTAGGGCCTGTAAACCTCAAGTGGGTGTATTGTAGTATAGCCCTTTTGTCAGGGCAGCCAAAAATTGGGAGGTTCAACAATGACCCATGCATTCAGACATGTAGTAGGGCCTGTAACCCTCAAGTGGGTGTATTTTAGTATAGCCCTTAGGTCAGGGCAGCCAAAAATTGTGAGGCTCCTCTTTGTCCCTGGATGGAGACGTGCAGGAGGGCCTGTTAAGAAGAACTGGGTGTATTGTAGTAGAGCCCTTTGGTCAGGGCAGCCAAAAATTGGGAGGTTCAACAATCACCCATGCTTACAGAGATGTAGTAGGGCCTGTAAACCTCAAGTGGGTGTATTGTAGTATAGCCCTTTGGTCAGGGCAGCCAAAAATTTGGAGGTTCAACAATGACCCATGCATTCAGACATGTAGTAGGGCCTGTAACCCTCAAGTGGGTGTATTTTAGCCTAGGCCTTTGGCCAGGGCAGCCAAAAATTGGGAGGTTCAACAATGACCCATACATTCAGACATGTAGTAGGGCCTGTAACCATCAAGTGGGTGTATTGTAGTATAGCCCTTTGGTCAGGGCAGCCAAAAATTTGGAGGTTCAACAATGACCCATGCTTACAGAGATGTAGTAGGGCCTGTAAACCTCAAGTGGGTGTATTCTAGTATAGCCCTTTGGTCAGGGCAGCCAAAAATTGGGAGTTTCAACAATGACCCATGCTTACAGACATGTAGTAGGGCCTGTAAACCTCAAGTGGGTGTATTGTAGTATAGCCCTCTGGTCAGGGCAGCCAAAAATTGGGAGGTTCAACAATGACCCATGCTTACAGACATGTAGTAGGGCCTGTAAACCTCAAGTGGGTGTATTGTAGTATAGCCCTTTGTTCAGGGCAGCCAAAAATTTGGAGGTTCAACAATGACCCATGCTTACAGAGATGTAGTAGGGCCTGTAAACCTCAAGTGGGTGTATTGTAGTATAGCCCTTTGGTCAGGGCAGCCAAAAATTGGGAGTTTCAACAATGACCCATGCTTACAGACATGTAGTAGGGCCTGTAAACCTCAAGTGGGTGTATTGTTGTATAGCCCTTTGTTCAGGGCAGCCAAAAATTTGGAGGTTCAACAATGACCCATGCTTACAGAGATGTAGTAGGGCCTGTAAACCTCAAGTGGGTGTATTGTAGTATAGCCCTTTGGTCAGGGCAGCCAAAAATTGGGAGGTTCAACAATGACCCATGCTTACAGACATGTAGTAGGGCCTGTAAACCTCAAGTGGGTGTATTGTAGTATAGCCCTTTGTTCAGGGCAGCCAAAAATTTGGAGGTTCAACAATGACCCATGCTTACAGAGATGTAGTAGGGCCTGTAAACCTCAAGTGGGTGTATTGTAGTATAGCCCTTTGGTCAGGGCAGCCAAAAATTGGGAGTTTCAACAATGACCCATGCTTACAGACATGTAGTAGGGCCTGTAAACCTCAAGTGGGTGTATTGTAGTATAGCCCTTTTGTCAGGGCAGCCAAAAATTGGGAGGTTCAACAATGACCCATACATTCAGACATGTAGTAGGGCCTGTAACCATCAAGTGGGTGTATTGTAGTATAGCCCTTTTGTCAGGGCAGCCAAAAATTTGGAGGTTCAACAATGACCCATGCATTCAGACATGTAGTAGGGCCTGTAACCCTCAAGTGGGTGTATTGTAGTATAGCCCTTTTGTCAGGGCAGCCAAAAATTGGGAGGTTCAACAATGACCCATGCTTACAGACATGTAGTAGGGCCTGTAAACCTCAAGTGGGTGTATTGTAGTATAGCCCTTTGGTCAGGGCAGCCAAAAATTGGGAGGTTCAACAATGACCCATGCTTACAGAGATGTAGTAGGGCCTGTAAACCTCAAGTGGGTGTATTGTAGTATAGCCCTTTTGTCAGGGCAGCCAAAAATTGGGAGGTTCAACAATGACCCATGCTTACAGACATGTAGTAGGGCCTGTAAACCTCAAGTGGGTGTATTGTAGTATAGCCCTTTGGTCAGGGCAGCCAAAAATTGGGAGGTTCAACAATGACCCATGCTTACAGAGATGTAGTAGGGCCTGTAAACCTCAAGTGGGTGTATTGTAGTATAGCCCTTTTGTCAGGGCAGCCAAAAATTGGGAGGTTCAACAATCACCCATGCTTACAGAGATGTAGTAGGGCCTGTAAACCTCAAGTGGGTGTATTGTAGTATAGCCCTTTTGTCAGGGCAGCCAAAAATTGGGAGGTTCAACAATGACCCATGCTTACAGAGATGTAGTAGGGCCTGTAAACCTCAAGTGGGTGTATTGTAGTATAGCCCTTTTGTCAGGGCAGCCAAAAATTGGGAGGTTCAACAATGACCCATGCATTCAGACATGTAGTAGGGCCTGTAACCCTCAAGTGGGTGTATTGTAGTATAGCCCTTAGGTCAGGGCAGCCAAAAATTGTGAGGCTCCTCTTTGTCCCTGGATGGAGACGTGCAGGAGGGCCTGTTAAGAAGAACTGGGTGTATTGTAGTAGAGCCCTTTGGTCAGGGCAGCCAAAAATTTGGAGGCTCCTCTTTGTCCCTGGATGGAGACGTGCAGGAGGGCCTGTTAAGAAGAACAGGGTGTATTGTAGTGTAGCCCTTTTGTCAGGGCAGCCAAAAATTGTGAGGCTCCTCTTTGTCCCTGGATAGAGACGTGTAGGAGTACCTAAAAACATTTTTCCCATTGAAAAGGAGCGGGTCTCCTGTCGTTGTAATGCCCATTCTAACAGAATGGGCTAAAAAATTTACCACTGCGGGTATACCTCAAACAAGAGCCTAACTATTCTAACGCTCATCATGGTGTCACATGAGGAGAAGGAGTAGCAGTCCAGCGATTAGCCAAAGTCCAGAAGTGTGTACCCATGGGTGAGTGGAGGTACATGTCAAATTCAAATAACTAAATAAAATTCAGTTGTCATTTGCTGGTGGTGTGGTGAAGTCTGGCTCAATCCAACCCTTGTTCATCTTGATCAGAGTGAGCCTGTCCGCATTTTCAGTTGACAGGCGGGTGCGTTTATCAGTGATGATTCCACCTGCTGCACTGAAAACACGCTCTGATAAAACGCTAGCGGCAGGGCAGGCCAGGACTTCCAAGGCGTAGAGAGCCAATTCATGCCACGTGTCGAGCTTGGAGACCCAATAATTGAAAGGCACCGATGAATCTCGCAGTACAGTTGTTCGATCTGCAAGGTACTCCTTCAGCATCTGCCCGAACTTAGCATTTCTGGTGGCACTACCCCGCACCTCAGGGGCTGTGGTACGTGAGGGGCTGAGAAAACTGTCCCACATCGTAAAGACAGTTCCCCTGCCTCTGGCGGATTGGACTTGTGCCCCTCTCGGCCGTACGCCTTGGTTGTCCATCGAATCCTGACCTATGCCGCTAGCGTTTTGTGAGGGGAAGGATTTCACAACTTCCGTGACTATGGCCCTCTGGAACTGCAGCATTTTGGCTGACCTCTCCGCCTCAGGAATGAGAGACATAAAGTTCTCCTTGTAGCGTGGGTCTAAGAGTGTTGCCAACCAGTACTGATTGTCGGCCAAGATGTTCTGAACGCGAGGGTCACGAGACAGGCAGCTTACCATAAAGTCAGCCATGTGCGCCAGACTCTTAACAGCCATCACATCAGTATCCAGACCAACACGATGACTGAACATGCTGTCCTCCTCCTCCTCCTCCTCCTCCTCATCTCCCCTGTCCTCTGGCCAGCCACGCTGAATCGAGGGTATGACTGGTGTGCATGTCATATCCCCAATTTGGCCTGAGAGTTGCTCCATGTCTTCATCCTCCTCCTCCTCCTCCTCGTCATAGTCCTCCACTACACGTTGTGATGACATGAGGCTGGGCTGTGTGTTTTCACCCACACCCACTACAGTTTCTTGCTCTAAGTCATCGCGCTCTGCCTGCAATGCGTCCTCTTTTATTTTCAGCAGAGACCGTTTTAGAAGGCAGAGTAGTGGTATGGTGACGCTAATAATGGCGTCATCACCGCTCACCATCTTGGTGGAGTCCTCAAAGTTTTGGAGGACGGTGCATAGGTCCGACATCCATCTCCACTCCTCAGGTGTTATGTGTGGAGTTTGACCCATTTCCCGACGGCTTAGGTGATGCAGGTAGTCCACAACTGCCCTCTTCTGCTCACATATCCTGACCAACATGTGCAGCGTTGAATTCCAACGCGTGGGGACATCACACACCAGTCTGTGGGCCGGAAGACGCAAACGGCGCTGAAAGCTTGCAAGGCCGGCTGAAGCAGCAGGTGACTTGCGAAAATGTGCAGACAGACGCCGAACTTTTACCAGCAGGTCAGACACCTCCGGGTATGACTTCACAAACCTCTGAACCACCAGGTTGAGCACATGGGCCACGCATGGAACATGCGTCAGCTGCCCTCGCCTCAAAGCTGCCACCAGGTTCCGGCCATTGTCACACACGACCTTTCCTGGCTTTAGGTTCAGAGGTGTGAGCCAGTGATCTGCCTGCTGTTTCAGAGCTGTCCACACCTCTTCTGCATTGTGGGGTTTGTCACCTATGCAGACTAGCTTCAGCACAGCCTGTTGCCGCTTTGCAGAGGCAGTGCTGCAGTGCTTCCAGCTTGGGACTGGTGTGGAGGGTACAGTGGATGAGGATGCGCAGGTGGAGGAGGAGGAGGCTGAAGAGCATGACATTCCGGAGCTGTAGAGTGTCGGTGAAACCGTGACAGAGGTAGGGCCTGCTATCCTTGGTGTGGGAAGGAAGTGTTCCGTCCCTCGCTCAGACTGGGTCCCAGCCTCCACAATATTAATCCAGTGTGCCGTCAAGGAGATGTAGCGGCCTTGCCCACAAGCACTTGTCCACGTGTCTGTGGTTAGGTGGACTTTGGCTGAAACAGCATTGTTCAGGGCACGTGTGATGGTGTTGGACACGTGGTTATGCAATGCGGGGACGGCACATCTGGAGAAATAGTGTCGGCTGGGGACCGAGTAACGTGGGACAGCAGCCGCCATCAGGTCGCGGAATGCGTCCGTCTCCACCAGACGGAAAGGCAACATTTCTAGCGCTATGAGTCGCGAAATGTGAGCATTGAGGACTGTGGCATGTGGGGCATTGGCAGCGTATTTGCGCCTGCGTTCAAATGTTTGCTGAATGGATAATTGAACGCTGCGCTGGGACAAGGACGTGCTTGATGGTGGCGTAATTTGTGCTTCAGCAACTTCAGGTGCAGGACCGGAGGCTTGTTCGCGGCCAGCATGGACAGGGGATTGGCTTGCATGCACAACAGCCGAAGACGTAGCAGTGACATCAGCACGCACCACTCCTCGACTCTGTGGTACTTCCCACAAAGTCGGGTGCTTGGCTGACATGTGCCTGATCATGCTGGTGGTGATCAGGCTGCTAGTTTTCGTACCCCTGCTGATAGTGGCATGGCAGGTGTGGCAAATGGCCTTTTTAGAGTCTTCTGGAGCCAACTTAAAAAACTCCCAGACTCGGGAAGACCGAACATTTGCACAGGCACCTTGAGTCGTGTTGTTGTTCCGGGGAACGGTTGCCTGCCTTCTGCCTGCGGACGCACCCCTGCTTCGTACTGGCTGTTGTGATGCTACGCCTCCCTCCCCCTGTGCACTGCTGTCCTCGCTCTGCATATCCTCCTGCCATGTAGGGTCAGCTACTGGATCATCCACCACGTCGTCTTCCTCTTCCGCACCCTGATCCTCCTCCTGACTTCCTGGCAATTGTGTCTCATCATCGTCCACCCCTTGTTGAGACACTTTGACAACGTTCCGTTCGTCATAACGCGGCTGCTCAAATATTTGGGCATCTGTACATACCATCTCCTCATGACCCACTTCAAGAGGAGGTGGCGACAGGCCAGATTCTGCGAATGGATACGTGAACAGCTCTTCCGAGTGTCCTAGTGTGGGATCTGTAATGTCCGTGGACGTGTAATCGGCCAGGTGGTAGGAAGGAGGATCAGGTTGGGAAATGTGCGGTGCAGTATCACGGCTACTGACAGTTGACCGTGCGGAAGACAGGGTGTTTGTGGAGGTGCCCATCTGACTTGAAGCATTATCCGCTATCCAAGTAACAACCTGTTGACACTGGTCTTGGTTCAACAGTGGTGTACTGCTGCGGGCCCCAAGAATTTGGGACAGGACGTGCGAGCGAGGAGATGTGGCCCTTTGTTGTTGCGAAATGAGTGCTTGCACACGACCTCGGCCTCTGCCTGCACCACCATCACGTCCACTTCCTTGTTCCTTGCCAACGCCCTTGCCAACGCCTTTGCGCATTTTGCCTGTATAGGGCGACAACTGCCTGGTCACTGTGGAGGTCACAGGAGATTAGGATTTTAGTTCCCTAACCGGTATAAAGGTATGACGTACAACAGTGTGGTGACTGTTGCGATGACAAGAGTTAGGATTTTAGTTCCCTAACTTGTAGAAACTTATGACGTACAACAGTGTGGTGACTGTTGAGATGACAATAGTTAGGATTTTAGTTCCCTAACCTGTAGAAACTTATGACGTACAACAGTGTGGTGACTGTTGAGATGACAAGAGTTAGGATTTTAGTTCCCTAACCTGTAGAAACGTATGACGTACAACAGTGTGGTGACTGTTGAGATGACAATAGTTAGGATTTTAGTTCCCTAACCTGTAGAAACGTATGACGTACAACAGTGTGGTGACTGTTGAGATGACAATAGTTAGGATTTTAGTTCCCTAACTTGTAGAAACTTATGACGTACAACAGTGTGGTGACTGTTGAGATGACAATAGTTAGGATTTTAGTTCCCTAACCTGTAGAAACGTATGACGTACAACAGTGTGGTGACTGTTGAGATGACAATAGTTAGGATTTTAGTTCCCTAACCTGTAGAAACGTATGACGTACAACAGTGTGGTGACTGTTGAGATGACAATAGGTAGGATTTTAGTTCCCTAACCTGTAGAAACGTATGACGTACAACAGTGTGGTGACTGTTGAGATGACAATAGTTAGGATTTTAGTTCCCTAACTTGTAGAAACTTATGACGTACAACAGTGTGGTGACTGTTGAGATGACAATAGTTAGGATTTTAGTTCCCTAACCTGTAGAAACTTATGACGTACAACAGTGTGGTGACTGTTGAGATGACAATAGTTAGGATTTTAGTTCCCTAACCTGTAGAAACGTATGACGTACAACAGTGTGGTGACTGTTGAGATGACAATAGTTAGGATTTTAGTTCCCTAACCTGTAGAAACGTATGACGTACAACAGTGTGGTGACTGTTGAGATGACAATAGTTAGGATTTTAGTTCCCTAACCTGTAGAAACGTATGACGTACAACAGTGTGGTGACTGTTGAGATGACAATAGTTAGGATTTTAGTTCCCTAACCTGTAGAAACGTATGACGTACAACAGTGTGGTGACTGTTGAGATGACAATAGTTAGGATTTTAGTTCCCTAACCTTTAGAAACGTATGACGTACAACAGTGTGGTGACTGTTGAGATGACAAGAGTTAGGATTTTAGTTCCCTAACTTGTAGAAACGTATGACGTACAACAGTGTGGTGACTGTTGAGATGACAATAGTTAGGATTTTAGTTCCCTAACCTGTAGAAACTTATGACGTACAACAGTGTGGTGACTGTTGAGATGACAATAGTTAGGATTTTAGTTCCCTAACCTGTAGAAACGTATGACGTACAACAGTGTGGTGACTGTTGAGATGACAATAGTTAGGATTTTAGTTCCCTAACCTGTAGAAACGTATGACGTACAACAGTGTGGTGACTGTTGAGATGACAATAGTTAGGATTTTAGTTCCCTAACCTGTAGAAACGTATGACGTACAACAGTGTGGTGACTGTTGAGATGACAATAGTTAGGATTTTAGTTCCCTAACCTGTAGAAACTTATGACGTACAACAGTGTGGTGACTGTTGAGATGACAATAGTTAGGATTTTAGTTCCCTAACCTGTAGAAACGTATGACGTACAACAGTGTGGTGACTGTTGAGATGACAATAGTTAGGATTTTAGTTCCCTAACCTGTAGAAACGTATGACGTACAACAGTGTGGTGACTGTTGAGATGACAATAGTTAGGATTTTAGTTCCCTAACCTGTAGAAACTATGACGTACAACAGTGTGGTGACTGTTGAGATGACAATAGTTAGGATTTTAGTTCCCTAACCTGTAGAAACTTATGACGTACAACAGTGTGGTGACTGTTGAGATGACAATAGTTAGGATTTTAGTTCCCTAACCTGTAGAAACGTATGACGTACAACAGTGTGGTGACTGTTGAGATGACAATAGTTAGGATTTTAGTTCCCTAACCTGTAGAAACGTATGACGTACAACAGTGTGGTGACTGTTGAGATGACAATAGTTAGGATTTTAGTTCCCTAACCTGTAGAAACGTATGACGTACAACAGTGTGGTGACTGTTGAGATGACAATAGTTAGGATTTTAGTTCCCTAACTTGTAGAAACTTATGACGTACAACAGTGTGGTGACTGTTGAGATGACAATAGTTAGGATTTTAGTTCCCTAACCTGTAGAAACTTATGACGTACAACAGTGTGGTGACTGTTGAGATGACAATAGTTAGGATTTTAGTTCCCTAACCTGTAGAAACGTATGACGTACAACAGTGTGGTGACTGTTGAGATGACAATAGTTAGGATTTTAGTTCCCTAACCTGTAGAAACGTATGACGTACAACAGTGTGGTGACTGTTGAGATGACAAAGTTAGGATTTTAGTTCCCTAACCTGTAGAAACGTATGACGTACAACAGTGTGGTGACTGTTGAGATGACAATAGTTAGGATTTTAGTTCCCTAACCTGTAGAAACGTATGACGTACAACAGTGTGGTGACTGTTGAGATGACAATAGTTAGGATTTTAGTTCCCTAACCTGTAGAAACGTATGACGTACAACAGTGTGGTGACTGTTGAGATGACAATAGTTAGGATTTTAGTTCCCTAACCTGTAGAAACGTATGACGTACAACAGTGTGGTGACTGTTGAGATGACAAAGTTAGGATTTTAGTTCCCTAACCTGTAGAAACGTATGACGTACAACAGTGTGGTGACTGTTGAGATGACAAGAGTTAGGATTTTAGTTCCCTAACTGTAGAAACTTATGACGTACAACAGTGTGGTGACTGTTGAGATGACAATAGTTAGGATTTTAGTTCCCTAACCTGTAGAAACTATGACGTACAACAGTGTGGTGACTGTTGAGATGACAAAGTTAGGATTTTAGTTCCCTAACCTGTATAAAGTATGACGTACACCTGTGGTGACTGTTGAATGAAAGAGTAGGATTTTAGTTCCCTAACCTGTAAAAGCTATACGTACACTGTTGGTGACTGTTGATGACAAGAGTTAGGATTTTAGTTCCCTAACCTGTTTAGGTAACTATACGTACAACATGTTGGTGACTGTAATGTCAAAGTAGGATTTTAGTTCCCTAACCTGTATTAAAGTAGTGACGTACAACATGTTGGTGACTGTTATGATGACAAAGTTAGGATTTTAGTTCCCTAACCTGTATATAAAGTATGTACGTACAACTGTCTGGTGACTGTATGGTTACAAAGAGGATTTTAGTCCCTAACCTGTATAAAGTAGTACGTACACCATGTTGGTGACTGTTGAGTTGGACAAAGTTAGGATTTTAGTTCCCTAACCTGTATAAAGTATACGTACACATGTCGTGGTGACTGTTGAATGACAAGAGTTAGGATTTTAGTTCCCTAACCTGTAAAACTTAGACGTACAACAGTTGGTGACTGTTGATGACAAGAGTTAGGATTTTAGTTCCCTAACCTGTATTAAGGTAGTACGTACACCTGTCTGGTGACTGTAATGGTTTGAAGAGAGGATTTTAGTCCCTAACCTGTATTAAGGAGTACGTACACCTGTCTGGTGACTGTTTTGATGACAAGAGTTAGGATTTTAGTTCCCTAACCTGTATTAAGGTAGTACGTACACCTGTCTGGTGACTGTAATGGTTTAAAGAGGATTTTAGTACCTAACCTGTATTAAGGTAGTACGTACACCTGTCTGGTGACTGTTGTTGATGACAAGAGTTAGGATTTTAGTTCCCTAACCTGTATTAAGGTAGTACGTACACCTGTCTGGTGACTGTAATGGTTAACAGAGAGTATTTTAGTCCCTAACCTGTATTAAGGTAGTACGTTACACCTGTCTGGTGACTGTTTTGATGACAAGAGTTAGGATTTTAGTTCCCTAACCTGTATTAAGGTAGTACGTACACCTGTCTGGTGACTGTAATGGTTCAAGAGAGGATTTTAGTTACCTAACCTGTATTAAGGTAGTACGTACACCTGTCTGGTGACTGTTTTGATGACAAGAGTTAGGATTTTAGTTCCCTAACCTGTATTAAGGTAGTACGTACACCTGTCTGGTGACTGTAATGGTTTGAAGAGACGATTTTAGTCCCTAACCTGTAATAAGGTACTAAGTACAAGAGTGTGGTGACTCTAATGCTCACAGAAAAGCTTGGATTTCAATCTGTATCACCCTGCCTATATCCTCCTAGATTAGTCCTGAGAAGGACTGTTCTGGTCACTGGAAATCTTGGACTCCGATCTGGATCACCCTGCCTATGTCCTCCTAGATTAGTCCTGAGAAGGACTGTTGTGGTCAGCAGCAGCAGTTTGCAGCCCTGATCCGGATCTACCTATGAGGGCCGCAAATCTGTCCCAAATCAGCAGCAGACACTCTCCCTACACTCACTGTCTGGAAGGCTGTGTGCCGAGCACAGCGCGCCGGGACTTATAAAGGCTCGGTGACGCTGTGCAGGCCGGCCAATCACTGCTATACCACAACCAACAGGGCTGTGGCATTGCAGTGGTCTGTCAGCCAATCCCTGCACGTGGGCTGGCTCTCAAAAGAGCGCCAACATGGAGAGATGACGACCACGAGCACAGCACGAGTATCGCGAGATTACTCGGTGCTCGGCGAGTCGCCCGAGTACAGTGATACTCGTGCGAGTAACGAGTAGTGCCGAGCATGTTCGCTCAACACTAGTAATCATGTATGAGTGATGTTAGTCTGCTGTAATTACCTTGCCTTTGCCATGCTATACACTAAGCACATTGTGCATTATATTTGACCCTTGGCCTTCTTACTTATGACTGTAATGGGTAATTAAGTACAAATAATAGCTGCACATGTACCTTCTTTCTGTACTCAGTGACTTGATTGTAATGAGTGACTTGTAATTTTTGTAACCATGTGAACCTTTTATATCATCTGCAGACACCACGTGTCGCCACTTTTTATCCTGCACTATATCTAAAGTGTTTATGTTCAGTGTCCTTAATTTTGAAATACAATTTAATAAGTTTTTATAAGCAATGTAGCTCCACATTCTTGTGCTTTGTATATATCAATTATGTTGACTGTGTATTAATGCTGTGAATACCTCATTCCACAACATGTCATTCATTCCACAACATATCAAAAGAGATCAAATAAGTCTACTTTTCATTGTACACTGAACTCATTGTCATGTAGATTAGTGACATGGTGTGTTATCCTATGGGAAACAAACCATTAATGCATGCACAAGATCAGCAATAGCAGCAGGATTGCCAATATCTATCATTTTTTAAAAGTCCCCCACAGTTAACTTCTTTTTTTTTTACTGACACATTGGACAACCATAAAAAATGACAAAGATTATAAGTGATGCATGCCTGGAGCTTAATATACAGATATGAACTCATTACTAGCATTTACTGTAACCTGTCATATGATGATAATTGCTATCATAATGGCCTCATTTATTAACACTTGCCTAAGAAAACAATTGGATGGATCTATTTTTTTTAATATAAAAGCTAGACAAAAAATGTCTTATTTTTTAGGGACTGTCGAACATCTATGGAACATTAATAACCAGCTAGGCTATGAAATAAAATGCAGATCATAAACAATGCTCAATCAGTATATCCCTTTAAATCCCTACCAAAATCCCTACCAAAATCTTTGAGTTATAGATACAATATGTGTAGCTTTACTCTTGGTACAATATAACATTGAACTTTCATAGGAGTGTTAGCTCAGCAATAGAGATGAGCAAATTGTTTGATATTCAAACACGCCGGCTTCACAACATTGAAAAAAGAAATATTGGATTTTGTGGATTAAATTCACCACAAATCTCAGTGCTGAAAAGCTTTTATTTGTCCAGAAAATACATCTATAACACACTAAGTTTTTGTAAGAAAAAAGAGAGAGACATTTTGTTTCAATGTGTTCTCTATTATTCAGTTATCCATTGAATCTGGAGATGGAATCCAACTTTGCGGTATAAACTGCTAGTCCTGTGCCTGATTGTGTTCCAGTGGGACCTGTTAAAGGGAACCTGTCAGCTCATTCTACCCCCCTAACCTATCACTACCTGTCCCTGTACCTTGTGAGCTGATTCCTAACACCCTGTCTTATCTAAACATGCCCTATAAGATTTAAGAAACATGCTTTACAATTCACAAGCAGTCTCCATCTGTAGACTCGAAAGCCGGGCTCCGGGGCGCTATTCTCCCCTACTCGCTGGCTCCTAGCACACCACGCGGGGCATCCTCATTTCTTGTGCTGTGCCACCTCTTTTTGAAATTCCCGCCTCCTTTGTGACTATGATGCGCCGGGCCAGAATTTCATACCCAGCTTGATACATTGTGGGGGCTGATCACGTGTTCGGCCGGCGTATGCACAGTGCGCATATTGAAGCCAAACTACACGTCATATCTGGCCCGGTGCATTGTGGGGACTTATGATGTGTACACCTCAGCTTCAATATGTGCACTGCGCATGCGCCAGAGTCGGGCCTCACACATGATCAACCCCCAAAATGCATTGGGCCGGATATGACGTTCCCCCCGGGCACATTATAGTTACAAAGGAGATGGGAATTTCAAGAGGTGGCACAGCACAAGGAATTAGGATGCCCAGTGAAGCATGCTAGGAGCCAGCGAGGTGGGGAGAATGGAGCCCCGGAGCCCGCCTTTCCAGTGTCCGGATGGCGACTGCTTGTAAGTTATAAAGCAATTTTCTTAAACTTTATAGGGCATGTTTTGCTCAGACAGGGATGGTTTGGGATCAGCTACCAAGGTGTAGGGACAGGTAGTGATTGGTTAGAGGTATAGAACGAGCTTACAGGTTCCCATTAATTTCTATAACCTAGTTATCATTAATCAACTTCATAGACTGGGACAGACCACATGAAGTTACAGCTGAAAATAATAATGGGAAGCCTGCAATGCAGTGATAAACATCATTGGCCACTTTCTGATGCTTCAGTGGTCAGATAAATGGTCCTGACCATGTTTTTTTTATTTAAGGCCCTATAAAGTTGAAATTAAAAATGTTCTAATTCGTAAGGAACTGGAATAATATTACTTAACAGTTGTTCAAAAGTCAGTAGAGATCACTGCCTTGTACAAACAAAGAAAATCATGCAAAAAGATAGCAAAAGGATTAAAAGTTCCTTGAGACATAGTTGAAAAAGTAGCATGTAAGTCCAAAGTTGAGGGAAAATTGGTTACACTAGGTGTATGTGTTAGGCCAGCTTCACACCATGTTTTTCTGCTGTCTGGCTGTGTCCAGTGTTTTGCTGGATTTACCGGACACAGCCTGACAGCTCCGGACAGAACAGAACCGGAGGGTTAATATGCATAGGTAGTGTGCGGCTGATGCCGCTGTCCAGTCCTGAAATTTCAGAATAGGGGAGCTAGCCACGGTTCTGAAATTTCAGCCGGGAGATCTGGCATGGCGTTTTTTAGATACGCTTTTTCCATTGACTCCATTGTCATGAGTAGTGATGAGCGAATACCGTAATCACTATACTTTTAATGAGTGCCTTGTAATACTTGTGTAAATTTCTGTTGGACTCTACATAGAGGTCTGTGAGGGCTGTAAAAAGGCAGAGATGGTTGAAACAGTGCTCATACTGCATGGGAACAGTAGGCAGACATGATGTACACTGTCTATATACCGTTCTGCCATACAGCTGTGACAGAACTGATAGAAAGGACTTGCAAGTCTCCTGCTGCTGCTCCCAGGGCCACTCAGTCTCCCGCTCTCTTGCAGAATCATTTCAAGGTCAGCTCAGTCTCCCACTGAATCACTTCCAGGGCGGCCTATTAAGCTACTTGCATATTCACTGCACTGTCAGACAAACAGCCTATCACAGATGCTCACACTCTGTGAGCGTCTCTGTGATTGGCTGATGCAGTCAGAGTGAATTTCCACAATCTAGATAGTGATTGTGCTTGGTTCTCATGCAGATTAGTGTATGGCAACTAACCTGCCATTATAGGGTGTTAAATAAAGAAATAATAAAAAAAAAAAAAGCATGGGGCTTCACAGTATTTTTTCTAGCCCAGTAAAAGCTGACAGCTGTGAGTTGCTACCCTCTGCTGCATAATCTTACCTTGGCTGGCAAAAAAAAATATGTTGGCTCCGCCCTATTTGTAATTGCGAGCCAAGGTAAAGCTAGGCAGCTGAGGGCTGGTATTCTCAGTGGGGTGAGGGCCCATTGTTTTAGGGCATCCCTACGCTAAAGGATAGCAGCCTGCAGCCACTCCTGAAAATGACGCATTTATCGTAGTGCCATTTCCAGACGCTTTAACAGGCTCTTCCAGCAGCCCTGATGGCAGTTGCACACTGGGTAATAAGGATATTACAGCCTTGTATTGCCAGCCAGTATTAGGCCCTCCATTCTTAATGTCAGGTCAAGTTAGACCGGGCCATTAAGAATCTCAAATAAATAGTAAAATAGACCCAAAATAGAGAAACATTATTTAACTATAAAAAAACAGAGACACTTAGTGACTCCATTTTTATTGCCACCTCTCCACCCTCATGCCTCGCCACGATCCTCTTCCTCTCTTCCTGGATAGACTCAGCTCTGCTACATTAAAGACAACGGGGAGGATTAAAATATCCGCACCTTTGGTCTCTGATTACTGAATGACAGCACTGAGACCTGCAGTATAGTAAATAGTGAGGTCACCATTGCCATAGCAACAGCAGTTACTATGGCAACGGTGATCTTAGCACTTATCACATGAAAGCGCTAAGACCTGCACTATAGAAGAGTGGTAAATCACACGTCTCAGTGCTCTTCATAGCAACAGCAGTTATGATGGCAACAATGATCATATGACAGTGATGAGAACTGCGCTTTATCTCTTTACTTTAGCGCAGGTCTCAGCACTTTCATCTTGTAAGCAGTGAGGTCACTGTTGCCATAGCATCAGTGGTTACCATGACAATGGAGACCTCAGTGCTCACTACATGACAGCACTGAGACCTGCGCTGTCATATACTAAGCGCTGAGGTCACCGGTGCCATTGTAGTCACTGTTGCTATGACAACAGTGACCTCACCGCTTACAATATGAAAGCGCTGAGACTTGCGCTATAGTAAAGGTATAAAGCGCAAGTCTCAGCGCTGTCATATGGTCACAGTTGCTATAGTAACCACTGTTGCTATGGAAGTGATGAGACTTGCGCTATAGTAAAGCACTAAAGTGCCGGTCTCAGTGTTGTCATATAGTAAGAAGTGAGGTCACCATTGCTATAGCAACAACAGATAATATGGCAACGGTGACCTCATCTCTTACTATATGGCTGCAGTCACACACAGCGTTTTGTGAGGAACAGTTTTTTGCAAAAATGATTATTTTTTTTATTTGTAAAGTGACTCATATCTGTACATGGTCACATGTGTCCCTTGTGGGAAGTATGTCATATGGTGCACCATTCCCACACTTAAAAGTGTGTCGGAGCCCCTCTGTGTTGCTTCTTTAAGTGTGAACTCATCCATATCGGAGACATATGAGGGAGCATCACATTTAATTTTAATATTTCTGTAAAAGGCATAGAAAGGCTGCATTCTCATGACACTGATTGCGGCCGTATCCTGTGCAATCGTGGTGTTTTCTGGATCCTGGCACTGAATTCCAGACTCTCACAGGGTCTCAACTATAAGGCTAGGGTCACATCTACATTTTTTTTTTAAACGTGATCTGGTTTTGAGCTTTCAAAAAGCTCAAAACCGGATCAAGAAACGCTCCCCATAGGAGCCAATGCTAAAAACCGGATCAGGTTTTAAAAAAAAAACGTAGTTGTGACCCTAGCCTTAATGTATTTTTATTACATCAATTTTGGCTTTGATCCATTTGCTGTCTTATAGCTTCGCAACACGCAGCTTACCATTTTTTTTTGTTTCACATTATTATTATTATTTTTATTATTGATTTTGTGGAAGTGAAATTTGCAAAGTGTACCATCTAGTACATTTATATTGCTTTGTATCATGTTTTTTTCTATTTACCAAACAATAATGAGCGGTCCAATCACTGATGAATGCGATTGATAACCGCATCCATCCACCACCAGAAAAACTGCAAAAGATCAGTGCAAAAAGCCGCACAGGAATCACACAAAAAAAGCTCTCTGTTTGTAAAAAATATTTTTCAATTTGTAGCTAGTGCTAACAAAAAAGTATCAAAAAACAGGGCTATTGGTCTGTACGTTTTTTGCAAAAAATATACGTAAGCTGTCTCACCTCGTCACGGTTGCCCTAGCGAGACAGTCCCTAGCTAATGTGTGCATTTAAAAACCTGAGTATGTAAACGTACCTCTATCCAGGCTCCAGCCAGGACTGCACTCTGTGGGCTTATCACCTGTGAGACAGCTTATGTGTGGACTACTCATAGGGGAGGGGTGGGTCACTTCCCCTTCCTGCTAACAGGAGAAACACTTTACCAAACAATAATGAGCGGTCCAATCACTGATGAATGCGATTGATAACCGCATCCATCCACCACCAGAAAAACTGCAAAAGATCAGTGCAAAAAGCCGCACAGGAATCACACAAAAAAAGCTCTCTGTTTGTAAAAAATATTTTTCAATTTGTAGCTAGTGCACATTAGCTAGGGACTGTCTCGCTAGGGCAACCGTCATCAGTGATTGGACCGCTCATTATTGTTTGGTAAAGTGTTTCTCCTGTTAGCAGGAAGGGGAAGTGACCCACCCCTCCCCTATGAGTAGTCCACACATAAGCTGTCTCACAGGTGATAAGCCCACAGAGTGCAGTCCTGGCTGGAGCCTGGATAGAGGTACGTTTACATACTCAGGTTTTTAAATGCACACATTAGCTAGGGACTGTCTCGCTAGGGCAACCGTGACGAGGTGAGACAGCTTACGTATATTTTTTGCAAAAAACGTACAGACCAATAGCCCTGTTTTTTGATACTTTTTTGTTAGCACTAGCTACAAATTGAAAAATATTTTTTACAAACAGAGAGCTTTTTTTGTGTGATTCCTGTGCGGCTTTTTGCACTGATCTTTTGCAGTTTTTCTGGTGGTGGATGGATGCGGTTATCAATCGCATTCATCAGTGATTGGACCGCTCATTATTGTTTGGTAAAGTGTTTCTCCTGTTAGCAGGAAGGGGAAGTGACCCACCCCTCCCCTATGAGTAGTCCACACATAAGCTGTCTCACAGGTGATAAGCCCACAGAGTGCAGTCCTGGCTGGAGCCTGGATAGAGGTACGTTTACATACTCAGGTTTTTAAATGCACACATTAGCTAGGGACTGTCTCGCTAGGGCAACCGTGACGAGGTGAGACAGCTTATGTATATTTTTTGCAAAAAACGTACAGACCAATAGCCCTGTTTTTTTATACTTTTTTGTTAGCACTAGCTACAAATTGAAAAATATTTTTTACAAACAGAGAGCTTTTTTTGTGTGATTCCTGTGCGGCTTTTTGCACTGATCTTATGCAGTTTTTCTGGTGGTGGATGGATGCGGTTATCAATCGCATTCATCAGTGATTGGACCGCTCATTATTGTTTGGTAAAGTGTTTCTCCTGTTAGCAGGAAGGGGAAGTGACCCACCCCTCCCCTATGAGTAGTCCACACATAAGCTGTCTCACAGGTGATAAGCCCACAGAGTGCAGTCCTGGCTGGAGCCTGGATAGAGGTACGTTTACATACTCAGGTTTTTAAATGCACACATTAGCTAGGGACTGTCTCGCTAGGGCAACCGTGACGAGGTGAGACAGCTTACGTATATTTTTTGCAAAAAACGTACAGACCAATAGCCCTGTTTTTTGATACTTTTTTGTTAGCACTAGCTACAAATTGAAAAATATTTTTTACAAACAGAGAGCTTTTTTTTTGTGATTCCTGTGCGGCTTTTTGCACTGATCTTTTGCAGTTTTTCTGGTGGTGGATGGATGCGGTTATCAATCGCATTCATCAGTGATTGGACCGCTCATTATTGTTTGGTAAAGTGTTTCTCCTGTTAGCAGGAAGGGGAAGTGACCCACCCCTCCCCTATGAGTAGTCCACACATAAGCTGTCTCACAGGTGATAAGCCCACAGAGTGCAGTCCTGGCTGGAGCCTGGATAGAGGTACGTTTACATACTCAGGTTTTTAAATGCACACATTAGCTAGGGACTGTCTCGCTAGGGCAACCGTGACGAGGTGAGACAGCTTACGTATATTTTTTGCAAAAAACGTACAGACCAATAGCCCTGTTTTTTGATACTTTTTTGTTAGCACTAGCTACAAATTGAAAAATATTTTTTACAAACAGAGAGCTTTTTTTGTGTGATTCCTGTGCGGCTTTTTGCACTGATCTTTTGCATGTTTTTTTCTATTGTATTAATATCTGCAATCGATGTCTCCATAGCCTGGTGTGATTCACATAAAGCGTTTTTTGTAAATTTACTATATATGCATTGTGTAAATAGTATTTCGCAACTTTGGTTAACATTTATTGTGTCTGTTTGGAATGTCATTTTGCACTTTCCTCTGGAAGTGTTTTTCTTCTGTAAATATCTTAGGCCTTGTTCACACATACCTGCTTTTTTGGCACTTTCTGCGTTTTTTTGCAGTTTTTAAAAAACGCAGATGCGTTAACGCATGGTACACTTAAGTGTACATGCGTTTTTTAGCTTCACCTCCGTTTTTTTTTCCCCATTCCAGCGTTTTTTGGGTGCTTTAAAAAAACGCAGGGGTTGTTTCCAAAAACGCATGCGTTTTTTAAACATGGGGCCCTATGGGAAACCATGCGTTAACGCAGGGCACATATAGGCACCTGCGTTAACGCATGCGTTTCCACATATGCGTTTTTAATGAAAAAATGACAAAATTGTTCAGACCCACAGGGGACACTATTTGGCACACTTAGAAAAACTGCTCACTTTTTCTAACTGCTGAAAAAACTGATTGGTGTGTGAACAAGGCCTTAGTTTGTAAATTTGTACTTCCTCTCCTCCCCTTACCTTTTTCCTTCATATCTCCCTATAGTGTTCTCCTTCAAGGATTAATTTTCTTGGTCTTAATGACTTAGGCTGCCTTCACACTTGCATTTGCATCTGCATGCGCAGGGCGTGCAGACGCAAACGCAGTGCAACGCAGCACATACTTATGTGAACGCAGCGGAGAATCTCCGCATGCATTCACATTGGTATGGTGCGCGGATAGCCAATCAGCTGTCTCGGGGGGCTGCCGGGAGGAGGAGATCAGCGGGAGAGATCTCTTCCTCCCGGCCAGAGCTGATCTCCCGCCGGTGTCAGTGCGGGAGATTTGAAGATACAGCTGATCTGACAGCTGTTTAAATCTCCCGCCCCGACACCGAATAGGGTGATATCGGTGCAGGAGATAAGAAACAGCTGATCGCTGCTTCAAATCTCCCGCGCCGACCTTACCTATTCGGTGTCATCACGAGAGATTTAAACAGCTGTCAGATCAGCTGTTTCTCCCCGCTGACACTGGCGGGAGATCAGCTGTGGCTCTGGCTGATCTCCCGGTGGCCGCCTCTGATCACCGGCGGCCACCGGGAGAGATTTCAATGTGTTCTGCAGCGTTCTCCTGCGCTGTCATGCGGAGGACACTGCGGATCCATTGAGATCCATGCATTTTTTGTGCGCTTGCGGGTGCTTGTGGATAAAACAAGCGCCCGTGAATGCACAAAAAATGCTACATGCTGCGTTTGGAGTGCAGTCAGAGGGCGTATAAATTATGCGCATCCGTACACAAATGCGGCCAAATGCAGCCATACGCAGGCACATCCGTTCCCATGTTAAACATAGGAATGCATGTGCGCAACCATTTGGCTGCATTTGGTGCGCTGCGTACCAAACGCAAGTGTGAAGGCACCCTTAATTAGTTTCAGATGAGATTTTTAAACTGTTTTTAAACCATGTTTTGCCAATTTGTATATGCCTATGGATGTAGTAATCACGGATTTTAATTTGATTTACTAATATAGGCATTTTTAAATGCAAGAAATTCTGGATTCCAGATCTCCCTCCCCTTTTTGTATGCTGCATCAGTGTGAGCCAGACACTTTTCTCCAGTCATCTAGCAAATCCTGTGAATGGTGTGGTGAGCAAGCACATTCTGTTTTTTTCCCTATTGACTGTGAAATTAATTTATTTTATATTTCGATAGATTGGGCATTTCCTAATGCAACAATACCAAATACTTATGTTTTTAATTTTTTTTTCACTTTTTTTTTTGTACTAGTCCCCTTATGGAACTTGGAGATAACAGGGGTTCATGCCCTTAACAGAGCCATGCTGATGCATGACAGTATCAGCACAAATAATCATCTTCTTTGAATGCCGGCATCCAACTAGCATCCACAAAAAATGAGTGATGACAGTGACATGGGTCATCAGCAACCCCTTGCTGTCATGGCAGTCCATTGAACAACATGATTATAACACAGGTGCCAAAAGGAGAGCCAAATGGTGTAATCCCAACCAGTGCGTGTTAGATCGTGATGTCAGTTTGATAGCAGTTTTATAGCCCAATCTAACAGGTTAACAGTGGTGGGCA
>JARQOC010000002.1:202271677-202339410 GCA_033576535.1 Allobates femoralis
CAGGGTTCAATTATTCTAACCTTTTTGTATGCCAGCCGGATGCAGCAGGTGGCAACGGGGTGCCCCCAGCCCCCAGCTGACTATTTGGACATGCCTGGACACAGAAATGCCGGGAAGCCCTTATTTTTTATTATTTCATGAATTTCATGAAATAATTTAAAAAAAATGCTTGGGGCTCTGCACGATTTCTATGTCCAGCCAGGTACAGCTGTGCAGCTGGGGGCTGGAATTCGCAGTGCAGGGAGGCCCAAGCCTTCTGGGCACCCCCCGCTGCGAATGGCAGCCCGCAGCCGCCCCAGAAAATGGCGCGTTCATTGAAGCGCCATGTTCTGGCGCTAAACCCAACTCTATAACTCTATATATACCATATTTTTTGGATTATAAAACACACTTTTGTTTTGGGGAAAGGGAGGGGTGCATCTTATGATGTGAATCTATAGTAGATACTGCAGGGGAGGGTGTGGGTAGCTCTGGAGTGTGTTTGTGGGCTAGAGGAGGCTGGCTGCTGCAGGAGGCAGCAGGAGGTCACGTGCTCCGATCATTGGCCTCATATGATATGCACTGAACCTGCCGCTTTCTATCACCTCAGTACTGAAATGGTGCCAAAGTATGGACTGGGGGAGCGGTGCATATTATATGTTCCTGCACCACCCTGTGATGTCACATGGCCTCCCTATGCTGGATATGGCCCCCCATGCTGCTGCCCATACTAAAATAACAAACACTTTACTTACCTCTCCAGCGCTGTGCTCTGTGTGTCCATGCTTGCTGCACTTCCTGAGTCTCGGGGAAGCCAGTCACGTGATTGGGCACGCAGAGATGATATCACTCTTCTTTACCGATCACATGACCAGCTTCCCTAAGTGGCCTCAATAATTCTTAAATGGAAGATGTTTGGGACCACCAAAAAGTCTTCCTAGACTTGGCCATTCAGCCAAACTGAACAATCATGGGAGAAGAGCCTTTGTGAGAGAGGTAAAGAGGAACCCCAAGATCACTGTGGTTGAGCTCCAGAGATGCAGTAGGGGGATGGGAGAAAGTTCCACAAAGTCAACTATCACTGCAGCCCTCCACCAGTCAGGTAGTCAACAGAAACCTCTCCTCAGTGCAAGACATATGAAAGCCCACATAGAGTTTGCAAAAAAACTCATGAAGGACGCCCATACTACAAGAAATAAGATTCTCTGGTCTGATGAGACAAAGATAGAACTTTTTGATGATAATCCTAAGCAGTTTTTGTGGAGAAAACCAGGCACTGTTCATCACCTGCTCAATACAATCCCAACAGTGAAACATGCTGGTGGAAGCATCATGCTATGCGGGTGTTTTTCAGCTGCAGGGACAGGACGACTGGTTGCAATTGAAGGAAACATGAATGTGACAAAGAACAGAGATATCCTGAATGAAAACCTCTTCCAGTGTACTCTGGATTTCAGACTTGCCCGAAGATTCACTTTCCAACAAGACAATGACCCTAAGCACACAGCTAAAATAACAAAGGAGTGACTTCAGGACAACTATGTGACCATTCTTGACTGGCCCAGCCAGAACCCTGACATAAACCCAATTGACCTTCTATGGAGAAACCTGAAACTGTCCACCAACATTCACCTTCCAACCTGACAGAACTGGATCTGCAAGGAACAACTGCAGAGGATCCCCTAATCCAGGTGTAAAAAACTTGGTGCATCATTTCCAAGAGACTCATGGCTGTACTTGCTGAAAAGGATGCTTCTACTCAATACAGAGCAAAGGGTCTGACTCTGAATATTTATGACCATGTGATATTTCAGTTTTTCTTTTTTAATAAATTTGCTAAAACATTTCTACATTTCTAGGTTTTTTTAAGCCAAGAAGGGGTGCAGAGTGTACATTAATAGAAAAAAAATAACTTTTAAAAATCTACCAAATGGCTGCAATGAAACAAAGAGTGAAAAATTTAAATGCGTCTGATTACTTTCCATACCCACAGTATATACAGTGCGTTGTGTATGTATTTGGCCCCCTTGAACTTTTCAACCTTTTGCCACATTTCAGGCTTCAAACATAAAGATATAAATTCAATTTTTTTTGTGAAGAATCAACAAGTGGGGCACAATCGTGAAGTGGAATGACATTTATTTGATATTTTAAACTATTTTAACAAATTAAAAACTGAAATGTGGAGCGTGCAATATTATTCAGACCCTTTACTTTCAGTGCAGCAAACTCACTCCAGAAATTCAGTGAGGATCTCTGAATGATCCAATGTTGTCCTAAATGACTGGCAATGACAAATAGTCTCTGTATAAATGCACCTGCTCTGTGATAGTCTCAGGGTTCTGTTTCAAGTGCAGAGAGCATCATGAAGACCAAGGAACACACCAGGCAGGTCCGAGATACTGTTGTGGCAAAGTTTAAAGTTTAAAAGATTTCCCAAGTTGTAAACATCTCAAGCAGCACTGTGCAAGCGATCATATTGAAATGGAAGGAGTATCAGACCACTGCAAATCTACCAAGACCTAGCTGTCTCTCTAAACTTTCATCTCGAACAAGGAGAAGACTGAACAGAGATGCATCCAAAAGGCCCATGATCACTCTGGTTGAATTGCAGAGAACTTCAGCTGAGGTGGGAGAGTCTGTCCATAGGACAACAATCAGTCGTACATTGCACAAATCCGGCCTTTATGGAAGAGTGGCAAGAAGAAAGCCATTTCTCAAAGATATCCATTAAAAGTCTTGTTTGAAGTTTGCCAAAAGCCACCTGGGAGACACACCAAACATGTGGAATAAGGTGCTCTGGTCAGATGAAACCAAAATCAAATTTTTTGCCACAGTTCAAAATTATATGTTTGGCGTAAAAGCAACACCGCTTCCTCACCCTTAAAACACCATCCGCACTGTTAAAAATGGTGGTGGTTTGGGCCTGCTTTTCTTCAGCAGTGACAGGGAAGATGGTTAAAATTGATAGGAAGAGGAACGGAGCCAAATACAGGACCATTCTGGAAGAAAACCTGTTTTAGGCTGTGGTCACAGTTGCCATGTGTTTTTTTTAGTGATTTAACAAAACGCATGCTTTTTTTCATGTCAGCATGACTTTTGTAAGGTGTGTGATGGCTCCCTGCGTTTTTGGGTGCGTTTTTGAATCTGCACCTAAAAATAGTGCTTGTAGTATTTTTTGGAGCGTTTTGAAAAACGCATGCGTTTTTGTAGAAAACGCATGCGTCTTTATAACATGGGTTCCTATGGGAAATCATGCAAAAACGCATGTACAATTAGTACCTTTTAGTGCCATTCAAAAACGCATGCGTTTCCCATAGGAGCCCATGTTAAAAAACTGCATGCGTTTCCGGAAACGCATGCGTTTTTTTAACATGGGGTCCTATGGGAAACGCATGCGTTTTTGAATGGCACTAATTGTACATGCGTTTTTGCATGCGTTTTCCATAAGGCCCCTTATTAAAAAACGCATGCGTTTTTGGATATGCTCCAAAAACGCATGGGACTGTCACACATGCTTTTTGGCTATTAGGGCATGCGTTTTTTAACATGGGGGCCTATGGGTGCGTTTTTTACATGCGTTTTTGAAAACGCAGGTCTCCAAAAACGCATGTGAAAAATGGTACTGTGACCCCAGCCTTAGTCTGCAAAAGACCTGAGACTGGGTCGGAGATTTATCTTCCAACAAGACAATGATCCCAAACATAAAGCAAAATCTGCAATGGAATGGTTCAAAAATAAACGTATCCAGGTGTTAGAATGGCCAAGTCACAGTTCAGACCTGAATCCAATCGAGAATCTGTGGAAAGAGCTGAAAACTGCTGCTCACAAACGTTCTCCATCCAACCTCACTGAGCTCCAGCTGTTTTGCAAGAAAGAATGGGCAAGAATATCAGTCTTTCGATGTGCAAAACTGATAGAGACATACTCCAAGTAACTTGCAGCTGTACTCACAGTAAAAGGTGGTGCTACTAAGTATTAACTCAAGGGGCCGAATAATATAGCGCCCTCCACTTTTCAGTTTTTTATTTGTTAAAAAAGTTTACAATATCCAATAAATTTTGTTCCACTTCACAACTGTGTCCCATTGTGGTTGATTCTTCACAAAATATTAGAATTTATATCTTTATGTTTGAAGCCTGAAATGTGGCAAAAGGTTGAAAAGTTAAAGGGGGCCGAATACTTTCACAAGGCACTGTATATAAAGAAAAAGAAATAGTGCAACTTGACAACATATAAAGCAAATGTAATAATTCATATATAATTGATATGTGTAATAATATGACAAAAAAAACATGCATAGATGGCTGTATAGATGTCTATAATAAAGTGCTGCAGTGTAATCACTGCAATACAATAATAAAAAAGAGCAGGGCCATCCAGAGTTTGAAAAAATCTTCAATTATACGGTTAACTCTCAATCTGCACATGTTTATGAGTTAGGCTGGGGTCACAGTAACATTTTTTACAAGCGTTTTTGGAGACCTGCGTTTTCAAAAACGCATGTAAAAACGCACCCATAGGCCCCCATGTTAAAAAACGCATGCCCTAATAGCAAAAACGCATGTGTGACTGTACCATGCGTTTTTGGTGCATTTCCAAAAACGCATGCGTTTTTTAATAAAGGGCCCTATGAGAAACGCATGCAAAAACGCATGTACAATTAGTGCCATTCAAAAACGCATGCGTTTTCCACAGGGGCCAATGTTATAAAAACGCATGCGTTTTCTACAAAAACGCTTGCGTTTTTTAAAACGCACCAAAAAATAGTACCGTATATACTCGTGTATAAGCCGAGTTTTTCAGCCGAAAAATTGGGCTGAAAAGTCCCCCCCTCGGCTTATACACGGGTCATACGGTATTCTGTGGGGGGGGGCTGTGACCGGGGGCTGGATATTGCAATACACAGCCCCCCCTCCTTAATATGGGTCCCCCAGTAGTAATAAACAGCCCCCCCCCTCCTTATCATGTCTCCCCCCCAGGCTGCGGCAACTGTCAAAATAACAAACACTTTATACATCACCTTCCGGCGCAGCTACTCCGCTCCTCTGGTCCTCCGCTCGCCGGCTTCTTCTTCCTGCTTGTGCCGGTGTCATGTGACCGGGCGCAGGAGATGATGTCATTTCCTGCGTGCGGTCACAGAAGCCGGCACAAGAAGAAGAAGAAGTCGGGACCGGAGGAGCGGAGGACCGGAGGAGCGGAGTAGCTGCGCTGGAAGGTGATGTATAGAGTGTTTGTTATTTTGACAGCTGCCGCAGCCTGGGGGGGAGCATGATAAGGAGGGGGGGCTGTTTACTACCACTGGGGCTGTATATACCACTGGGGCTGCTGGATACTACCACTGGGGCTGTATACTACCACTGGGGCTGTATATACCACTGGGGCTGCTGGATACTATCACTGGGGCTGTATACTACCACTGGGGCTGTATATACCTCTGGGGCTGATGTATGCTACCACTGGGGCTGTATATACCTCTGGGGCTGCTGTATACTACTACTGGGGCTGTATATACCTCTGGGGCTGATGTATACTACCACTGGGGCTGTATATACCTCTGGGGCTGCTGTATACTACCACTGGGGCTGTATATACCTCTGGGGCTGATGTATACTACCACTGGGGCTGTATATACCTCTGGGGCTGCTGGATACTACCACTGGGGCTGTATATACCTCTGGGGCTGCTGGATACTACCACTGGGGCTGTATATACCTATGGGGCTGCTGTATACTACCACTGGGGCTGTATATACCTCTGGGGCTGCTGGATACTACCACTGGGGCTGTATATACCTCTGGGGCTGATGTATACTACCACTGGGGCTGTATATACTTCTGGGGCTGCTGGATACTACCACTGGGGCTGTATATACCTCTGGGGCTGATGTATACTACCACTGGGGCTGTATGTACCTCTGGGGCTGCTGGATACTACCACTGGGGCTGTATATACCTCTGGGGCTGATGTATACTACCACTGGGGCTGTATATACCTCTGGGGCTGCTGGATACTACCACTGGGGCTGTATATACCTCTGGGGCTGCTGGATACTGCCACTGGGGCTGTATATACCTCTGGGGCTGATTTATACTACCACTGGGGCTGTATATACCTCTGGGGCTGCTGTATACTACCACTGGGGCTGTATATACCTCTGGGGCTGATGTATACTACCACTGGGGCTGTATATACCTCTAGGGCTTCTGGATACTACCACTGGGGCTGTATATACCTTGGGGCTGCTGGATACTACCACTGGGGCTGTATATACCTCTGGGGCTGCTGGATACTACCACTGGGGCTGTATATACCTCTGGGGCTGCTGTATACTACCACTGGGGCTGTATATACCTCTGGGGCTGCTGGATACTACCACTGGGGCTGTATATACCTCTGGGGCTGATGTATACTACCACTGGGGCTGTATATACCTCTGGGGCTGCTGTATACTACCACTGGGGCTGTATATACCTCTGGGGCTGATGTATACTACCACTGGGGCTGTATATACCTCTGGGGCTGCTGGATACTACCACTGGGGCTGTATATACCTCTGGGGCTTCTGGATACTACCACTGGGGCTGTATATACCTCTGGGGCTGATGTATACTACCATTGGGGCTGTATATACCTCTGGGGCTGCTGTATACTACCACTGGGGCTGTATATACCTCTGGGGCTGATGTATACTACCACTGGGGCTGTATATACCTCTGGGGCTGCTGGATACTACCACTGGGGCTATATATACCTCTGGGGATGCTGGATACTACCACTGGGGCTGTATATACCTCTGGGGCTGCTGCATACTACCACTGGGGCTGTATATACCTCTGGGGCTGATGTATACTACCACTGGGGCTTTATATACCTCTGGGGCTGCTGTATACTACCACTGGGGCTGTATATACCTCTGGGGCTGATGTATACTACCACTGGGGCTGTATATACCTCTGGGGCTGCTGGATACTACCACTGGGGCTGTATATACCTCTGGGGCTGCTGGATACTACCACTGGGGCTGTATATACCTCTGGGGCTGCTGTATACTACCACTGGGGCTGTATATACCTCTGGGGCTGCTGTATACTACCACTGGGGCTGTATATACCTCTGGGGCTGCTGGATACTACCACTGGGGCTGTATATACCTCTGGGGCTGCTGGATACTACCACTGGGGCTGTATATACCACTGGGGCTGCTGTATACACCTCGGGGCTGCTGTATACTACCACTGGGGCTGCTGTATACTACCTCTTGGAATGCTGTATACTACCACTGGGGCTGCTGTATATACCTCTGGGGCTGCTGTATACCACACTGCTGGGGGCTGTATACCTGTGCTGGGGTCCACCCTCGGCTTATACACGAGTCAATAGGTTTTCCCAGGTTTTGGGGGCAAAAGTAGGGGGGTCGGCTTATACACGGGTCGGCTTATACACGAGTATATACGGTACATGCACTATTTTTTGGTGCAGATTTAAAAACGCAGCCAAAAACGCAGGGAGCCATCACACACCTTAAAAAACTCATACTGACATGAAAAAACGCATGTTAAAACACATGGGTTTTTAAATGGCACTAAAAAAAACGCATGCCAACTGTGACCCCAGCCTTAGTTATATTTATAAATTTCATCGGACGCCACAAGACCATTTAAATACAGAAATAAAGACATCTAAAAACACACGATAAAAGTGGGATAAATAGACCAAGAAAAAAATTCTTACACATTATTAAATTAAAAAACATAAAAAGTAGGGATGAGCGAGTCTACTCGCTAGGACTCGTTACTCGGCGATTCTTAAGGGACTCGCTGGACTCGGTAATCGGCGAGTCTTTTAGCGAATACTCGCTCAGTAACGAGTCCAATGCAAGTCAATGGCAATCTTAGTTTTGTCAGAGTTTACTTTATCTCACTCGCTAGACTCGCTAGACTCGCTCTATCACATCGCTATATAGCTTGAATCTCCCCACACAGCAGCGAGTCTGAGCGAGTCTACGAGTCCGAATCCTAGCGAGTCTGCGATTCCGAGTCCTGTATTCTCTATTCGGGACTCGCGAATCCAGAATCTTTTATGTTACTAGTCAGCATTGCGTGTTAGGTCAGAAAACTTGTGAAGACAGCCAATCATAGTCAGTAATGCCATAGCAGTTTTGGTTGTGTCAGGACTATGATTGGCTGCTGTCCATCGTGATGCCTATGTCATCTATGACAGGCAAGGCAGTATATAAGGCTTGCCCCCGCCATTTTGGGCACATTCCTGAGAAGAGCTGACCTAGTGCAGGGAGACTTGGAGCAGATCTAGGGACAGTTAGGCAGTGTAGGAGTCACATATAACCCAAAAGTTCTTTTCAGAACTAACAGGACGGAGTGTAGGAGTCAAGATTCCTCACACATAACCCAAAAGTTCTTTTCAGAACTACCAGGACGGAGGATTGCTGTACAGGACTGTAAGGAAGGGGAGATAGGAGCAGCCTTACAGTGAATCCAGCACCATCCTCAGAGCTTAGTTCACCCAGCTTTCCGCAGAGCTGTAATCCTAAGCTTTTTCTTATTTTTGGCACTAGTCTACCAAAAAATTTTTGTGCCATTTTTCAACAAAAAATTTCCTGTGCCAGTGCGTTGCTGTACGGTGTCCTGCTGCAGCTCGCACGGTACTTGTAACATTTTACGCAGCCAGCATTGCAGTTAACAGTGCCTGGTTCTGCGTACTAAACAATTTTTCCTGTGCCAGTGCGTTGCTGTGGTGTCCTGCTGCAGCTCGCACGGTACTTGTAACATTTTACGCAGCCAGCATTGCAGTCTAACAGTGCCTGGTTCTGCGTACTAAACAATTTTTTCCTGTGCCAGTGCGTTGCTGTACGGTGTCCTGCCTGCAGCTCGCACGGTACTTGTAACATTTTACGCAGCCAGCACCGCAGCTAATAGTGCCTGGTTCTGCGTACTAAACAATTTTTTCCTGTGCCAGTGCGTTGCTGTACGGTGTCCTGCCTGCAGCTCGCACGGTACTTGTAACATTTTACGCAGCCAGCACCGCAGCCTAATAGTGCCTGGTTCTGCGTACTAAACAATTTTTTCCTGTGCCAGTGCGTTGCTGTACGGTGTCTTGCCTGCAGCTCGCACGGTACTTGTAACATTTAACGCAGCCAGCATTGCAGTCTAACAGTGCCTGGTTCTGCGTACTAAACAATTTTTTCCTGTGCCAGTGCGTTGCTGTACGGTGTCCTGCCTGCAGCTCGCACGGTACTTGTAACATTTTACGCAGCCAGCATTGCAGTCTAACAGTGCCTGGTTCTGCGTACTAAACAATTTTTTCCTGTGCCAGTGCGTTGCTGTACGGTGTCCTGCCTGCAGCTCGCACGGTACTTGTAACATTTTACGCAGCCAGCACCGCAGCCTAACAGTGCCTGGTTCTGCGTACTAAACAATTTTTTCCTGTGCCAGTGCGTTGCTGTACGGTGTCCTGCCTGCAGCTCGCACGGTACTTGTAACATTTTACGCAGCCAGCACCGCAGCCTAATAGTGCCTGGTTCTGCGTACTAAACAATTTTTTCCTGTGCCAGTGCGTTGCTGTACGGTGTCCTGCCTGCAGCTCGCACGGTACTTGTAACATTTTACGCAGCCAGCATTGCAGTCTAACAGTGCCTGGTTCTGCGTACTAAACAATTTTTTCCTGTGCCAGTGCGTTGCTGTACGGTGTCCTGCCTGCAGCTCGCACGGTACTTGTAATATTTTACGCAGCCAGCATTGCAGTCTAACAGTGCCTGGTTCTGCGTACTAAACAATTTTTTCCTGTGCCAGTGCGTTGCTGTACGGTGTCCTGCCTGCAGCTCGCACGGTACTTGTAACATTTTACGCAGCCAGCACCGCAGCCTAATAGTGCCTGGTTCTGCGTACTAAACAATTTTTTCCTGTGCCAGTGCGTTGCTGTACGGTGTCCTGCCTGCAGCTCGCACGGTACTTGTAACATTTTACGCAGCCAGCACCGCAGCCTAATAGTGCCTGGTTCTGCGTACTAAACAATTTTTTCCTGTGCCAGTGCGTTGCTGTACGGTGTCCTGCCTGCAGCTCGCACGGTACTTGTAATAATTTTACGCAGCCAGCATTGCAGTCTAACAGTGCCTGGTTCTGCGTACTAAACAATTTTTTCCTGTGCCAGTGCGTTGCTGTACGGTGTCCTGCCTGCAGCTCGCACGGTACTTGTAACATTTTACGCAGCCAGCACCGCAGCCTAATAGTGCCTGGTTCTGCGTACTAAACAATTTTTTCCTGTGCCAGTGCGTTGCTGTACGGTGTCCTGCCTGCAGCTCGCACGGTACTTGTAACATTTTACGCAGCCAGACCGCAGCCTAATAGTGCCTGGTTCTGCGTACTAAACAATTTTTTCCTGTGCCAGTGCGTTGCTGTACGGTGTCTTGCCTGCAGCTCGCACGGTACTTGTAACATTTAACGCAGCCAGCATTGCAGTCTAACAGTGCCTGGTTCTGCGTACTAAACAATTTTTTCCTGTGCCAGTGCGTTGCTGTACGGTGGTGTGGTACTGTCTTTACCAGCAGAGTGTTTTTTTTTTTTTCTTTCTTGCACGAGTTACTTGTAACATTTAACGCAGCCAGCATTGCAGTCTAACAGTGCCTGGTTCTGCGTACTAAACAATTTTTTCCTGTGCCAGTGCGTTGCTGTACGGTGTCCTGCCTGCAGCTCGCATGGTACCTTCCATCTCTCTTAAAATATCTTAGCCTCTAGTGTGTACCTTTCTCGAAATAGTACCTGATACTTGTTTTACAAGCCCCAGAAAGCCACCAGAAATTATAAAATGTCACACAAAAAACCAAATCCCAAAAAAAGTCTTGCTAAGGGACAGGGACGAGGTACAGGCATTGGTAGTCGTGGCCAACTATCCACCAGTTCGGGCAGACAGACGAGGATTGATCGATCGTTCCTCCTGTCTAACTTTCCCCGTCAGGAAAGTAAACGAGTATTGAGGCCGGAAGACGAACAGCATCTAACGTCTTGGCTGGCAGACAAGACCTCAACAACAGGTTCTTGCAGCACTCAAGGTTCCTTGAGCACTGTGTCTACTGTTGGTACATACCATGCTGGGTCATCTAATCCACAACCTCTTCACAGTTCCTCAGACCAACAGCAGCCCCATGAAAATGTTGACACACACATGGGTCACTCAGATGACTTATTTGGTACATATAATCCTTTACATGAATCCGGTTTGCCAGACTCCGTAGTAGATGAGATACTTGATGAAGAATTGTCCAATCATGGACAAGTTTTAGAGACACCCCGGCCACATGAACGTGTCTTTCAGCAAAGTCTTAGACCGTCTCAGGAGTTGGAGGATGATGATGATGAGACAGTGACACACTTGTCATCTGGGGAGCAAAATCTATCTTGTTATCGGGAAGATTTAGAAGAGGAAGGGGTTGATGATGAGACAACTGATCCCACGTGGAATGTTGCGATGCAGAGCCAGCAGAGCAGCACGGAGGAAGACAAT
This sequence comes from Allobates femoralis, assembly GCA_033576535.1. Lineage (NCBI taxonomy): Eukaryota > Metazoa > Chordata > Amphibia > Anura > Aromobatidae > Allobates > Allobates femoralis. The sequence goes on from JARQOC010000002.1 coordinate 202,283,174, forward strand.
GTGTATGTCCCACCAACAAAGGCACCAAGGCCGACTCCTCCCACCAGAACTGAAAGAGTCACCACTGTTGCCCAAAATGTGTCCACTGTGGCTCAAAATTTGTCAACTGTTGGACAAAATGTCGCAAATGTGGGCCTCAGTAATCCCTCAGGGAGTACAGTCAAGCCTAGAGGTCGGTCAGCCACTGTGTGGAAATTTTTTAAAGATGGGCCTTCTCAAGAAAATGTGGTCATCTGTACCATCTGCCATGCAAGGCTAAGTAGAGGCCACGGGAAAGGAAACCAGAGCACCAGCAGTATGCGGAAGCACATGGCTGGTCAGCACCCTATTCAGTGGTCAAAAGTGCAGCCTTCCACAACAGAGTCATCTGACCCAAAGACTGCGACGGCAACTCAGATACGTCCGTCACAATCAAGTGTTGCTGAAGCTGGTCCAGCTCATATGTACTCATCACAAGCAGCGGTTGCAGAGAGACTGAACACGAGTGCAGACAGTTCTCGGTCAGCAACATCCTTACAGTTATCAGTGACACAGCTGTACGAAAGGAAGCAGAAATACCACTCTTCCCACCCATTAGCCAAAAAAATAAATGCCCAGATAGCTAAGTTGTTAGCAGTCGAGATGTTGCCGTTTAGGCTTGTGGGTACAGACTCTTTCCGTGAGCTTTTGGCTGTGGCAGTACCACGCTACTCGGTTCCAAGCCGCCACTACTTTTCACGTTGTGCCGTCCCCGCGTTACATGAGCATGTCATTAACAACCTCAAGCGTGCCCTCACCAACGCTGTAACCGGGAAAGTACACCTTACTACGGACACGTGGACAAGCAGTTCAGGACAGGGCCGGTACATCTCGCTCACCGCGCATTGGATCAACGTTGTGGAGAGTGTGCCAAACGATGTTAGTGTAACATCAAACATCCTACCCACGCCACGGATAGCTGGCACAACCTCATTCAGGGTCTCTGCATCATCCTATATGTCCACTACCCCATCTTCCGCTTCCTCGACCAATCCTCAATTGCCCTCAACATCACGGCCAAGTTGGGAGGTTTGCTGCAGTGCTTCAGCAAGACGCCAACAGGCTCTGCTGAAGCTGATCTGTTTAGGTCACACACCGCACACTGCAGTAGAGCTCTTGAAAGGTCTGAAGGAACAGACAGATGAGTGGCTATCCCCACTCCAACTCCAGACCGGTCTCGTGGTGAGCGACAATGGTCGTAACCTAGTGGCTGCACTAAAGCTCGGAAACCTTGTGCACGTGCCTTGCATGGCTCACGTGCTGAATCTAGTAGTGCAGAAATTCCTGCGTACATACCCAGAGCTATGTGACCTACTGGAGAAGGTGCGTCGAGTTTGTGCACATTTTCGTCATTCGTCAACAGCGGTTGGAAAACTTTCATTGCTTCAAAAGCAATTGAATTTGCCCAACCACAGACTCATTTGTGACATGCCGACACGATGGAACTCTACATTCCATATGTTATCGAGGATCAATGAGCAGCAGAGGGCAATATCCGAGTATCAGTTGCAACATGCCCGTCAGACCGGCAGTCAGCCACGACATATTAGTACAATGGAGTGGGTGTGGATCGCTGACACATCTGAGGTTCTTGATAATTTTGACTACTGCACAAAACTGGTGAGCGGTGATCAGTCCATCATCAGTGTCACTGTACCCATGCTGTGTCTGCTGAAAGAATCCCTCATTAATCAGAAAAATGAAGCATTGAGAGCCCAGCAGATGGCTATGGAGCCAGATTTAAACAGCGCAGTACCTAGCCAGCAAAGCCAGTATGACCAGGCCACAATGGCTCCTGAGGAGGAACAGGAGCAAGACGATGAAGAGGATTTATTTTTTGTTGGTGCCGATGTCAACCCAGATGGTACTCAGAACCCCAGCTTTGTGTCTGTCCACCATGGGTGGCCTGGAGAGGAGGAGGCGGAGACAGACTTTCCGGATACAATGGGTATTGAACATCGTTCTGAGGACACTGAAGACATGAGTCTATGCAGCTTAGGACACATGGCTCACTTCATGTTGACTTGTCTGCTAGAAGACCCACGAGTGATTAACATATTGCACAACGACCTCTACTGGTTGGCCACCTTTCTGGACCCACGTTATAAAGATAAATTCACCTCGCTGCTGTTTCAGTCACCACGTGGCTTGACAATTGACTATTTCAAGAGGGTTCTTGTGGATAATATGCTTCGAATATCACCGTCAGACAACACTCTGCCCATAGTTAGCAACTCTGTGCAACAGCAGCCTTTGGTCGGGGCACAATCATCCACGCTGTCCAGAAGAGATGCTGGAAAGATGTCCGCAAAGTGGGCTATGTTCAATAAGCCATCAAACCTGCAGCGCCATGTTGCTCCAGTAACCATCTCTCGGAGACAGAAACTTACCAACATGGTACAAGAATACTTAAGTGACAGTACCTGCTTCCTGACTGATGCCGCAGTCCCGTTTAATTACTGGGTCTCCAAGCTCCACACTTGGACCGAGCTCTCGTTGTATGCCTTGGAGGTGCTGGCATGCCCTGCAGCTAGTGTGACATCAGAGCGGGTTTTCAGTGCCGCTGGGGGTATCATAACTGATACCAGGACACGTCTTACTCCAGAGAATGCAGACAGGCTTACTCTAATTAAGTTTAATAGGAACTGGATTTCACAAGACTTCTTGAGCCCTGAAGACGACAGTACTCAGAGCTGAAGTGCCACGTTCAACATCAATATGATATAATTAATCATTGTATTATATTGTGTCTTTTTGGTACAAGCAGTATGTACAAGACCAGTAACGATTTGCGTAACCATGTTCCTGCAACCTGGTAATGAGGCTGCTTCATCTTAAACCAACACTACACCTTAACTTCGGTTTCATTAACCATCACAACACCTTTTCACAAGGAATCAACCTTTATTTTCTGTTAGCAAACATTTAAAAGCCCCTTGGGCTAATTTTTTGAGCCACCCTGGCTAACAAGCTGATCCTGGCCCTTAGGCCTGCATTTATACCCAAAATGCAAAACAGCCCCTTGGGCTAATTTTTGGAAACACCCAGCCTAAGAGGCTTATCATGGCCCTTAGGCCTGCATTTACACTAAAAATGCCAAACAGCCCCTTGGGCTAATTTTTGGAAACACCCAGCCTAACAAGCTGATCATGGCCCTTAGGCCTGCATTTAGACGAAAAATGCCAAACAGCCCCTTGGGCTAATTTTTGGAAACACCCAGACTAACAAGCTGATCATGGCCCTTAGGCCTGCATTTATACCCAAAATGCAAAACAGCCCCTTGGGCTAATTTTTGGAAACACCCAGCCTAAGAGGCTTATCATGGCCCTTAGGCCTGCATTTACACTAAAAATGCCAAACAGCCCCTTGGGCTAATTTTTGGAAACACCCAGCCTAACAAGCTGATCATGGCCCTTAGGCCTGCATTTACACTAAAAATGCCAAACAGCCCCTTGGGCTAATTTTTGGAAACACCCAGCCTAACAAGCTGATCATGGCCCTTAGGCCTGCATTTATACCCAAAATGCAAAACAGCCCCTTGGGCTAATTTTTGGAAACACCCAGCCTAACAAGCTGATCATGGCCCTTAGGCCTGCATTTATACCCAAAATGCAAAACAGCCCCTTGGGCTAATTTTTGGAAACACCCAGCCTAAGAGGCTTATCATGGCCCTTAGGCCTGCATTGACACTAAAAATGCCAAACAGCCCCTTGGGCTAATTTTTGGAGCCACCATGGCTAACAAGCTGATCATGGCCCTTAGGCCTGCATTTATACCCAAAATGCAAAACAGCCCCTTGGGCTAATTTTTGGAAACACCCAGCCTAAGAGGCTTATCATGGCCCTTAGGCCTGCACTTATACCCAAATTGCCAAACAGCCCTTTGGGCAAATCTTTTGAGCCACCATGGCTAACAAGCTGATCATGGCCCTTAGGCCTGCATTTATACCCAAAATGCCAAACAGCCCCTTGGGCAAATTTTTTGAGCCACCCTGGCTAACAAGCTGATCATGGCCCTTAGGCCTGCATTTATACCCAAAATGGCAAACAGCCCCTTGGGCTAATTTTTCCAGGCACCAAGCCTATGCCTCCATCGTGGGCATTGCATGTACTATGCTCCTAGTACAAGCAATTCTATTGTATGGGCCAAGCACCCTGCTTTCTGAAAAAAATGTATATGAAGCCCCTTGAGCTAATTTTTTTAGGCAACAAGCCTATGCTTGCATCGTGGGCATTGCTTGGACTATCATCCTGCTGGAGCCTGGAGAAAGGTCCCACTGTACGCTCTGTAGAAAACGCGTAGACGCGATGTGTAGCAGGTAGATGTCCCAGCCTCTCACATGTGTGTTCCTAGTCTTGTTGCCATAGCGAGGCATTAAGTAACCCCCCAAACACAGGCACTGTTTATTTGTCAGCAACATTTGTCTGTGGAGTCATGATTTTACACTTAGTAACCAAGGTGACTTCATGCTCCATGCGGTCCGTAAAGTACTTGCTAATGATGCTCTCTCTCCCCTGTCCTCCACGCCAAATGTCTCGGGGTAATCCTTGACTCATCCCTCTCCTTCAAGCCCCACCTCTAGTTCCTAACCAAGTCCCTGTCACTCCAACTCAAAAATATTTCAAGAATTTGCTCGTTACTCAACCCTGACACAGCTAAAACACTCATTAATGCCCTCATCATCTCCCGCCTTGACTACTGGAACCTCCTTCGCACAGGCCTCCCTGCCAACTCTCTTGCACCTCTCCAATCTATACTAAACTCTGCTGCCCGACTAATCCATCTGTCCTCACGCTACTCACCTGTCTACACCCTCTGCCAAGCCCTTCACTGGGTCCCCGCCACACAGAGAGCTCACTTTAAAACACTGATCATGACATTCAAAGCCTTACACAACCTATCCCCACCATACATCTCCGACATGATCTCCCGATACCATCCCTCACGCTACCTGCGTTCATCCAAAGAACTTCTCCGACACTCCCCCCTCATCTCTTCTTCCCACAACCGCATACAGGATTTCTCCCGGGCATCAACCATGCTCTGTAACTCGCTGCCCCACCTCATCACTCACTCGCCTACCCTGGGAACCTTCAAGAAACACCTAAAGACTCACCTCTTCCGACAGGCCTACAACCTGCCATGACACCCCGCTACACGCCCCACGACCGACACCTTCCCCACCCTATTGTATCCCCACCCACCCCTCGTTGAATGTGAGCCCACGCGTACAGGGTCCTCTCCTGTTGTACCTCTATGACCTTATTGTCTATGTTTATTGTACTTCTCCTTGTGTACCTTATCCTCATGTAAAGCGCCATGGAACCTATCGGTGCTATATAAATAAATAATAATTATAATGATGATGACTTTAAGCCCACCCACAAAACAACCTACACATCCTTTCCCTGAAAAAAGACAGACACAAAGCAGTTTTTGTAAACTGGGTATTATTCCGCCATAATGGTAAAAATGTCAGAATTTTTTTTTTTTTTTTTTTTTTTTTTTTTGGTACAACTTTGTAAACAGTAGGAAAATATAAGAAATAATAACATAAAGAAATTGTGCAATGCACATGAACACAAAATAAAAAACAAAAAAATAAGGGGTCTACAGCTGCTGGTAGGTTGCCGCATCCTCCAGCCTTGCCAGTAAAGTGACACCATCACCCTGGTCCTGCAAGAGGTCAAGGGCTCCATGAATGGCCTCCGGCAACCCTTGAGGGTGGATCCTCTGGGCCGGTGTGGGGAAAAATGGTAGGTCCCTGTTAGGTGGCCATTGTGGAAAGGTAGGTACAGGCCTCTGGGGTGGCACATGGCTGTCCCGGGGTGTGGGCCTGTCTTGTAGGTTGTAGTGTCTGAGTTGCCACCCCTCCAAATAATTGAAAACCTCACCTGGGTGGTTTGGTGGGCGACTGGCGTCAAGCACAATCTGTAATGCTGACCTTGCCCGCAGTAGCCTGTGAAATGGAATTTCATCCAGGAATGGTATCAGACTGTGGGCAAAGTCAGCATTACTTTGTGCACGCCGTCTATTAGGTGACCCCGGGATCAGACCATGGCTGCTGTGAGGTGGGCATCCAGGTTCCTCCTCTTGCGGCCGGACATGCCCCAAAGCTGGGGTTGGTGCTGGTGGCGGCGGTGGTGGTGTTGGTGCTGGTGGCGGCGGTGGTGGTGTTGGTTCTGGTGGCGGCGGTGGTGGTGTTGCTGGTGCTGGTGGCGGCGGTGGTGGTGGTGCTGGTGCTGGTGGCGGCGGTGGTGGTGGTGTTGGTGCTGGTGGCGGCGGCGGTGGTGGTGGCGCCGGCCGTGGTGGTGGTGGTGGGTTTTCTCCACGCCGCCTTCTGTTTGGCGGTGGAGGGTTCACAGCACGCCGCCCTCTGTAGTAAGCTTCTCTGTGGGTAAAGTAAAAAAAAATTTTGTGAATGCATTGCATTTGGAAACAAAAACATAGGTCAAACATTAAGTTGCACGCTTTTTAGACTCTGTGTATCTGTGTATTATTAATCAGATATTTGTTATTATTATGAAAGAATAACCAACTGTACATAACATAAAGGAATACGTGACTTTCTTTGCTAATTCCATACTAATACATAATTTTTCACCCCCTGATTAACACCCACCCCCCCCCCATCCCATCTAATCTAGACGATCAATAACACCAATGGTTCACATGAAAAAAAAAAGTCCCCCTGACTTCACTTTTAACTTGACATACTTAATTCACAAAACTTTTAGCTTATATCATCTATATAAAGCAGGGAAGGGGTTGAAAGGTATACAATATATATATATATAATCTATTTATATAATCGGGAGTTTGAAATTCCGGCACTGTAGCCTAATCCCAAACTCCTTAGCGTCACTGCGAGCGGAGACGCGTATGCGCCTTCGCGAGCCGCAGACGCTTAACTCACACAGCCGCTATAGCGTTTTCTCTAGCGGCCTCGCGCCCTCCGCTCACAGCAAGACCTGCGCCCCTCACAGCGCCCAATCCGCCCCGGCATGCTGGCATTTGTACTTCCCCCGTCTGTGCACCCACAGGTCTTAGCAGATCACTGATGCTGACAGCGGGGGGGGACAACACAGACAATCAAATCAGGAGGAGGTCAGTGTCAGGAGGAGATGACAGACGCCCGCCGGGGCCTGTGACACTGCAGAGGTCACAGCGGGGCTGTGTGTGCGGACAACGGGGAGGCCGGGGGCTACGGATGTACCGGACACGTCCTCTGCTCCTGGAGATGTGCCGCGGTTCCGCGCTCGCAGCGTATCTGACGCTGGAGCCGCGCTCACCACGCCCACACCACGCCCTCTGCCAAACAACCCACACCTCTCACTAACCTCCTGCAGCTAACCACACCCCATGTTTACCTTTGCCATGATGTCATTTAGCTGCGGCCGCTATCTTTAATAAGGTCAGAAATGATGGCAGTAATCGGATCTCTGCTCCCTCTAGCACGCCCCAACAGTGTAGCACCATCTATTAACCCTATTCTCATCACCTATATACTCTGCTACCCACTGAGCCGCCTGTATACTCTGCTACCCACAGACCCGCCTGTATACTCTGCTACCCACAGAGCCGTCTTTATACTCTGCTACCTCAGACCCGCCTGTATACTCTGCTACCCACAGACCCGCCTGTATACTCTGCTACCTCAGACCCGCCTGTATACTCTGCTACCTCAGACCCGCCTGTATACTCTGCTACCCACAGACCCGCCTGTATACTCTGCTACCCAAGACCCGCCTGTATACTCTGCTACCCACAGACCCGCCTGTATACTCTGCTACCTCAGACCCGCCTGTATACTCTGCTACCCACAGACCCGCCTGTATACTCTGCTACCCACAGACCCGCCTGTATACTCTGCTACCCACAGACCCGCCTGTATACTCTGCTACCCACAGAGCCGTCTTTATACTCTGCTACCTCAGACCCGCCTGTATACTCTGCTACCCACAGACCCGCCTGTATACTCTGCTACCTCAGACCCGCCTGTATACTCTGCTACCCACAGAGCCAAAATGGAAACTAATGTATATATTTATAAATAATACTAAATGTACACAACAGTGCTGCAGACACATACCTTGGCATAGCGGCCACCGGGTGAAGGAAGGACAGCCGGTCATAAAAGTGGTAGTGGTTGAGCAATGGAGCGGCTCCCGGTTGTCTCTCTGAGTACTGCCGGTACTGCTTCTTATGCTGGTCCTGGCAGCTCCTCCACCGTTTTTTAAGATGGTCAACTGTGAAATGATTTGAAACCGGGTTTAGAGATGTGTAATATTTGAAACAACAAAAGTATGTGTACAAATCAACAATAACATTTTATTCATTTTGTGTGTGTAATGTGTATACAAGGCACAGTGACACGACAGTGTGGAACATCATCAACAGCATTACGGACATTGAGCTCACGTGGCCACAATCACAAATGAGGCAGGACACATGTCAACGCATAGAGAATGTAATAGTGCGGGCACCAGACTCTGGTCATTAGTGGTATTTATATACACCCAACCCCTTGGCCGAAAGAGCCAGGAGGATCAGACATTAAACTCATTGTACTGTTGTGAGCCCATCCAAATATAGGCAACTATGCGGTGGAGCATGATAACACATTCAGGGTCCTGTATACCCTGCTATGGGGGCCCTGTATTCCCACTGCTGGGGGCCCTGTAAACCCACTGGGCCACTGTCTACCCACTGCTGGGGGCCCTGTATACCCACTGCTGGGGGGGCCTGTACACACACTGAGGGCCCTGTATACAGGGACTGACTGGCACCCTACAGTTTGGGTCGCAACCCTCCCTCACCGGCCCGACACAGGTGAGGACGGGGGGTGAGGAGGGTGATGACTGGCGGCCGCCTCACAGTCACCGCAGCTCCCGCATTCTCCTATGGCTCGCTCCCAGCCGCAGCCTCGCGCTCCTCACAGCCGCTCGCTAACAGTCGCAGCCGCACGCCACTCACAGACGCTCACTCCCGGACGCAGCCGCGTGCTGATGACGTCATCGCGCGCCCAGGAGCTTCCGTTTCCGCCTGCTGCTTCAGGGACATGCGGATTATTCATGCTCCTGCAGCCGCATGACCCGTGGCACCTGGGCCAGTCCGCCCCTGCCTGTATACCACAATATGGGGGGGATGTATACCCATCTGGGGGCCTGTATACTCTGCAGGGGGAGGTGTATACTCTGATGGGGGGCTGTCTACCAGTGATAGCCGCTGTATACCAGGATGGCGGTGAATATGTTTTCATAGTTTTTCGGGGCAAAAATAGGGGGGTCGGCTTATACACGGGTCGGCTTATACACGAGTATATATACAGTAAATGCAATATATAACGTGTGAACTCATTAAACTTACTTAGATTGCTCTGTTCCTCATGGTCACTCCGATGGAACGCAGGGAACATTTCTTGGGCGATCTCTCTCCAGGCTGTATTAATTAGGGTCGTATCCCCATACTCAGGATCTGTAGGGAGCCATAGAAATGGACGAGCCTCCACAAGTGCAATAAGACGCAGTGTGTTCACCGTGCCACGTCCTGCTGCCATGATTGCACTGATGAATGGATCGCTCTGTGTGTGCGCCTGTCAGCGCGACTCGCTTCCTGTTTCCTTAAAGCATGGTGTGTGCTGGAGAATCGCTTCCCCCGCATCATCGGCTACAAGCCTCAAAATAAGAGAAAAACCAGCGAGTTTGGACTCGCACACTTTCAGAGACACATCAGCGAGTTGTAAATGTCATTATTCGCTATTACTCGGGTCCCTATTCATTAACATTGGACTCGCTGGACTCGCAACGAGTCCCGAGTCCTTGACTCGGACTCGTTGGGGTCTTGCGATTCCGAGTCTTTTCGGACTCGCTCATCCCTAATAAAAAGCAAAAGAAGCTAAAATTTTCATTTAAAACCATGTGAAACGAGGGACTCAAGAGTCAAATAACATTCTAATTGGGCAAGGGCGCTTGATGTCACAACCCTGAATGCCACAACACAACATGTCAATACTCCTGACCTTTAGGAGGTTGGGTTTGCAGTGATTAAACTTTTTATAACGTCTAAGGATTGTCTTAAAAGAACCAATATCATCTATATCAGTGATGGCGAACCAATGGCACGCGTGCCAGGGATGGCACGCAGAGCCGTTTTCCCTGGCACGCGGCGTCGCCTGTCACTGCAGCTTTGAACTGCCGGCATGATGGCGCCGGCAGTTCAAAGTCGTGTCGGATTGGAGGATTCTCCTTCCTCCGCATCTCCGACACTCTCTCCAAGCTCCGCCCTGCCGGCGTCACGTGACCGCGGTCATGTGACGCTGGGACGGAAGACGCGAGGAGAAGAGGAGCGGTGAAGGCGGGAGTACTAGGTGAGTATGATTTTTTTATTTTTTATTTCAAGCCACGGTATAATGAGGGGCAGGATGGACACAGACCTGAGGCTGACAAGGGGCTGGATGGACACACACCTGAGGCTGACAAGGGGCTGGATGGACACAGACATGAGGCTGACAAGGGGCTAGATGGACATAGACATGAGGCTGACAAGGGGCTGGATGGACACAGACATGAGGCTGACAAGGGGCTGGATGGACACAGACATGGGGCTGACAAGGGGCTGGATGGACACAGACATGAGGCTGACAAGGGGCTGGATGGACACAGACATGAGGCTGACAAGGGGCTGGATGGACACAGACATGAGGCTGACAAGGGGCTGGATGGACACAGACATGAGGCTGCAAAGGGCAGGATGGACACAGACATGAGGCTGACAAGGGTCAGGATGGACACAGACCTGAGGCTGACAAGGGGCAGGATGGACACAGACATGAGGCTGATAAGGGGCAGGATGGAAACACAGACATGAGGCTGACAAGGGGCAGGATGGACACAGACCTGAGGCTGACAAGGGGCTGGATGGACACAGACATGAGGCTGCAAAGGGGCAGGATGGACACAGACATGAGGCTGACAAGGGGCAGGATGGACACAGACATGAGGCTGACAAGGGGCAGGATGGACACAGACATGAGGCTGACAAGGGGCAGGATGGACACAGATGTGAGGCTGACAAGGGGCAGGATGGACACAGACATGAGGCTGACAAGGGGCAGGATGGACACTGACATGAGGCTGACAAGGGGCAGGATGGACACAGAGACATGAGGGTGACAAGGGGCAGGATGGACACAGACATGAGGCTGACAAGGGGCAGGATGGAGACAAGAGGGGCATGAGGGTGACAAGGGGCAGGATCGTGACAAGAGGGACATGAGGGTGACAAGGGGCAGGATCGTGACAAGAGGGACATGAGGGTGACAAGGGGCAGGATCGTGACACGGGGCAGGATCGTGACAAGAGGGGCATGAGGATGACAAGAGGGGCATGAGGGTGACAAGAGGGGCATGAGGGTGACAAGAGGGGCATGATGGTGACAAGAGGGGCAGGATGGTGACAAGAGGGGCAGGATGACAAGAGGGGCAGGATGGTGACAAGAGGGGCAGGATGGTGACAAATAAGAGGGGCAGGATGGTGACAAATAAGAGGGGCATGATGGTGACATTAGGAGGAGGCATGATGGTGACATTAGAAGGGGGCATGATGGTGACATTAGGAGGGGGCATGATGGTTACATTATTACAAGAAGGGGGATGATGTTGGCTTTATTACAAGGAGGGGGCATATTACTGCAGGGTGGGGGCAGGATGGGGATATTACCACAAGGGGACAGGGATCGAGCATACTACAAGGGGATAAGGCTGGAGACATTACTACAAGAAGGGAGTTAGGATAGGGACATTACTGCCAGGAGAGGGTCAGGATGGAGCAAATAACTACAAGGAGAGGGTCGGGATGGAGCACATAACTATATGGAGAGGGTCAGGATGGAGCACATAACTACAAGGAAAGGGTCAGGATGGAGCGCATTACTACAAGGGGAATGTCAGGATGGAGCACATTACTTCAAGGAGAAGGTCAGGATGGAGCACACTACAACAAGGAGAAGGTCAGGATGGAGCCCATAACTATAAGGAGAAGGACAGGATGGAGCACATTACTTCAAGGAGAAGGTCAGGATGGAGCACATTACTTCAAGGAGAGGGTTAGGATGGAACACATTACTTCAAGAAGAGGGTTAGGATTGAGCACATTACTACAAGGAGAGGGTCAGGATGGAGCACATTACTACAAGGAGAGGGTCAGGATGGAGCACATTACTACAAGGGGAATGTCAGGATGGAGCACATTACTTCAAGGAGAAGGTCAGGATGGAGCACACTACAACAAGGAGAAGGTCAGGATGGAGCCCATAACTATAAGGAGAAGGTCAGGATGGAGCACATTACTTCAAGGAGAAGGTCAGGATGGAGCACATTACTTCAAGGAGAGGGTTAGGATGGAGCACATTACTTCAAGGAGAGGGTTAGGATTGAGCACATTACTACAAGGAGAGGGTCAGGATGGAGCACATTACTACAAGGAGAGGGTCAGGATGGAGCACATTACTAGAAGGAGAGGGTCAGGATGGAGCACATTACTACAAGGAGAGGGTCAGGATGGAGCACATTACTACAAGGAGAGGGTCAGGATGGAGCTCATAGCTACAAGGATAGAGTCAGGATGGAGCACATTACTACAAGGAGAGGGTCAGGATGGAGCACATTACTACAAGGAGAGGGTCAGGATGGAGCTCATAGCTACAAGGATAGGGTCAGGATGGAGCACATTACTAGAAGGAGAGGGTCAGGATGGAGCACATTACTACAAGGAGAGGGTCAGGATGGAGCTCATAGCTACAAGGATAGGGTCAGGATGGAGCACATTAATACAAGGAGAGGGTCAGGATGGAGCACATAGCTACAAGGAGAGGGTCAGGATGCAGATACTACTACAAAATAGGGACCAGTACGAAATTTGCTTGCTCTGTCTAATATTCTGCGTTTTTCTATACAGATCAATCCACCTGCTGTTTCTAGAAAGGGCAGTGGCAGCGGCTCAGCTTCAATGTCCAGTACACATGAGCTGTCTGACCACTGCTGAAGAGAAGAGAAGACTGCAAAGGTAAGTTTAAAATCAATTAATTGTTAAAATAATTGAATTGATCATCAGTGTTTCAGGACTACATGTCTTGTACAGGGAAGAGAGTTAGCATCTGCTGGCTCTCCCCCCTGTGCAGCGCTTGTGATTACCACTCCTGCTGTAATTTAGGTTAAATTACAGTGTTGGCACTTCACCATAAATAATTTTGTTTTGGGTTGCAGTTTGGGCACTCGGCCTCAGAAAGGTTCGCCATCACTGATCTATATCATGAGTCGTCCCAATATCCCATATAGGTTCACATGTACGAATTTGTAGTTCTCTAGACGTAAGACCAACATAAATCAAATTACGTGTACATGTGGCCAGATAAACAACATTTAAAGTAGGCCATGGTCACATCTCCGTTTTGACCCTGGCCTGCCGGATTCCGGTTTCAACTTAGAACTTTTTCCAGCACCGCATAGCGTTACCGCTATGCGGTGCTGGAAAACGCAGTCCCTAGTTGCCCGATGTTTACCTTAACTACCTGTCACACAGGCAGCTGCTCGGAGTGCGCTTTACAGCGCCACACAGGAAACGCTGTCTGCAACATTTCCTGTGCGGCGCTGTAAAGCGCACTCCGAGCAGTTGCCTGTGTGACAGGTAGTGAAGGTAAACATAGGGTAACTAGGGACTGCGTTTTCCAGCACTGCATAGCGGTAACGCTATGCGGTGCTGGAAAAAGTTCTAAGTTAAAACCGGATTGTTGTAGGCTAGGGTCAAAACGGAGATGTGACCCTGGCCGTACTGAATGATATGTAGTTTGTCTTCTTGAATTCCCTTTACCATCCGCAGATTTAAATGTAGTTGCCAATACTATGTTTTTAGTCACAAGGCAGTCTCCACAGCGAAAAAATCCCCATTTTAGTTTCCTTACACCAAAAATTTCAATTTTCTCTGTCCATGCAACCTAAACTAGTTAAGGCTACGTTCCTAAATTGTAACTAAACTGTTAGTGCGTTTTTGCATATTCTGCAGCATTTCTACACCTACTTGCAAAATTAGGTCAAATGCATTTTTTTTCATTCTTGTTTTTGACGCTGAGGTCTTTGTCTTGTAGGCATATCATATTTTAAACAAGCCTCTTTCTTCTTGTTGATTTCTGTTATTTGGCATTGACCAAGCTCATTAAAGTCAAGTGTGAATACAGTCATTAAAGTCATTAAAGTCAAGTGTGAATTAAATGTGTTTTTTATTTGTTTATGAGGAAATCTTAGAACTAAGCATAAAACTAAGTATACCAACAAGAGAAATTGGCATGCTGCAGATTTGAAACATGTACCACAAAGCAGTTTACACTAATTAAAAAAGAAGCACAATGGGCATGAAAATTCTACACATCTCATTCACTTTGTTGGAACTAGAAGATGCTGCGGTTTTAACCCCTTCACCCCCGGGCCTATTTTGACCTTAATGACCAGGCCATTTTTGTCAATTCTGACCAGTGTCCCTTTATGAGGTAATATCTCTGGAACGCTTCAACAGATCCTAGCGATTCTGAGATTGTTTTTTCGTGACATATTGGGCTTCATGTTAGTATTAAATTTAGGTTGATAATTTTTGCGATTATTTGTGAAAAAATTAAAAATTTGGCAAAATTTTTGAAAATTTTGCAATTTTCAAATTATGAATTTTTATTCTGCTAAACCAGAGAGGTATGTGACACAAAATAGTTAATAAATAACATTTCCCATATGTCTACTTTACATCAGCACAATTTTGGAAAAAAAAAATTTTTGTTCGGATGTTATAAGGGTTCAAAGTTCATCAGCAATTTTTCATTTTTCCAGCAAAATTTACAAAGCCATTTTTTTTAGTAACCACATCACATTTGAAGTCCCTTTGAGGCGTTTACATGACAGAAAACACCCAAACGTGACACCATTCCAAAAACTGCACCCCTCAAGCTACTCAAAACTACCTTCAAGAAGATTATTAACCCTTCAGGTGCTTCACGGGAACTAAAGCAAAGTGGAAGGAAAAAATGGTCATTTTAATTTTTCCAACAAAAATGTTCTTTTAGCCTCAATTCTTTCATTTTCACATGGGCAACAGGATAAAATGGATCCTAACAATTGTTGGGCAATTTCTCCTGAGTACACCGATACATCATATGTGGTCATAAACCACTGTTTGGGCGCACGGCAGGGCTCAGAAGGGAAGGAGCGCAATTTGACTTTTGGAGCTAATTTTCCATTCAAAAAGTCAAATGGCGCTCCTTTCCTTCTGAGCCCTGCTGTGTGCCCAAACAGTGGTTTATGACGACATATGAGGTATCGGTGTACTCAGGAGAAATTGCCCAACAATTTTTAGGATCCATTTTATCCTGTTCCCCATGTGAAAATGAAAAAATTTAGGCTAAAAGAAAATTTTTGTAGAAAAAAAAAGTACTTTTTCATTTTTACGGATGAATTTGTGAAGCACCTGGGGGATAAAAATGCTCACCACCCATCTACATAAATTCCCTGGGGGGTCTAGTTTCCAAAATGGGGTCACTTATGGGGGAGCTCCAATGTGTAGGCACACAGGGGCTCTCCAAACGCGACATGGTGTCCGCTAACAATTTGAGCTGATTTTTCAGTCAAATTGTTAGCGGACACCATGTTGCATTTGGAGAGCCCCTGTGTGCCTAAACATTGGAGCTCCCCCACAAGTGACCCCATTTTGGAAACTAGACCCCCCAGGGAGCTTATCTAGATGGGTGGTGAGCATTTTGAACCCCCAGGTGCTTCACAAATTCATCCGTAAGAAGGAAAAAGTACATTTGTTTTCACACAAATTTTCTTTTTTCATTATTACGGATCAATTTGTGAAGCACCTGGGGGTTCAAAGTGCTCACTATGCATCTAGATATGATACTTGGGGGGTCTAGTTTCAAAATGGGGTCACTTGTGGGGGAGCTCCAATGTTTAGGCACACAGGGGCTCTCCATACGCGACATGGTGTCCTCTAACTATTGGAATTGTTAGTGGACACCATGTAGGATATGAAGAGCCCCTATGTGCCTAAACATTGGAGCTCCCCCACAAGTGACCCCATTTTGGAAACTAGACCCCCCCAAGGAATGCATCTAGATGCATAGTGAGAACTGTGAACCCCCAGGTGCTTCACAAATTGATCCGTAATAAGGAAAAAGTACATTTGTTTTCACACAAATTTTCTTTTTTCATTTTTACGGATCAATTTGTGAAGCACCTGGGGGTTCAAAGTGTTCACTATGCATCTAAATACAGCAAAGCCCATTTTTATTTTTTTTCTAGGACTAATTCTAGAAAAAAAATGGCGTAGGGCTCCGCCATATTTTTGGTCCAGCCAGGTACAACTTGGCAGCTAAGGACTGCCAGCAACCCCCAGCTGCCTCATTGTACCTGGCTGGCAACCAAAAATACAGCAAAGCCCATTTTTATTTTTTTTTCTAGGACTAATTCTAGAAAACAAATGGCGTGGGGCTCCGCCATATTTTTGGTCCAGCCAGGTACAACTTGGCAGCTACGGATTGCCACCAACCCAAAGCTGCATTGTTGTACCTGGCTGGCCACCAAAAATACAGCAAAGCCAGGTACAGCAAATCCACAGCAAATCCACAGCATGGAGAGGCCCAAGCGTTCTGGGCCCCCATGCTGCGAATTGCAGCCTGCATCCGCCCCAGAAAATGGCGCATTCATTGAAGCGCCATTTTCTGGCGCTGTACCCATGCTCTTCCAGTTGCCCTGGTGCCGGTGGCAAACTGGGTAATAAAGGGGTTAATGCCAGCTTTTTATTGGCAGCTGGCACTAAGCCCGAGATTCATAATATAGGGCAATGATGGCGAACCTTTCTGAGGCCGAGTGCCCAAACTGCAACCCAAAATTATTTATGGCGAAGTGCCAACACGATCATATAACTTAAATTACAGCAGGAGTGGTAATCACAAGCGCTGCACAGGGGGGAGAGCCAGCAGATGCTAACTCTCTTCCCTGTACAGGGCTTGTAGTCCTGAAACATTGATGATCAATTCAATTATTTTAACAATTAATTGATTTTAAACTTACCTTTGCAGTCTTCTCTTATCTTCGGCAGTGGTCAGACAGCTCATGTGTACTGGGCATTGAAGCTGAGCCGCTGCCACTGCCCTTTCTAGACACAGCAGGTGGACTGATCTGTATGGAAAAAATGCAGAATATTAGACAGATAGGAGATAGATTTTATCATGGAATACAAGCAGATTTCATACTGAAATCATGGTCCTCATCTTGTAGTAATATCTCCATCATGACCCCTCCTTGCAGTAATGTGTCCCATCCTGACCCTCTCCTTGTAGCTATGTGCTCCATCCTGACTCTCTCCTTGTAGTAATGTTTCCCATCCTGACCTTCCCATTGTAGTTATGTGCTCCATCTTGACCCTCTCCTTCTAGTTACGGGCTCCATCCAGATCCTCTCCTTGTAGTAATGTGCTCCATCCTGACCCTCTCCTTGTAGTAATGTGCTCCATCCTGACCCTCTCCTTGTAGTAATGTGCTCCATCCCGACCCTCTCCTTGTAGTAATGTGCTCCATTCTGATCGTCTCCTTCTAGTAATGTGTCCTATCCTGACCCTCTCATTCTAGTAATGTGTCCCATCCTGACCCTCTCCTTGTAGTTATGTGCTCCATCCTGACCACCTCCTTTTAGCTATGTTCTCCATCCTGATCCTCTCCTTCTAGTGTTTTGCTCCATTCTGATCCTCTCCTAGCTATATGTTCCATCCTGACCCTCTTCTTGCAGTTGTGCTCCATCCTGACCCCCTTCTTGTAGTAATGTCTTCATCCTTATCCCCTTGTAGAATGCCCCATCCTTGTCCCCTTCGGGAATGTCCCATCCTTGTCCCCTTGTGGTAATGTCCCTATCCTGCCCCATCATGTAGTAATGCCCCATCCTGTTGTAATGCCCTATCCTTGTCCTCTTGCAGCAATATTCCCCATCCTGCAGTAATGCCCTATCCTTCTCCCCTTGTAGTAATATGCCCCATCCGTGTCCCCTTGAAGTAATATGCCCCATCCTGCAGTAATGTGTCTCATCCTTGTCCCCATGTAGTAATATGCCCCATCCAGCAGTAATGTGCTCCATCCTTGTCCCTTGGTATTATTGCACCACCATTGTCCCCATCACATAGTAATATGCCCCAACTTGCCCCCT
This sequence comes from Allobates femoralis, assembly GCA_033576535.1. Lineage (NCBI taxonomy): Eukaryota > Metazoa > Chordata > Amphibia > Anura > Aromobatidae > Allobates > Allobates femoralis. The sequence continues at coordinate 202,301,430 of JARQOC010000002.1, forward strand.
GGTAGTATTGCCCTATTCTTGCCTCCATTACATAGTAATCTGCCCCATCCTTGTCCCCATCACACAATAATATGCCCCATCCTGCCATCACATAACAATATGCCCCATCCTGCCCCCTGTTAGTATTGCCCCATCCTGCCCCATCACATAACAATATGCCCCATTCTGCCCCATGACATAATAATATGCCCCATCCTGCCCCCTATTAGTATTGCCCCATCAATCCATCCATCATCCTCTTAGTATTGCCCCATCCATCCTCCTCTTCGTATTGCCCACCATCCATCCATCCATCCATCCATCCATCCATCCATCATCTATCCTCCTCTTAGTATTGCCCCATCCATCCATCCATCCTCCTCTTGGTATTGCCCCATCCATCCATCCATCATCCTCTTAGTATTGCCCCATCCATCCTCCTCTTCGTATTGCCCCATCCATCCATCCATCCATCCATCCATCTATCCTCCTCTTAGTATTGCCCCATCCATCCATCCATCCATCCTCCTCTTGGTATTGCCCCATCCATCCATCCATCCATCCTCCTCTTAGTATTGCCCCATCATCCATCCTCCTCCTCCAGGTATTGCCCCATCCTCCTCCTCCTTGTATTGCCCCATCCTCCTCCTAGTATTGCCCCATCATCCTCCTCCTCCAGGTATTGCCCCATCATCCTCCTCCTCCAGGTATTGCCCCATCATCATCCTCCTTGTATGGCCCCATCCTCCTCCTCCTCCTAGTATTGCCCCATCCTCCTCCTCCTCCTAGTTTTGCCCCATCATCCTCCTCCTCATAGTATTGCGCCCTCATCCTCCTCCTCATAATATTGCCCCATCATCCTCCTCATAGTATTGCCCCATCATCCTCCTCCTCATAGTATTGCCCCATCATCCTCCTCCTTGTATGGCCCCATCCTCCTCCTCCTAGTATTGCCCCATCCTCCTCCTCCTCATAGTATTGCCCCATCATCCTCCTCCTCATAGTATTGCCCCATCATCCTCCTCCTTGTATGGCCCCATCCTCCTCCTCCTAGTATTGCCCCATCATCCTCCTCCTCATAGTATTGCCCCATCATCCTCCTCCTCATAGTATTGCCCCATCCTCCTCCTCCTCATAGTATTGCCCCATCCTCCTCCTCCTCATAGTATTGCCCCATCCTCCTCCTCCTCATAGTATTGCCCCATCCTCCTCCTCCTCCTCATAGTATTGCCCCATCTTCCTCCTCCTTGTATGGCCCCATCCTCCTCCTCATAGTATTGCCCCATCTTCCTCCTCCTTGTATGGCCCCATCCTGGCTGCTGGTGAAAAAAAAAAAACTTTTATACTCACCTTTCTTCACCGCTGCTGCAGCTTGCATCCTGTCTCCAGCACTGAGGGCGGTCACGTGATGCCGGGCGCGTCACGTGACCGCTGTCACATGACGCTGGCCGGAGGGCGGGCTTAGAAGTGTCTGAGAGAGGAGAAATGTCTCCTCTGCTCAGATACAGCTTTGATCTGCCGGCGGCGCGGCGCACGCCGGCAGATCAAACCGGCAGTGTGGTGGCGAGGCTGCGTGCCAGCGGAGGCGGCTCTGCGTGCCACCGCTGGCACGCGTGCCATAGGTTCGCCATCACTGATATAGGGCCAATGTTAGACCCGCCATTAGGAATCTCTGGTAAATAGTCAGAAAATACACACAGAGAAAAATCTTTTTATTTGAAAAAAAACAAACAAAATTTGGACTCCATCTTTATTATAAAGATCCAACTAGTCCACTACGAAGGTCCCACGACGCTCGATCGCCTCCGACGTAGTCCACAACAAAGGTCCCATGACGCTCGATCGCCTCTGGTCAATCCAGAGACTGCAGCAAGGGATGAAGTGTCCTCTTCCTACAGTCTCTGGGGTCAGAGTTATGGTGCACTGTATGACAATGACCTGTCAGACAGTGCACCATGACTATGATCCCAGAGACTATAACAAGAGGACACTTGATCCCTTGTTGCACCCATCCATCCACCTATGCACCCATCATCCACGCATGCACACAACCACACACCCACATCCACATCCACGCACATCCACATCCATGCACATCCACATCCACGCACGCACACATCCACGCATGAACGCTGACATCCACGCACGTACATCCACGTACATCCACACACACATCCACGCAAGCACACATCCACGCATGCACGCTGACATTCAAGCACGCTGACATCCACGCATGCACGCTGACATCCACGCATGCACGCTGACATCCACGCATGCATGCTGACATCCACGCACGCTGACATCCACGCACGCTGACATCCATACACGCTGACATCCACGCACGCTAATATCCACGCACGCTGACATTCACGCATGCTGACATTCAAGCACACTGACATCCACGCACGCACACATCCACGCACGCACGCTGACATCCACGCATGCACACATCCACTCACGCACATCCACGCACGCACATCCACGCACGCACATCTATGCATGCTGACATCCACGCACGCTGACATCCACGCACAAACGCTGACATTAATGCGCGCTGGCATCCACGCACGCTGACATTCAAGCATGCACGCTGACATCCACGCATTCACACATCCACACACGCACGCTGACATCCACGCACATCCACACAAGTACGCTGACATCCACGCACATCCACATCCACGTCCAGGCACACATCCATCTATGCACACATCCACGCACGCACACGTCTATGCACACACACATCTATGCACGCACACGTCCACACACGTGTCCACACATGCACACGTCTACGCACGCACACGTCTACGCACACTCACGTCCACGCACACTCATGTACGCTCACGTCCACGCACGCACACGTCCACGCATGCACCCCCATCCATCTATCCATTCACCCATCCATCCATCACCCATCCATCAATTTATTCATTCATTCATTCATACATACATAGATACATACATACATACATAGATACATACATACATACTTACCTCCCGCGTTTCACCGATGAGCAGGAGGAGGCGGAAGAGGAGGCGGGGCCACAGACCGGCGGGCAGAGGAGGCGCAGCAGTAGCGGCGGCGGTGGCGGCAGGGCGGCCGCAGCAGCGGGTGCACCGAAGTGTGCAGCCCGCCGCAGGAGGTGAGGGGGTGAAGCCAGGCACAGGGCCCGGAGGTGGGGGCTAGCCTGGGGGAAGCACTACAGCAGGGGACCAGGCAGTGTTGCCGGCGGGCGCACGGGGGTGCAGCCCGCCAGCAGATACATTATAATAGAGGGGGGCGGGCGGGCTGGGGGGAACGGGAGGGGGCCCCTGGACTGTCATGGAGCTGGAGGGGGCTGAGGAGGGGTGGGCACTTGCCGATCCGCCCCTCCAGATCTGATTGGAGAGCTCCAATCAGATCTGGAGGGGTGAATCCTTATGATTCCCTCCGATCGGTAGTTTCACTTTTAAACTGCCGATCGGAGAGGGGTCCTGGGCATGGGGGGGTTAATCCACCCCCTGTGGGGTCATCTACAAGTTGTCATAGAGCAGCAGCATCTGTGACACCTGAGCGACCCCACTCACAGGAGCTGCAGCAGCTCAAATCTGCCAGGATGTTGTACAACGTCCTGTGTCGGAAACGGGCAGAAACACAGGACGTTGTACAACGTCCTATGTCGGGAAGGGGTTAATGTTGTCAGCCGTGGTGTAAAGTAGAAATCAGTTTTCAGGTGTTTAATAACTTTCTCCCTTGAAACTAAAAGACTCACAGCAGATTTCAAGACGTAAAGACAGACAAACAATAAATGATCCATAGTTGATGGATAACAGCAATATATCAATAGCCCGATCCTAAGGTGTTGCTCTTTCTAGGCACCTCGATTATACTGTGAATGATCACAATGCATAATTCCACCATGAAAGAACTTCACACTGCCATTTCTGCCTTTGAAAACTAGTCCAACAATGAAGACTTGTAGATGGCATTTAAGCAATTTATACTACATACAAGAGATTAATAACAAGTGATAAAAATCAGTTTCCCTTTTCTCTCTGCTCTGACAGGTATTCTTAAAGCAGTTCTTTCATTATCACCAAAAATAAAGGTGAAGCACATTCTACGGGCTCCGTTCTCACAGCCTGGTTATGTAAAATCTGCAGTGCACAATGACACTGCCCGTATTGGAAAACTCATCAGTAGATTTGGTTTGCAGCACCATTTCTATGCTGACGACACCCAGTTATACACCACTTCTCCTGACATCACCCCCATGTTACTACAAAATACCAGTGATTTTCTCTCTGCTGTCTCTAACATCATGTCTTCTCTTTACCTTAAAGTGAATTTGTCAAAATTTGAACTTCTTGTGTTTCCTCTGTTTACTATCTTCCGAAATCTAATATTGCAATTTCTGTATGTGGTTCTACCATTACTTCTCAGCAGCACGCCCGCTGTCTTGGGGTTATATTTGACCCAGATCTCTCCTTCACTCCCCACATCCGATCACTTGCTTACTCATGTCACCTACACCTCAAAAAGATCTCTAAAATTCGACCTTTTCTTACTGCTGACTCTGCAAAAACTCTAATAGTCGCCCTTATTCATTCTCGTCTGGATTACTGCGATTCTCTACTAATTGGTCTCCCTTTTATTAAACTCTTTCCTCTCCAATCCATCCTGAATGCAGCAGCCAGGATTATATTCCTCTCCAAGTGCTTCACTGATGCCTCTATCCTGTCCCAGTCATTGCACTGGCTGCCCATCTGCTACAAAATAAAATTATCACTTTGACCACACAAAACCCTCCACAATTCTACACCACCCTGCATCTCCTCCCTCATCTCTGTCTAGCTCCCTGCACATACCCTCCGTTCCACAAGTGACCTAAGGCTGACATCATCTACAATCCGAACCTCCCAATCCCGTATTCATGACTTTTTACAAGCTTCACCAATTCTCTGGAACGGATTACCAAGAATAATTCAATTAATTCCAAATATCCATAGCTTTAAGCGAGAGTAAGGGTACCTTTACACGCGGCTACATTTCTAGGGTGGCTACAGGTAACTTACTGGTTGCAGTGAAATCATGGAGACAAGGTTCTATCTTGTTGCTGTGTACAAATGGAATAATCTCTCCATGATTTCACTGCAACCAGTAAGTTACCTGTAGCCACCCTAGAAATGTAGCCGCGTGTAAAGGTACCCTTAAAAACACATCTAGCCTACCACCTCACCTCAGGTTGCATAAATAAAGATACAGCAGCACTCACCGACCATAGAAGCATTTTTCAGGCTTTATTCACACCCATGTGATGCGGTGCACTGGCATATACAGTGGGGATGGGTGGGGGAGGATGGGGAGTCCTCAGTAATGACGAACTGTTACAGGTAACCTGTAGAAGTGCCAATAGCAGTCGCAAAATGGTCCGTCGTTACTGAGGACTCCCCATCCTGTATATGCCAGTGAACCACATCACATGGGTGTGAATAAAACTTAAAAATGGTTCTATGACCGGTGAGTGCTGCTGTATCTTTATTTATACAACCGGAGGTGAATCTGTAGCCTGGAAGTGCACCACTGAGTATTGTGTGTTGGCAGGGAAGCAAACGGTGGATAGCAGTGACTGATTCTCCCAATGCTAAGCGGAATCTCCAGTGGAAGGAGAGGAGTTGGATGGTGCCCGGCACCCTAAGGGCCCCTTTACACGCTGCCACACGAAGGCAGAAACTGGCAGGCATCGGGGACAATTGTGCCTGTTGCCATCAAATCACTACGAAATGGCGGCGTGTAAATCGGGAAATTCCTCCCTGTGCCCTGCAGTTCCTTAGAATACCTGTTGCTGAGTCGTGCTCAAAAACAGGAAGGCACAATACCTATGGTGGTGGCGTGTAATCGGGGCACAGGCAAGGTATTTGCGTGGCCTACGAATTCCCTGGGGCGTGCCACAGCGTCATGGATACCACGCCCCATCATCGATCATTGGTGGGGGCTACTATGTTACCATTGGCTGTCCCTGCACAGGGCGCCATATTTAAAGAGCTGACCATTCACAATACACATTTGCAATGGTGTCATGTATTAGCCAGCCTTCCTGCGCAGGCTGGCCAATTATGATGCTATTGCATTGTCCAATCAGCGTACGAGCGTCACGGAATACACAACTCTGTCACGCCTATGTACTTGCAGTGCGAAATATGTATGCCCATATTCCTTTGTGGTAGCGGCGTGTAAACCAGGGAAGGTATTCAACAGAAAGTAAGCCGCAGGAGCTGGCGGCACTTCCGGGGGACAAAGTTGCCTTCAGTGGAGCATGCAGTGGCGGCGTGTATATGCGGCATCGGCGATTGGTATCCACTGTTGAAAACGCGCATGTGCACGTGCGATGTCTACCTGTTGCTACCCCCTGTGGCGGCGTGTAAAAGTACCCTAACAGTGAAAAGTAAGTACCACCTCACATCATTTATGTAATTATTCCCAATCTGTCCTTCTCCAAATCTGGCCTCTTGTATCATCTTTCTACACTCCCATGCATTTTATAGCATTTTATCTGTACTAGTTAAGATCCTGGCTGGTGAACGGTTTATGCAGCATTATGTGAATCCCCTATTTATTATATTCAAGAAACAAACAAAGGGAGCAATGTGGAACACCTGTGACCAAGGAGGCAAACAAAGTTACAATACCGCTCACCTTGGCGTGTTGTGCGCCTCCACACAACAACAGTTAGGGCCCAGGATGTTTTAGACCTTCAAGCGCTGCCAGTCACCATCACTGTCGCTCCAGCGAGCCTCCGCAGGAGCTCGGACCCCACGTGATCCAGAACCGGAAACACGTCACCACAGGTCCTTTTGCTCGAGGCGCTAGTTGCCCAGCAACCACAGGTCCTCCCACTTCAGTGTGCAGTTCTGGATTTAATGTGATTCTTCTTCCCACAGCAGCTCCTATCACCTGAGGAAGACGGCTGTGAGACCGTTGAAACGCGTTGTGGCATATAGGGGACACTTTAATAAAGGTTTGCATGCTTTAATATGCGTATATTTCATCTACTTCTTAGCGCTCCATCAGACCGGCCCATTTTTGTTTATATTCTATTTATTATATTGATAGCTGGACCATATATGACAGCATTTGTTACTACCATATTACCTTTTGTGTGTCCCCTATTTCCTCATAGATTGTAAGCTTGCAAGCAGGGACCTCACTCCTAATGAGCTCAGTGATGTACAGTATTTATTTATTTTTTGTATCATATGGTCTGTATTGTATTATATTTGTATTGTCTCATATTGTATTGTATTTTATCTTATTATTGTATTGTATTTTATTATATATTATTGTATTGTACAGTATAGTATACCCTCGGAATTGTAAAGTGCTGTGGAATATGTTGGCGCCATAAAAATAAAAACTATTATTATTATATATTATAGTAGTCTTGGCATTCCTGCATTGAACAGTGCTCACTAGCCTTATTCAGCATTCCAGATGAACTGAGGGTGAATGGTGACCTGAATAACCTTTTTTTTTCATAATTATGTTTCCTACAAAGATGTTACGCTTTTATAATGACTCCAAAAATGTAACCGCCAGCCAGTTGTTATACCATGTGGCATCAGAAGGGTTAATTAAAAGCTAGGCATTAGGCAACAATAGTGTGCAAACATTCAACACCAGTACTGATTGCTCAGGTTTGAATCGTGTCACTCAATGGAAGAGGGCCTCTCAAGAAAAAAAATATATATACTCAAACCTATGGAACTTTGTCAGTGTCTCCCACCATCTTACCTGTGCATTCCCAGTGGCAAGCAAGTGCGCTGTCTACATTCCACAGCACTTTTCTGATGGATCCTCTGCAAGGCATGGCTGACCTGGGCTCGGAATATGTAATCTTACTAACCACCCCAGGGGCAGAAGGTGGGTTGGCAGAAACAGACCCAGAGTGGCATCATGAAGATGGAATGGAAACGTATGTCACTTGGAACTCCACCGCACTTCCCAGTTTGGGCCTCATCTGCAATGAGGAGCTGATCCAATCCTGGGCTCCGATGCAAGACATGGACTTGAGGAGCGAGTCCTAGCAGTCAAGTGACACTTACTCTATGGCATCCAGGACCAGGAGCACCACATGTCAGACTGCAGATGATCTGGCAGCATATTTCGCTAGACTCCAGCTGCAGCTGGTGTCTTAGCTACTGAATCCCACTCTCCAATACCACCATGATCAGGATCAGGACCTTTATGGGGAGCCCAAGGAAGAGGAGCACATAGAAGCCAACTGTTTCCCAGCTCTATCGATCACCCTCACCAACTCCAGAGGCATTAAACTAAGAAAACGTCATATGGGGACACCTACTTTGTTCAAGCAAATATCCGACAAGGAAGCAACCACACCGTCCTCCTGTGTCCTTTGTTAAGGAGAATCGACATGTAGATGTCATCACCCGGAACTGGTTGCATGAGTCTAAGGCTCATGATTTCTTCGACCAATGCTACCAAGGCAAGTTGGTGGCATTCTGGCAGGATAAGGGGTATGGGTTCCTAGTGGAACATGGCACTAAACATTGGTGCTACGTCAACCTCTCTGCCATTCAGCGTGACAATCTTCCCCAAAGAGTACATACCATCTTTGTTGGGGATAAGATTACTTTGATGAAGTTGTGGGTTATTAAAAAGTAGTTTGTGGTTGACGTATGTCGTGGTGGCACCGCCTCCCAATTTGACAAGTGCTAGAAGAAGGCCAACTTGGAGAGAAGTTGGTGTCAGGTGCAGCCAAAGTGTCTCTTGGTTTGTTGGCTAGGTGCACCCAAACCCACAGGGCATGTCAATGTTCTCCAAGATGGTCCTCGTCCTTTATGTCCTAAATGGCATGGTTATCCCCTAGTTCCTCTATCATCCTCTTCAGTGTTGGCCATAATGGAGAATGCTGGAGGGCAGGTGGTGGCAAAGAATGAGCCTAAATGAATAGCTCCTGCGACCCCCAAGACCATCCGGCAGCAGACTACCATGATAAAGTGCAACAACCATCCAGGGCTTGGCTGAAAAAGGCTAGAGACAATGTCACTAAACCTTCCTAAAGGCATATTGGTGGGTCTGTGAGAAAGTGATCTGTCCCTTATTTGGCATTTTTGCCAGTAAATTACTTTTAGGACTTGTTTTTTTCCAATTTTTTATTGTCCTTGAGCACGGCATGTGTTTTTATTAAAATTTTAGTTAAACCTGCAAATATTTTGTTTCTCCCTACTGGGCATTCATGCAGCCTTTGGGTTCCAACTAAAAGACCTTAATGGACTCTGCACTTATTTGCCTTTCCACCACTTTAACAGTCTGTGTGCTGCTGTTGATCCCTGTGGGACTTTTGCTATATTTATATACTATGTATATTGTTATTTTTTTTTGTTGAGACTGATCATTTGTGTGTGTTATAGTAAAGTTTTTAAGTTCACTTCTTATGTGCTTGGCTGTTTCTGCAAAAAGGTAACTTGATACTGCCCTACAGAGACTGGTGAACAAGCCGCAGGCCTCTGGCCTGAAGGTATGAATTATGAAACTGCAAGACACCTCACCCAATCAAAAAGAACAGAGCTGTTCCAGTACAGTCCTCAAGGGTTGCAAAGAGTGAATGCTTTCAGGATCTCGAGAGCATTGCACAAGATGCTGGAATCACTCATCACCTCTGCAGGTGATGAAATTAGCATCTGTACAATGCTAATAAAATCCAGAAAACTTGCACTTTTTTCAGACCTTGAGGACTGTAGTTTGCAACCTCTGCCCTAAAAGTCCCTCTGTACATAGTCAGGGGGCAAGAGGAATCCTTGAGCCCCTTTTACCAAAAAATGCACTCTTCCCTGTACTCTCAGGGCCCTGTTCCCACAATGCGTTGTTTGATGGTTTTTATAGCAGATTGAGAATGTGCATCAAAATTTGCATGTATATCCTGAATGTTGCTTTTTTCTTTTCTTGCACTTGTGTTTCAGATTTCTTTTTTCTGCCTGAAAATCTGCACCAAATGTGCAATAAAAAAAACACATAGTCACCGCACTTCAAAACTCTCAAAGACTTTGACAGCTTCAGGATAGAAATGCAGATTCTCAAAACCTGCTTCCAAAAAGCATCAAACAGCATGGCGGGGCCACAGTGGGATTACTTGCTGTGTGATGTCGGCTGTGTAACCTGACATAAAATAAATAAATATTAAAAAAAAGGGTTTGGCTCCGACCCATTGTTATTTGCCAGCCAAGGTAAAACTAGGGAGCTGGGGGATGGTATTTTCAACGTGGTGAGGGGCCATCATTTTCTTTCATCATTATAGTGACATATTTTCTTGCAGTATTTATTGCTGTTTTTTGCATGTAATACCTTAAAAATAGTTCACAACGATCATGAATTTTGCCTAAAATTAAAAATCATTTATATTTTTGTCTTTAACTATTCATGTGACTTTTTAATGCAAAAAGTCACATAGTTTGCAGAATGTAACAACATTTGCAAGAGTACATTTTTAAAAAGTTGTAAATGATGACAGAGGCTAAAGCATCTGGAATATGGAATAAACTAATTTGCTTCTATAAGAACTTTTTATTATTATTATTATTATTATTATTAGTGATGATGTTGTTATTTTACAATATTACACTACAGTGACAGTTTACTCATTCAAACAAGCTCATTGCCCAGGGGAAGTTCTTTTTTATCTTGTTTCCTATTACAACCACCCACAGTAAGTGCTAAAAACAAAAATCACATGCATCTAGAATGTGACGTATTCATCCAATATCAGTGAATTAATTACATAAGACTGACTGGGATAATGTCTCAACTTTCAGCTTGCAGATTCCAATATAAGGTCTGTTTTTCTTAAATTAACAGCATCATGGTGGCTGTTGTATGGTACTGGAAGAATTACACACACTATATACAAATATTAATATAATGTTCAGTAATCAAAAAAAGTCCGTTCACTGGGCACTGCTAAGTTTAGGAGAAGTGCTTATTTTGTCATCATATGGGTATATACGAGGTGGGGCGTTGCTGACCGCGCCTCTGGGTGCCCGCTATATATCACATCAATAATAGCATAAAAAGTAAAAAGATAGCGGCACTCACCGGGCGTGTTTCAAAGGTGCTTTATTTGGGTACCCTCATTCCAGGGTCCCACTCGGAAGGGAGGGGGTGCAGAGACAGCAGAGATGACGGATCTCCGTTTCGGGGCTCCTACCCCTTCCACGGACCTCAATGTCTCATTCATTGAGGTCCGTGGAAGGGGTAGGAGCCCCGAAACGGAGATCCGTCATCTCTGCTGTCTCTGCACCCCCTCCCTTCCGAGTGGGACCCTGGAATGAGGGTACCCAAATAAAGCACCTTTGAAACACGCCCGGTGAGTGCCGCTATCTTTTTTCTTTTTATACAAATATTAATATGCCCATTATGAAAGCATCAATGTTGTGTCATGGATGTTCGTCTCACAATACCTTGATGTTAGAGATATAAACTATGAAGATATTAAGCATATATCATAGTTTCAGTAGTCAGAGATAAATTCAGCCAGGGCTGTCACCAGAAATTTCAGGGCTCCATACTGGCAAAATGTACAGGCATCCTTAAGACTCCGCCAGGCTCCACCCCAGCTCCGCCTACACCCAGGTTTGCCTCCACTTTTCGAACCTTCCAAAGTCCCACTTTCTACTCTGTAAATCTCCACTAATGCACTCCACTCCCTCTCCACTGAGTAGTCATCATGTGACCAATCATTAATGTATGATTTGAACACATAATCACATACTGATGAGCTGCTCTTCTTAATTATCCCAATGTTCAGTGAAAAATAGAGAAGCCGGAAGTAAGGCTGTCACATGTTCGCAAGCATGAAATTTACAGATGAGTACAGTAGTCACGTCATGACTGCTGGAACCAGCAAGCATAGCTGAATTCTGACAGTGAGTACATTACACGCTGTTAAGATTGGGCGTCTTAGTAGTTACAGATGCAGCAAATTAAAAGTGTAAATGAAATTTCATTGAAGAGAAAAAACAATACTGCACTAGTTAATGATGGGTTACATAGCAGCTAAGATAATCATTTTTTGTGCCATATGACTTATTTTATCACATTTTTCTGTGGTCTTTAAAAAGCTGCATTTTCTGTCTGTGTGCAAGTGGCCATCAGTGTGTGTGAGAACAGGCTGGTAGTGAGCTGTATGAGGAGCCAGCAGACAAGAGGTTAAGAGGGAATTCTGTGTGGAGACAGAAGAGTGAAGCTTGTAAAGAGTTAACATCCTGACATTGTGTCAGCTCTGTGCTGTAATGTGATACATTGCCTCCTCATAAGCTGCTGTTAGCAGTGTAGGCCACGCCCCCTCTCCATTATCTCCTCACATGTCCGTATTCACTGTGAAGAAACAGCTTCACTCGCAGTGCACTGAGGACATCTTATGGAAGGATTATGAATTGTAACCAGACAGAATTATCTAAAGAACTATATTATAAAGTTTATTAAAATCACTTGCTCTACACTATTATTAAATAAAAATTTAAACAGCAGTTACGCTTTATTAATGTACAAGAAGTCATGTATCTCTTGTACATCGTTGTCATCAGGTGGTTGTGCAGTAAAGTACCATTTATTAAAAAGTGTTGGTCACTCTCAATGAACGTGTTAACATCTGATCCTGAACAGCCAAGATCAACAGCCTGCAAAGGTGTACTGCCTCCATAGTTCAAGTCTACACAACCAGCCAGGACCCCTTCTCTCATGAATTGTGCTGGCACACAAGAATAGCAGACCTTACCCACAGTTACCCTTCCCCATGTTACATTAGCAAGTTCTTCAGGTTTTATTGCAAATCTGCACAGAAAAAAGTGCAACAAAAACATGACAAAACTGTAACATGTGCACAGGTCTTCAATGTTATTCCTGGCAGATGATACAAAACTATGCAAGCTAACAAAAATTAAGATAGACAGTAAAATATTACAGAAAAATCTGTACAAAATAACTGTATGGGCAAAAAACTGGCAGATGAGGTTTACTGTTGATACACCATTGTCAGACTAATTGTAGGGCTGTATATTGATTAAATTGAAGTAAACTCAGGACTACAGAACAGGAGAAGGACTTATGTGTTCTTGTTACAAGTATGGGTAGCATTACTCAATGTTACACAGCAACTGCAAAAGCAAACAAGATTGTAGGGTGTATAAACAGAGAACTAAAACGCAAACGTGTTGCTACCCCATCGTTGATCAATTTTTAAGGCCAATTTTAGAATATTGGATACAGTTTTGGTCTACATATTTTAAAAATTACATTCGTAAGCCTGATTTAGTAGAAAAGCAGAAACTACGTTATTACATGTGGCGAAAGATCTCTCCTATAATGAGAGGGTGCAAAATTTGGACTTGTGTAGCTTAGGCCGGCTTCACACCACGGTGTGATCAGGTCCAGGCTGTCCTGTGTGAACCTTAGAGCCTGAACCGATTTTGTGGTAATACAGCCCTATGATGCCAGACAGAGCCGGATGGCAGCTATTTGCCATTCGGTTTTGTCCCTGCCGGCAGCATAAGGCTGTACTCGGTTTTTGTCCCGGACACAAAAATGTTGCTTGCAGCGTTTTGTGTCCGGGGAAAAAATTTGCACAGATTGTATCCTTCGGCATCCTCCCTTCCGGCGCCCCCTAACATGGGAGTCTATGGACATAAAATCGCATGCGGCTCCAGGACCCGGCTGCTGAAGTTTAGCAGTGAGCGCTACTAAACTTCAGCACCTGGAGCTGTTTCCTGCAGAGATTTCAGGACCGCGGCTAGCTCCCCGCTAGCGGCGATCTTGAAATTTCAGCAGCTGCAGCTACGATCTGTCAATTCCAGCAGAAAACAAGACCGGAGGGCATATTTGCCCTTTGATTCTGTTTGTCTAGGGCAGTCAGGTTCTGTCCAGTGTTTCCTGCAAAACACCAGACAGAACCTGAACCACAAAAAACTTGGGGTGAAACCGGCCTTAGAAAAATGCATCTCAGGCATCTTATCATTTATAATTACAAATACACATGTGGTTGTTGAAAATGACTGGAATGTGAGTAATTCCTTCCAAAGATCTTACAAAGCACCAGGGAAAAATCATTAAAGATAGATGATTTTGAAGTTTACTTAGAAAAGAATTCTTTAGAGTTAGAGCAGGAAACTAATTTCCTTTGAAAATTAATAGTATTAATTAATTAATAGTAAATTCTTGGCAACAGAACAGAAAGGTAGAAACATTCCCCCAAACAAGTGAAATAGTGATCACTGGGATGAAGACAAGGACTCCATGACAACTAGGTGAAATTTCTGCTTTACGCTGATGGCCTTGTTTTTGTCACCAACCAAGAAAGGCCTCCAAGTCCATCTGAAAATCCTAGAGACCTTCAGCTGCACATGGGCAATGCCAATCAACTAGACGAAAACATCCTCACTTTATAATAGACAACTGTCCACTTACAGAAACCTACAAGTACACCTACCTGGGCCTAGAACTCAGTCAATCAGGGAGCTTCAAGAAAGTCATAGAATTACTGAAAGACAAGGCATTGAAAACATTCTATGCCCTCAGAAGACGTCTGTACCGTCTCAAGGCACCAATAACTGTCTAGTTAAAATTCTTTGACTCTATCATTGCCCCAATCCTTCGGTGAAGTCTAGGGCCCAGTCTCATACCCAAACTGGTCAAAATGGGATGCTGGGCCAACTGAAATATTCCATGTAGAATCCAGCAAGTATCTTCTCCAAGTCCATCGGACCACATCAAAAAAGTGCCTGCCAAGCAGAGCTGGTCAGATTCCATCTACTCCTCACAATCCAGAAGAAGGCGCTATCATTCAAGGCTCATCTACAAAGTAGTAGTCCCAGCTCCTACCATCACAAAGCCTTCCTACACCAGGAAACTAGCCAACACAAAGTACCCAAAGCCAGCTTGACCAAGCCACCAACCTAATAGCCAGACAAAAGGCGAAATCCGGAAAATGGTACATACTGAAAAAGAGGAATATATCAGCATCTGCAGGAATTACATAAACAAATCACAGAAACTGATGATATACTGGAACCTACAGAGGGAATACAAACTGGCCCCATTTCTAGAGAAACTAGAAAACACTAAAGAGCAGCAGATCCTAAGCCGATACAGACTGAGGCTA
The DNA here is from genome assembly GCA_033576535.1 of Allobates femoralis. Lineage (NCBI taxonomy): Eukaryota > Metazoa > Chordata > Amphibia > Anura > Aromobatidae > Allobates > Allobates femoralis. The sequence continues at coordinate 202,316,558 of JARQOC010000002.1, forward strand.
GGGTCACACATAAGCCCTTGAGCTGGGGTCACACATAGAAGTCCGTTTTTGGAAGTGATTTTCATCACCAATCCGTTTTTTATAGGGTGCTTTTTGAGCCTCCTGCACCCCTGAATGTTTTTGGACTTAGTCATTTTTTCATTAAAAACGCACTTGCGTTAACGCATGCGTTAACGCAAGTGCCTATATGTGCCATGCGTTAACGCATGCGTTTCCCATAGGGCCCCATGTTAAAAAAACGCATGCGTTTTTTAACTGATGCCAAAAACGTTGCTAGCAACGTTTTTGGCTCAAAAACGGACAAAGCAATGTTTTGAGGTCCAGAAAAAAACGGACATGGTGTTTATTACATCCAATCCGTTTTTCTGTCAGTTTTTGGACATAGAAAAAAAAAATGACAAAAATGAAGCCAAAAACGGACCATGGGCTTATGTGTGACCCCAGCCTTAGTCCGTTTTTGGCTTCATTTTTGTCATTTTTTTTTTCTAAGTCCAAAAACTGCCAGAAAAACGGATTGGATGTAATAAACACCCTGTCCGTTTTTTTCTGGACCTCAAAACATTGCTCTGTCCGTTTTTGAGCCAAAAACGCTGCTAGCAACGTTTTTGGCATCAGATAAAAAACGCATGCGTTTTGTTAACATGGGGCCCTATGGGAATCGCATGCGTTAACGCATGGCACATATAGGCACCTGCGTTAACGCATGCGTTAACGCATATGCGTTTTTAATGAAAAAATGACTAAGTCCAAAATCGTTCAGGGGTGCAGGAGGCTCACAAAGCACCCTATAAAAATCGGATTGGTGATGAAAATCATTTCCAAAAACGGACTTCTATGTGTGACCACAGCCTGAGCGCCCACAGCCTACTCATCAAATCCAGGCAGCAAAGACAGAATTACAAGCTCCAAGAGAGCAGACTGTGCCAGCACAAGTACCAGGAGGCCAAGGAGGATGAGGCCCACTTCCTGCTAAGTTGCCCAAATACACCGCATTGAGGGACACTCAATTCAAGAGACTATCTGATCTCCTCCCAGACTTCACCTCCATGGAGGAAGAAGAGAAAGTGCCGATAATACTGGAGGAAGAGGGAAATGCAGTGACTATAGCAACGCAATATGTCAGCGCCTACCACAGACTAAGAGGAGACTAATATGTCATGGACTCCTATACCACTCCCTGGTCATGTTCCTATCCCCCAACCAAGAGCCTGATATGTCATGATTTCCTATAACCCACCCTGCACATGCTCCTATCCTCTAAAAGGAGCACGATATATATCCTGGACCTTTATATGCCTCCCTGCCCCCGTCCCCCTATTTTTTACCATTTGCTTTGGCAATGCTAACATGTACTTAGTCCTGCCAATTAAGATCTTTTGAATTTTTTTGAATTTTTCATTTTGACAAGTTATTAATGCCATAAATCCTAAATACTTAAAGAGGTTGTCTGGGACTTTAACATTGACACCCATCCTCAGATTAGGTCAATAATGTCTGATCCGCTGCACACTACACATTATAAGGTATAAGTATACAAGGTATAGCATAATGGCTAAAAGTGAATAAAGCTAATGCATATTTGGATGAGGAAAATGCAGGAACTGCTAAAGATATACATTGAAAAATGTGAATTTTAGCTAATGTAATGCATTACACGTGAGCCAGATAACCAGGGTCAAGGTATTCTCATGTCTATCGGGTCCCTAACCGTATGCCTCTGTCTGCGGTATAAAAAAAGCATGTGATGATATAAGTGCCTCTAAGTGCATTTTAAAACCTGCGTGTATGGGTGTGGTTGGAAACTTGACAAAACAAGGTGATGAACTAGATTTTAAACTGAACTGGCTATCGGGTGGTGGAGGGTGCTCAGTCAAAAAACTGTAATAATATTAACAAAAAATGACTGGCACACCTGTAAGTGAAGGTGCTAGCAGGGAAAAAACATTATTGTATACCAGTAATCCGCTGCACACTACACATTATAAGGTATAAGTATACAAGGTTTAGCATAATGGCTAAAAGTGAATAAAGCTAATGCAAATTTGGATGAGGAAAATGCAGGAACCCATACATGCAGGTTTTAAAATGCACCTAGAGGCACTTATATCCTCACATGCTTTTTATACCGCAGACAGAGGCATACGGTAGGGACCTGATAGACATGAGAACACCTTGATGCTGGTTATCAGGCTCATATGTAATGCATTACATTAACTAAAATTCTCATTTTTCAATGTATATCTTTAGCAGTTCCTGCATTTTCCTCATCCGAATTTGCATTAGTTTTATTCACTTTTAGTCATTATGCTATACCTTGTATACTTAATCCCTTAGTGACGGAGCCAATTTCCACCTTAATGACCAGACCGTTTTTTGTAATTCTGACCACTCTCCCTTTATGAGGTTATATCTCCGGAACGCTTTAACGGATCCTAGCAATTCTGAGATTGTTTTTTCGTGACATATTGGGCTTCATGTTAGTATTAAATTTTGGTCGATAATTTTTGTGTTTATTTGTGAAAATATAAAATAATTTGCAAAAATTTTGAAAATTTGACAATTTTCAAATTTGTAATTTTTATTCTGCTAAACCAGAGAGGTATGTGACACAAAATAGTTAATAAATAACATTTCCCACATGTCTACTTTACATCAGCACAATTTTGGAAAAAAATTTTTTTTTGGTTAGGACGTTATAAGGGTTCAAAATTCATCAGCAATTTTTCATTTTTCCAGCAAAATTTACATAATCTTTTTTTTTAGTGACCACATCACATTTGAAGTCTCTTTGAGGGGTGTACATGACAGAAAACACCCAAAAGTGACACCATTCCGAAAACTACACCCCTCAAGCTACTCAAAACTACATTCAAGAAAATGATTAACCCTTCAAGTGCTTCACATGAACTAAAGCAACGTGGAAACAAAAAATGGCCATTTTAATTTTTCCAATAAAAATGTTCTTTTAGCCTCAATTTTTTCATTTTCACATGGGCAACAGGATAGAATGCATCCTAAAATTTGTTGGCCAATTTCTCCTGAGTACACCGATACCTCATATGTGGTCATAAACCACTGTTTGGGCGCACGGCAGGGCTCAGCAGGGAAGAAGCGCAATTTGACTTTTGGAGCTAATTTACCATTCAAAAAGTGAAATGGCGCTCCTTCTCTTCTGAGCCCTACCGTGCGCCCAAACAGTGGTTTATGACCACATATGAGGTATCGGTGTACTCAGGAGAAATTGGCCAACAAATTTTAGGATGCGTTTTATCCTGTTGCTCATGTGAAAATGAAAAAATTGAGGACAAAAGAAAATTTTTGTGAAAAAAAGTACTTTTTCATTTTTACGGATCAATTTGTGAAGCACCTGGGGGTTCAAAGTGCTCTCTATGCATCTAGATAAGTTCCTTGGGGGGTCTAGTTTCCAAAATGGGGTCACTTGTGGGGGAGCTCCAATGTATAGGCACACAGGGGCTCTCCATACGCGACATGGTGTCCGCTTACAATTTGAATGGAAAATTAGCTCCAATTGTTAGCGGACACCATGTCACGTATGGAGAGCTCCTGTGTGCCTAAATATTGTAGCTCCCTCACAAGTGACCCCATTTTGGAAACGAGACCTCCCAAGGAACCTATCTAGATTGGTGGTGAGCACTTTGAACCCCCAGGTGCTTCACAAATGAATCCGTAAAAATGAAAAAAGAAAATTTTTGTGGAAAAGAAAGTACTTTTTCATTTTTACGGATCAATTTGTGAAGCACCTGGGGGTTCAAAGTGCTCTCTATGCATCTAGATAAGTTCCTTGGGGGGTCTAGTTTCCAAAATGGGGTCACTTGTGGGGGAGCTCCAATGTTTAGGCACACAGGGGCTCTCCATACGCGACATGGTGTCCGCTTACAATTTGAATGGAAAATTAGCTCCAATTGTTAGCAGACACCATGTCACGTATGGAGAGCTCCTGTGTGCCTAAACATTGTAGCTCCCTCACAAGTGACCCCATTTTGGAAACGAGACCTCCCAAGGAACTTATCTAGACTGGTGGTGAGCACTTTGAACCCCCAGGTGCTTCACAAATGAATCCGTAAAAATGAAAAAAGAAAATTTTTGTGGAAAAGAAAGTACTTATTCATTTTTACGGATCAATTTGTGAAGCACCTGGGGGTTCAAAGTGCTCTCTATGCATCTAGATAAGTTCCTTGGGGGGTCTAGTTTCCAAAATGGGGTCTCTTGTGGGGGAGCTCCAATGTTTAGGCACACAGGGGCTTGCCATACACGACATGGTATCCACTTACAATTCCAATTGTTAGCGGACACCATGTCACGTATGGAGAGCCCCTATGTGCCCAAACATTGGAGCTCCCCCACAAGTGACCCCATTTTGGAAACTAGACACCCCAGGGAACTTATTTAGATGCATAGTGAGCACTTTGAACCCCCAGGTGCTTCACAAACTGATCCGTAAAAATGAAAAAGTACTTTTTTTCACAATTTTCTTTTTTTCCTTTTTACAGACTAATTTGTGAAGCACCTGGGGGTTGAAAGTGCTCACTATGCATCAAGATATGTTCCTTGGGGGGTCTAGTTTCCAAAATGTGGTCACTTGTGGGGGAGCTCCAATGTTTAGGCACACAGGGGCTCTCCATATGCGACATGGTGTCCGCTAACAATTTGAATGGAAAATTAGCTCCAATAGTTAGCGGACACCATGTCGCATATGGGGAGCCCCTATGTGCCTAAACATTGGAGCTCCCGTACAAGTCACCCCATTTTGGAAACTAGACACCTCAAGGATTATATCTAGGGGTATAGTGAGCATTTGGAACCTACAGCTACTTCACAGAATTTGATAATGTCATATTGAACATTTTCTTTTTTTCACACAATTTCTCACTTTTAGAGCATGTGCACAAGATACGGAGACACTGTGTCCTGGTTGTCTCCTCCCCTGCATTTTTTTTAGTATTTCTTTATTAAATTTAAAAAAAAAACGACGTGGGGCTTCGCCATATTTTTGGTCCAGCCAGGTACAGCAGGCAGCTACGGGCTGCCACCAACCCCTTCTGCCTAGTTTTACCTGGCTGGAAACCAAAAATATAGGGAAATCCCTTTTTTTTTAAATTATTTCATGAAATAATAAAAAAAAAAAAATGGCGTGGGCTTCGCCATATTTTTGGGCCAGCCAGGTACAACTAGGCAGCTGGGGGCTGGAATCCTCAGCGTAGGGAGGCCCAAGCTTTCTGGGCCCCCCCCGCTGTGAATTGCAGCCCGCAGCCGCCCCAGAAAATGGCGCATTCATAGAAGCGCCATTTTCTGGCGCTGTATCCAGTTTCTTCCAGCTGCCGTGTAGCGGTGGCAGACTGAGTAATAAGGGGTTAATGCCAGCTTTTTCTCAGCTGGTACTAAGCCCGAGATTCATAACGTCTGGCCAATATTAGACCGGACCATTAGGAATCTCTAGTAATTTGTAAAAAAGACACAAGACAGAGAAAAATATTTTTATTAGAAAAAAAACACAAACACTACTTGGACTCCATCTTTATTATTCATTCTTCGTCCGACATAGTCCAGTGGGAAGGTCCGACGTAGTCCAGTGGGAGGTCCCGCGACGATTCTCAGTTTTATAGCATATGGGGCATCCCCCATATGCTATAAAAGCAGGTTCATTGTCAGGAGGATGACAGGTCATGAACTCAGTGAGTTCTTGACCTGTCAGAATCTTCGGGTCACAAGGGGTTAACTGTGCTCTTCATGGCGGTCTCCACATCAGGTCAACATAAGTGGTGATCTATCAGGATCCTGGGATCCCGTAGGGATCCTGGGATCACCACTGATGGTGATCTGATGTGGAGATTACCATGAAGAGCACAGTTAACAAGGGGTTAACTGTGCTCTTCATGGTGGTCTCCACATCAGATTACCATCAGTGGTGATCTATCAGGATCCTGGGATCCCACAGGGATCCTGGGATCACCACTGATGGTGATCTGATGTGGAGATCACCATGAAGAGCACAGTTAACAAGGGGTTAACTGTGCTCTTCATGGTGGTCTCCACATCAGATTACCATCAGTGGTGATCTATCAGGATCTTGGGATCCCACAGGGATCCTGGGATCACCACTGATGGTGATCTGATGTGGAGAACACCATGAAGAGCACAGTTAACAAGGGGTTAACTGTGCTCTTCATGGTGGTCTCCACATCAGATTACCATCAGTGGTGATCTATCAGGATCCTGGGATCCCACAGGGATCCTGGGATCACCACTGATGGTCATCTGATGTGGAGATCACCATGAAGAGCACAGTTAACAAGGGGTTAACTGTGCTCTTCATGGTGGTCTCCACATCAGATTACCATCAGTGGTGATCTATCAGGATCCTGGGATCCCACAGGGATCCTGGGATCACCACTGATGGTGATCTGATGTGGAGATCACCATGAAGAGCACAGTTAACAAGGGGTTAACTGTGCTCTTCATGGTGGTCTCCACATCAGATTACCATCAGTGGTGATCTATCAGGATCCTGGGATCCCACAGGGATCCTGGGATCACCACTGATGGTGATCTGATGTGGAGATCACCATGAAGAGCACAGTTAACAAGGGGTTAACTGTGCTCTTCATGGTGGTCTCCACATCAGATTACCATCAGTGGTGATCTATCAGGATCCTGGGATCCCACAGGGATCCTGGGATCACCACTGATGGTGATCTGATGTGGAGATCACCATGAAGAGCACAGTTAACAAGGGGTTAACTGTGCTCTTCATGGTGGTCTCCACATCAGATTACCATCAGTGGTGATCTATCAGGATCCTGGGATCCCACAGGGATCCTGGGATCACCACTGATGGTGATCTGATGTGGAGATCACCATGAAGAGCACAGTTAACAAGGGGTTAACTGTGCTCTTCATGGTGGTCTCCACATCAGATTACCATCAGTGGTGATCTATCAGGATCCTGGGATCCCACAGGGATCCTGGGATCACCACTGATGGTGATCTGATGTGGAGATCACCATGAAGAGCACAGTTAACAAGGGGTTAACTGTGCTCTTCATGGTGGTCTCCACATCAGATTACCATCAGTGGTGATCTATCAGGATCCTGGGATCCCACAGGGATCCTGGGATCACCACTGATGGTGATCTGATGTGGAGATCACCATGAAGAGCACAGTTAACAAGGGGTTAACTGTGCTCTTCATGGTTGTCTCCACATCAGATTACCATCAGTGGTGATCTCTCAGGATCCTGGGATCCCACAGGGATCCTGGGATCACCATTGATGGTGATCTGATGTGGAGATCACCATGAAGAGCACAGTTAACAAGGGGTTAACTGTGCTCTTCATGGTGGTCTCCACATCAGATTACCATCAGTGGTGATCTATCAGGATCCTGGGATCCCACAGGGATCCTGGGATCACCACTGATGGTGATCTGATGTGGAGATCACCATGAAGAGCACAGTTAACAAGGGGTTAACTGTGCTCTTCATGGTGGTCTCCACATCAGATTACCATCAGTGGTGATCTATCAGGATCCTGGGATCCCACAGGGATCCTGGGATCACCACTGATGGTGATCTGATGTGGAGATCACCATGAAGAGCACAGTTAACAAGGGGTTAACTGTGCTCTTCATGGTGGTCTCCACATCAGATTACCATCAGTGGTGATCTATCAGGATCCTGGGATCCCACAGGGAACCTGGGATCACCACTGATGGTGATCTGATGTGGAGATCACCATGAAGAACACAGTTAACAAGGGGTTAACTGTGCTCTTCATGGTGGTCTCCACATCAGATTACCATCAGTGGTGATCTATCAGGATCCTGGGATCCCACAGGGATCCTGGGATCACCACTGATGGTGATCTGATGTGGAGATCACCATGAAGAGCACAGTTAACAAGGGGTTAACTGTGCTGTTCATGGTGGTCTCCACATCAGATCACCATCAGTGGTGATCCCAGGATCCCTATGGGATCCCAGGATCCTGATAGATCACCAGTGACGGTGATCTGATGTGGAGACCACCATGAACAGCACAGTTAGCCCCTTGTGACCCGAGGATTCTGATAGGTCATGAACTCACTGAGTTCATGACCTGTCATTCCCTGGGCCGCACAGCAGGGGTTAACAGAACAGCGGCGCGCCCGTGCGCGCACACCAGGGTGCGTGCACAGAGGAGGCGCGCGTCTCAGAGGAGAGCAGCAGGAGCCGCCGGCAGGAGAAGCCCCCAGGACCGGAGGACCCCGGGACCGGAATCAGGATCGTTGGTAGGTAAGAGTGGTGAGGAGGAGGTGGGGGGGACTTTACTGAGGAACAGGGGGGTCTGCAAACTCCATCCGATGTGATGTTTGATCACATCGGATGGAGTTTAGAGGCGGCGGGGCCGGCATATGGGCACCAGGGAAGGAGGAACGTGGTTACCGGACACCGGGCACCGGGGGAGGGAGCGGGGGTGTCCGGAGGCTGGGGGACCCAGAGGGGGACTAAGGAGCACCGGGGGAGGACATTCCCATGCAGCCTGACATGTGTGACATGTCAGGCTGCATGGAGATGCAGGGGAGGCAGCACACCGCCGCCATTTTTGAATGGTACGGGGGGGGGGGGGTGGATGGAGGTGTAGGGGGCCCGGGGGGGGGGGCTCGAGGGGTCTTAGGGGCCTTAGGGGTCAATGGATCACTTTGATCCGACATGTGTTTTCATGTCGGATCAAAGTGAAAGCATTTTTTAGAAAGCACTTTCACTTTTGTAATGTGATGATCGGTAAACGGTGTTTACCGGTCATCACATTACAGGTGCGGGTACAAAAGGAGCTAATTACTAATCTCTAGGGTGTCAGCTACAATCGGTACGCTGACACCCTAGAGGTATTAGCTCCAGGGGCGGCGCTACAGGGCTTTTTCTAGCAGTACGTCTACAGACGTACGGCTGGGCTTTAGTACCCTTTTTTTCGGACGTCTGTAGACGTACGGCTGTCGTCTAGGGGTTAAACCTTATAATGCGTAGTGTGCAGCGGATTACTAGTATACAATAATGTTTTTTTCTTGCTAGCACCGTCACTTACAGGTGTGCCAGTCATTTTTTATTAAAAGTAATGTCTGATCGTGGGAGGTCCAAGGAAAAAAGGTTTGGTTCGCAGCACCTATATTAGGATCTATAAGTCAACAAGCATAATAAGATGCAGGTCATCAGCCCTAAAGGTACCATCACACGCGGCAATATTGCTAGGCAATTTCACTGGCAATTTGCTGATTGCAGTGAAATCATAAACACATTGTTCCATTTTGATGCCATGTACAAATGGAACAATGTGTCCATGATTTCACTGCAACCAGCAAATTGCCAGTGAAATTGCTAGCAAAATTGCCGCATGTGACGGTACCTTAAGAGTCCACCTGGAAATCATGAATGCAAAAAAGAAGAATTGATAGTGTCCAGATGAGGTTAAAAAGGCACAGATAATCTTTTATCCTGCCATACAGCAATGTTTCAACCCCATGTTGGTCTTTATCAAGTACATGTGCTTTATAAAGACACACATGGCATAGAAACGTTGCTGTATGGCAGAATAAAAGATCATCTGTGGCTAATTCATCTCATCTGATCAGAGGGGGTGTGAGGCTTGACACATGGCATTCTCACCAATCAGATGTTCCTGATGCCATCACCGCCATCTGGAACTACTCACTTCTGGATCTGCACAGCTCCAACAATTTTAAATTTGACTCAGATAGGGGGGTGTATATGCAGTATCCATATAGCATAATTAAAGGGGTGCACCACCCAAAAAGAGATCACACTGTGGTAGAAAAAGTCTATATGTAATTGCAGAAAAAGAAATATGCCAAAACACAAAGGATCATCTTAAAAACAATATCTATTTTTATCAAACACACATAAGCCAAAACAGGGAAGGAAAAGTTAAAAAGATAAAATAATGTTATACCCTGATAATAAGAGTGCTCATAATGATGCACTCTTCACTCAAAAACATATGAAAAATACTTAGAAAACAATTTAACTCCAGTTAACAAAAAACAGATCTTTTGAAGATGATGTTTAAAATAGACAGATATAGCCACTGGTAAAGAGTCAGTCTTTAAAGAGGACCTGTCACCAAACAAGGCATGGTGATCTAATTACAGCACTGAATGCAGCATGTCTGCAGCATGCAGGCAAGGGGTCCCCCTGCACTTGAGCCGCCCTGTACCCCGAGTAAATACACTTAGAAAACTTACATCGTGCAGCCATAAAGGAGGTGGCTAGGGGCGTGTCCAGCATCTAATGGCGCCGGACGCGTACTGAAGAGGCTCTGCCACTTAGATCCCACAAGCGGCTCCTAACAGCTCATCCCGAGCGCCAAACAGCAACCCCGGTGCTCATCTGACAGCACAGCAAATCCGGTCATGCCGAGAGCGAGTTCCAGGCGAAGGGAAACCGGGAACACGCTCACAAACTTCTTCCAACCTGAGGGGCAGAAATCCTCCAAGATGGCGCCCGCTGGGAAAGATACAGCAGCCCCGGTCCGCGACCTTGCACACTCTCCTCGCTCTCCCTGCCGCTCAGCAGAACATGACTCGGTGAGTAGAGATGACTCACCGATCACTAAGAGGTACATGAGAGACATGCTGGGAGCAATGCGGGACTCTATGCTAGGTGAACTTCGCAGCATGAGAGAGGAGATGAGGGTAGAAATGGCAGCCATAGGAGAGAGAACATCTAAGGTGGAAGATAAAATGGCCGATTATGCCTCGGCCCATAACAACCTGGCAGACAGTTACGATGTCCTGGACAGGGAAATGGGCTCTATGCAGTCTAGGCTGTGCCATCTGGAGGATGGACTTCGTAAAAATAACATCAAACTGAGAGGGGTTGTGGAGGCGCAGGAGGCAGAGGATCTCCCGGGGATTGTTGCTGCTTTTATGACCGCGGCATTACCGGACACCCCTCCGGAGACACTTGAAGTTGTGAAAGCGTATAGGCTCCCAAAACCAGCTAAGTTACCTAAAGAGACTCCTAGAGACATTCTAATATCATTCCTCAGGCCTGATACAAGAGACACACTCCTTCATGCCATGAGAGCAAACCCCTCTTTACCAAAGCCCTTTGACAAGGTGGCAACTTATCCGGACCTGTCGCCGGGAACGTTAACCAGGAGACGAGAGTTTTCCTCCAGCTGCCGTATCTTACGTGAGAAGGGGATCCAATATGCATGGGGCTCTCCAACCACTGTTAACTTTCGCAATAAGGGAACCAGGCATTCCTTTGCTTCCCCTACCCTGCTCAGAAAGGCTTTAAAATCATGGAACTTGGCGGTCTCCAGCCCACTCCCACCAAGATCCCCACAAGAGGGAACCCAGGCTCCACACTCACGGGGCCAAGACTGATTAAGACGTAGCTTGGGAAAAGAAGTTTTGGATCTTTGTGACTTGGTCTCCATGTTTGGCTATTTGCCAATTTAGTCCCACCGAACTTCCACCGCAGGCTTGCTGGTGGACCTCCTGGACTGAGGGATACCTCCTGATTCTAGGGCTCTCCCGGGTCCTAGCCATATCAGGGAGAGGTTTCTGGTGGGACTGCTATTCCTCCCCCCATAAGCTCAGACACCATAGTCTGACTATATTGCGAGTTTACATTTGTGTTACCTTCCTTGTATTAACGTTCGTTCCCTAACCCCCCCCTCCCCAGTACCTTACCCTCTTCTCCCCCCTCCCTACTCCCCCCCCCCTCCCTGCCCCAGCTGTTCTCTCTCTAAATACCCTTTCTCCCCTTCCTCCTCTTTTCAACTCCGCCATCTTTCTTTTACTTCTTTAGGGGCTGTGTCTCGGCTGTCCCCTTCGGTGCTCGCGCTCGTCTGTAAGGCTCTCATAACTTATAACATTCTCCCATTTTGTCATGTCTGACTCATCTTCCAATCTGCAGATAGCGTCCCTCAATGTAAGAGGATTGAATTCTCCAGTGAAACTCTCCTTCTTGTGGAGAGAGACCAAGAGGCTCAAAGCAGACGTTCTTTGTATTCAGGAAACACACCTAATGTCGGAGGACAACCATCGGGTAAGACACCCCTCCTACCCCCACATATTTTTCGCTAATAACAAAACAAAGAAAGCAGGAGTTTGTGTGATGGTGAGCAGCAGAGTCCAGTTTCAGTTGACATCAATGGTAGCGGACCCACTGGGGAGATACCTCATTTTAAATTGTCACATAGCAGGGGAACGGTTCACTATAGTGACGGTATATGCTCCGAACACATGCCAAATGAGATTCTTGAGGTCCCTCTTTGAAAGAATAAGAGAATTTACAGAGGGATCCCTGGTGGTGTGCGGTGATTTTAACCACTTTTGGAGGCTAGACTGGACTCTTCTGCGCCCTCCACAAGGAAAGGGAGGGATCTTGCTGATGTGTGTAGAGAATTCAAACTCCATGATGTATGGCGGTATTTACACGCGGAGGAGAGGGATTACACCTTCTTCTCCAGCTCCCACAAATCCTATTCCAGGATTGATTTTTTTCTAGTGGGAGATGGTATTTTGCCCCACTGTAATGCAACTTCAATAGGCCTGATCTCGTGGTCGGATCATGCTCCTGTAACACTGTCGATCAGACTGGGGCAAAAAAGCGGTATTTACCGTCACTGGAGGATGAACGTTGGACTCCTATCGGACCAACACACCCTTGACTTCCTGGACACGAAGCTAGAGGAATACTTCCACATAAATGACAACAAGGAAGTGACAGATGGCACCCTCTGGCATTCTCATAAGGCAGTCCTTCGGGGCCTCCTTATTCAGAAGGCTTCGCAGCAGAAGAGAACGCGGGAGAAATTTTGGAGGGAATGGACGGAACAAATAGTGGATTTAGAGAAGGTAAACAAAACTAGTCCTTCCCCCCTCTTGACCTCTCAAAGTTTGGAGTTACGCACAAAACTTAGAGCCCAATTGCTTTTTTATCATGAATTAAGCTTGAGAAAAATAAACACTCAGTACTACTCGGCAGGGGATAGAGCAGGTAAACTTCTCGCCAAAAGACTGAAGAAGCGGGTAACACGCTCCATGGTGACATCTATGTCCACGCCTGAGGGAAGACAGGTTAGGGACCCAACGGAGATAGTGGAAGTTATGGCGGACTATTATTCCAGACTATACAACCTTGCCGATGATCCCCAGACTCCACAACCCTCGCAGAGCCTAATACAAGAATATTTATCGCGACTTGACCTCCCGACCCTGCAACCGGACATACTGTCAGACTTGAATAAGCCGTTCATGCTCTCTGAGGTGACGGCAACCATTCAGACAATTAAATCTAACTCAGCTCCAGGCCCAGATGGGTTTGCCAATGAATACTAAAAGGTGTTCTCGTCGCGCCTGGCACCCTACCTTCTCCGACTCTTCCAGTTTTGGCAGGTTGAGGGATCTCTTCCGGCTGAAGCATTGGAAGCCACGATTACCACCATCCAGAAGCCGGGGAAACCTCCTGACTTGCCGGGCAGATATCGACCCATCTCGTTACTCAATACGGATGTGAAGATATATGCTAAGCTGTTAGCCTCCCGTTTAGCACGGGTGATCCCGCTACTGGTGGACTCGGACCAGGTAGGCTTTGTGGCGGGACGTCAGGCAAGAGATGGGACCAGACGTATGTTGGACCTGATTGAGATAGTGGAGAAGAGGGGGGCCCCAGTGTATTCCTGTCTCTGGACGCTGAAAAGGCGTTCGACAGGGTACACTGGGGATACCTGAAAGAGGTCCTAGGAAAGTTTGGACTATCTGGCCCGATCCGGAAGGCTATCCTGAGTTTGTACTCCAACCCCGGGGCTCGAGTATCTATGTCAGGATACTCATCACAACATTTTGCCATCACAAATGGGACGAGGCAGGGTTGTCCCCTGTCTCCCCTAATATTTGCCCTGGTCATGGAGCCACTTGCCGCCTCAATCAGGTCCAACCCACATATCTCGGGTATTCAGGTGGGATCTAAACAACATGTCATAGGATTATATGCAGATGACGTTATAGTGACTTGCACGAATCCCAACAACTCCATCCCGGCTGCAATTCGGGAGCTTGATACGTTCTCTAAGATATCTTACTACAAGCTGAATTTGGGAAAGTCGATGGCACTCCCGATTAACATAACGGGGGCGGAGCTAGGGGACCTCTCATCACAATTCCCCTGTACTTGGGCGCCGGAGGGCATACCCTACTTGGGTGTCGTGCTGTGTGCCTCACAAAATATAGCACGTGTTAATATACTGAAACTGATGAATTCTCTGAGGGGCTCCCTAGACTCAGGTCCCTGTCCTCCTTTAACCTGGATGGCTCGCATCCAGGCTTTCAGGATGATCTGGTTGCCTAGATTGTTGTACCTTTTCCGATGTCTCCCACTGAACTACCCGAGTAAACTGCTCACACAACTACAGAGACAAATTAACAGTTTTGTTTGGGCAAAGGGCAGACCAAGGGTCAATAGACAGACGATGTACCTGAAGCTTAAGGGTGGAGGCATGGGGGTGCCGGATGTGGTGACATATTTAAGAGCAACAATCCTCGAGGCTTCGAGGGAATTGTGGAGGGGCCGCACAGATTTAGGCTGGATCCAACTGGAGACGGAGATAGCTCCAGAGATTGCGCCGAGCAAGCTGCTGGCGGGAGTTGGATTGGGTTCAGTAGAGGTGGTTCACCCACTAGCCACGATTCGATCAATGCAGATAATCTGGGGTAGGATTCCTGCTTCCTGGACCAGATTGGCCCCTGAGAAGCTCCCCCTGGAAGCTTTCCAGGTCCATATACCATCGTTAAACCTTGCAACGTGGCGAGACCTGGGAATCGACACCCTGGGGGTCTTGATGAGAGATGGTAAGCTGCTCTCCTTCCGGGATTTCTCCGAAGGGAGGGGCGAGCTGCAAAATACCTTCCTCCAATATTCCCAGATTTGTCATTTTCTCAAGTCTTCAGACTGTACACATGATCTGAAACAGCCTATTCCCACCCCATTTCAACAACATCTTCTCTCCGACAGTACTGTCCATAAGGGCCTATCCTCTATTTATGAGGGTTTGCTGACCCAGAGCTCTCCTAACAAATTATACTATATGGAAACTTGGGAGAAAGAATTGAACTTTTCTGCAGATGTGGATGATTGGGAGGGAGCAATCAGAAGTGTCACCCAATCCACAAGGTGCATAAACCACTTGGAATCTCTCAAAAAAATACACTTAAGATGGTATACCCCTCCTTCCAGGCTGGCTAAGTTTGGTACGGGTGGCTCACCCATGTGCTGGAGACAATGTGGACAGAAGGGGGACTTGGCCCACATGTGGTGGAACTGCCCTAAGATATCCCAGTTCTGGACACTGGTGGCTAGCCTGATGGGATCGGTTACAGAGACGTTCATCCCCTTAACCCCGCAACTTGCTATATTACATGTAGGGGCGTAGGCCCTTCCTCCGATTCCCAGACATGTCACCTCATACATCTTAACCGCAGCCAGATTGAGCGTTGCAGCTGCATGGAAGAGTGTAGCGCCTCCGTCTCTGAGTGATGTTACCAAAAAATTGAATTCAATTTTCTGTCACGAATATCATCTAGCGATGGACGCCCCAAGACGCAGATATATTACTGAGGCCTGGCAACTATGGGCGAATCATCCGGCTGCTACGAAGCCACTGGTTTTAGCGACGGCCGGAGTAGCCGAGGGACAGCCCTTTTTCTTCATAATTTTACTTCACAATATATAACGCCACTTCTCTCTCTCTCTCAATCTACTCTCTCTCATTCTACTTACCCCTTATTTCTCTTCTCCCCCCCCTTCTGTTCCATCTTAGTCTAAGAACTCCCCTCCTTTCCACCTCTCTTCTTAAAGCCTGGTTCTCTTCCCTCCCACCCCTCCTTCCCCCTCCACCCCCTCTCCCTCTCCCCCCCCCCTAATCGTTTTTATCCTTTCCCCCTTCCAATCAAACTTTGGGAGGTGAGAACTTCCACCTCAAGATCATCACTTACAGGCCGGACCCAACACGGAAAAAGCCCGCTGATGACCCGGTCTGGAGGCCTTTGTACCCGTACCCAGACTTGAGATTATAGCGCACTCTCAACCTTTCTACCACCGTACATGCCCTGGGTCATTGGATAATACCTGAGCTCTTATTGTTCTATTATGGTCGATGTTCTACCCCCACCTATCCCCAATATGATTTCCTACACTCCCCTCCACGTCTCCTCCCCCTTTTCCTATCCTAATATAACCTCCCCGGTGTTTTATTATACCTGACGTATTAACACCGATTTAAAAATGTTATTGTTAACAATGCATACTTGTACATTTTATGCAATTTTGTTCACTACTTACACCCATTAAAAACTTATTGAAGATAAAGGAGGTGGCTAGAGGCTGCAGCCAAAGGGCAGATTCACACCCACTGCATGTGTAATCTCCCCACCGCTACCAATCATCCTCTCCCTCTTCTGCAGCATAATAGAGAGTTTTTTTTTTGTTCCCAGAAATGTCCGTTTAGCCCCGCCACCTGTGTTGATGTCACCGCTTAAACCTGCCCTGCTCTATGGTTAATATAGAGCAGGGCGGGGAAAGGTGGTGATGTCAGAGCAGGAGGCCAGCCACCCCACCTCCTGCAGTGACATCACCGCTTATACAACTGGGACAACGGGTAGGAAAGAGCCTGGTGATCCCCTGCAATATAGGGACACTGGAACACTAGGCTGGGACCAGTGAGTCGGCTCTGAGGTGACCGTAGCTACAAGCCGGATCACAGACATACTGACAGGGAGCTCAGATTCCAAGTCTGATCTCTTAACACACGTGCAGGAGGTAAAGTGACATACAGGGCTCAGAGCTTGCTACCCACACATAGGGAGAAGCCAAACAAAAACCTGAGTCACCTACCATACAGCACACTGGGGAAGAGATGTAGAGAAAAGCCTGAGAGGAATTCAGAAAGAGAAGGGTCTAAAGGAGCAACCTGGCTGCAGGGTAGTAACTGGAAGTGTGGAGTTTAACCTGTAAGAGGCTGTACAACTTTGTGAACTGTGAACTGTACTGTGAAGAACTTAAGTAAACCCGGTGAACCCTGCCAGAGTCACCAGTGTGTGATTCCCTGCATGTTGAACTGTTATATTCACCCTGTCAGGAGCAGCCCGACCCACGGCGGGCTCATCCATCCCGCTGCAGCACCTTCCATCCTCCTGGCAGAAGTAAGCAGCAGCGGTGGTCCCCCATTGACCACAATCCGTGGGTGGCATCACGACTTTATCCCCTGTAAATAACCCCCAACCTTTACTTGTGGGCTCGGGACACGGTCCGGACCAAGACCACCGTGATTCCCCGTGATATCCTGGTCCGGTACCGTGTACCCCGTCCTAGTGGGCTCCTCAAGCGCATGTCAAGGGCAGAGTCCTGCAGAAGCAACGACTCAAAGTCCATTTCCTTACTTGTGAGGATAGAGGGAGGTGAGGTGGACGAGACAAAGAATTGTAGCTTAAGGTATTGGAACCAAGAGATCGTGCCAGAAGGGTACAGAGAACAAAACTCCGACCTTGTTGGTAGGGCTGAACCACCCATCAAAGTCTGGGTGAGTCTTACTTTAAGGTCCGATGTCCAAACAAGGAACCGGGAAGTTCTCAAAGTCTGGGTTATCAAACAACGGAGTCATATGTCCCCAAGATCTGGATAGCTCTACTCTCCCATTCACCTCGTCCCCCAGCCGTAAGTTATCATCTGTCAACATGGAAGTGGATATCCCATCGGGGCGGCTGCTCTTATTAATCCTCGGCAATGATGTCAGCGACCAATCCACCAAACATTCCTTTAAGGCCACCCACTGCCGAAATTCCCCACCATGGAACCAATCAACGATTCTCACAAAAGAGGAGGCCATGTGATATAGCCAGAAACCCGTGCACAGCAGACCCGTGCCCCCAATCTCCTTTGGTCTAGTCAATAGCTCATATGCGACTTGTGGTTTGGAAGGGCCCCATACAAATCTCTGACACAGTCTCTTCAAAGTCTTAAAGAAGGCCCTGAGGAGAGCGATCGTAAGAGTCTGGAAGAGATATAAAAGTTTTGGGAGGATATCAATCTTCAAGACGTTTATCCTCCTGAACCACGACAGGCCATGCAATCCATAGCCACCTAGTTCGTTCTGAATTTTCTGTAGAATCGGAGTGTAGTTAAGGGAAAAAAGTTGGGAAAGATCTGCAGAAATCCACACACCAAGATATACTAGGGAGGAGGGACATCACTTGAATGGGAAGGCATATCTGAGTCTCCTCTCCCTGTCCTATAGAATACTGATGTTTAGAATCTCAGATTTAGTAAGATTTACTTTAAAATTACTCAATCTTCCATAAGTGTCAAATTCTTTAAGGAATGAGGGAAGGGAGATCTCAGGGTTAGAGACATATACCAACAAGTCATCGGCATATAACGCTAACTTGTATTGTCTCTTGCTTCCCCTAATCCCCTGTATATACGGGATTTTGTGGAGCACTACTAAAAGGTGTTCCATGACCACGGTGTACAAAAGAGGAGAGAGGGGGCACCCCTGCCTTGTACCGTTCCGAATGAAGAATAGGTCTGATAATACACAATTACAGCGCACCCTGGCCAAGGGGTCCGAGTACAATGCCATAATCTTATTTATAAACAAGGGCCCCAGGTGAATCTGCTCGAGCAACCGCCGCAGAAAGGACCAATCAACACTTTCAAATGTCTTAATGCATCGACCAACAGTATACAGGCCGGAACCTTCAATTTGTGAATAAGGAAGATCAACATTATCGATTTGAGAGTGTTATCACAAGCTTCTCTCTGAGGTATAAAGCCAACATGGTCGTTATCGATCAGTCGAGGCAGAAAAGGCGAGAGTCTGGTTATCAATAGCTTAGAAAACAGCTTAATATCGACATTTATCAAGGAAATCAGGTGGTAACTCGAGCAGATCTCCGGGTTCTTCCCAGCCTTATGGCCCCTTTACACGC
This sequence comes from Allobates femoralis, assembly GCA_033576535.1. Taxonomy (NCBI): domain Eukaryota; kingdom Metazoa; phylum Chordata; class Amphibia; order Anura; family Aromobatidae; genus Allobates; species Allobates femoralis. Next base: position 202,335,566 of record JARQOC010000002.1, read on the forward strand.
AGCTACAGGTAACAGGTTTTCCACAGGTAACTTACTGGCTGAAGTGAAATCATGGAGACATAGTTCCATTTGTACACAGCAACAAGATAGAACCATGTCTCCATGATTTCACTGCAGCCAGTAAGTTACCTGTGGAAAACCTGTTACCTGTAGCTGCGTATAAAGGGGCCATTAGAGGTAAATGCTACGGTCACCTTCAAGGACTGTCTGGGGAAGGGGTGCCCCAGTGAAACATCATTGAACACCCTTGTCATGAAAGGCAGCAATTGTGAGGAAAATGTTCGGTAGAATTTTGCCGTGAAACCATCTGGACCGGGACTCTTATTAACAGGCGAGGACTCCAAGACACTCGCGACTACATCCTGTGAAAAGGGGCTCTCTAGTTCCAGTGCCGAACCCGCTGACAGAGTAGGCAATGCCATTCTATATATATAATTTTGAGTTTCAAGCTGCAACCTCGAAACGAGTCCTTTCCAATGTTGTACAAGGCCTCATAATATTCTTTGAATGTGTTAGCAATAGATTTGGGATGGTGCACCAGTCCATTCACCGGGTCGTGGACCGCAGGAATAAACTGGGGGGACACCCTCGGATGGATACGCCTTGCAAGTGGATCCCCACACTTATCAGCAAATTCGTATAGGAACTGTTGAGATTGCTCCCTAAAGGTAGCATAGGGCTGGTCAAGCAGCTGCCTAAGATCATCCCTTATTTTAGTTAAGGTCACTAAAGAGTGCCTTTTATGTTCCTGTTCCAAAGAATGAATCTGAGAGAGCAGGTCCAATACAAGAGCGGACTTTTCTCTGTTTAATCTTGCCCCATTCCTTATGAGGACCCCCCTCAGCGCACATTTAAGGGCCTCCCACTGAGTCAGGAGAGGAGTCTCATCGTCAGTGTGCAATTGTACGAACTCAGAGATATCAGATTTAACTTTGTTAACAGTATCGTTTATTAAATTAGAATTTAGTCTCCATTGCCACAATCTCATCGTAGAGTCAGGTGGTGTGACCATCAGGACTATTGGGGCATGGTCTGACCATGTCATAGAGCTAATATTGGCAGTGGGATGCCGTTCTAGCAGCTGATGCTGTAAGAAAAAGTGATCAATGCAGCTGTAGGAGGAGTGGACCACTGAGAAATGTGAGAAATCCTTTGTGGCCGGATGCAGGATACGCCAAACATCGACTAGTCTCGATTGAAACAACTCCTGTTTGAGGGAACCCAACTGTTTGAGTGAAATGCCAGACTTACCCTTCGAGGTGTCCATGCTTCTGTCCATAACCAGATTGAAGTCTCCACCAAGGATCACACTCCCCCGGGAGAACTCACCCAACTCTTTCAAGAATCAAACACCCATTTCGATCTTGCCCTTGTTTGGAAGATAAAAGTTAGCCAGTGTGAAAATATGATTATCAATCGAGAGCTTTATGAACAGTTATCTCCCTCCCTCGTCCACCTCAATCCCCTGAATCGTATGCGCAATGGATCTGTGGATAGCAATGCTGACTCCTTTAGTTCTAGCCTCAGGATTGGAAGGATGCTGCCATGATGTAAAATAGCGGTTGGAGATGGGAGGGAAATTATTAGTTTTAAAGTGGGTTTCCTGCAATAAGAGAACATGAACACCCATTTTGTGCATACCATACAACATCTGTGCTCTTTTTTGTGGTATATTAAATCCTCACTTGTTCAACGAGGCTAGTTTTAATGCAGCTATAATTACAGTCAGGCCGGGAGACAACATCCCTTCAACACCAGAATAGTCAGGGAAAAGGGACGAAGGTGGACAAGGTGGGGGGAGAAGTCAATAAAAGAAATAAAATCAAAAGAAGGAGAAAGAAAAGAAGTAAAGAAACAGAAAGAGAATGAGATAAAAGCAGAAATAGCCTAGCAATCAGCAGGCAGATCCCCAAGCCTAAGTTGGGGACAGACAATTGGATAAGACTGAACCAGCGAGCCTATCCAATGCACTTGTTGAACAAGTAGCCGTATTGGGGAGAAAAATCAACAAAAGAACAAACAAGACCACCAGGGGGCAATCACACCTAGCAGCAAGGCCCTAAGATAACAAAATATTATTAGACTGTAATCGCCAACCTCGGGAGCACCCAAATAGTACATATTCTCTCGCCCCCCCACCTCCCCTCAAAAAATATATAAAACTGTAAAGAGACTATAACAGATGCAAGTGATCTCGATCTCTATAATTCGGTGGGACTAGCACAAGACTAATATATATACAACCCCTCCTATCTGTGAGCAGCGTCAAATAATCTCTGAGAGGTAAGTTAGTAAAGATCACAATGACCGATACTCAAGTTGGAACAAAGACCTCCATTGGATCTCAATATATTCACTGCTCCACTGGGCGGTCTCTTATAGACCCTCTGCGTTGAGACCTCTCAGACAAGTAGGTACGAACCCGACCTCCACCCTCTCGAGGAGAGAAGGGATTTTGTGGACAGTCAGTAAGCCCAATGTCTGGTAGTCCCAGCCATTGGTGAAAGCTGGAAGGTCTTTCAGGTCACGCAGGAGGAAGATCCCCTTGCTGGTTACGGACCTGGAGCTGAAAGGGGAAGCCCCACGAGTAGGGAATATCTCTCTCCCTCAAAGCATCCAAGACAGGCTGGTTTGCCCTTCTTTTAGCAAGAGTCGCTCTGGACAGGTCTGCCATTGGGTGTATCTCATCCCCATCGAAATCAATAGGGCCCTTAAGACATGCCTATCTCATGATCTCATCTTTCAGGTGATACTTATGCAAACGACAGATCATATCTCGTGGATTGTTGACATCAATTGGCTTGAGGCAAAGCACCCGATGTGCCCTATCAAATATTATAACAGTGTCCGGTGGCCTATCAAGTATCTTATTGAACAGTCCCTGGAAAGTGGGAGTCAGATCCATGGGAGTGGTAGCTTTTGGCAGACCCCGGATCCGGATATTGTTCTGGTGGTCCCTGTTTTCAGAATCTTCCATCAAATAAAACAGATGGGCAAGCTGCTCTGAATGTTGATCTAAGGTCTCCTGGAAGCCCTTTAGGATCCCTGTCTGAGAGGTGCTGGAAGCCTCAAGGACAGATAAGATATGTAACCTGAGTCACTGAAGAACTTAAGCCCTGCATTTCAGCCTGCCACAATGATTCTAAGTGGGAGATATAGCCTTCCATATCCACCTTATGCGTATTTCGCTCATGCGGGACTGTAGATCTTTTCTCTTCCAACATCGCACCTGGAGACTGGGTACGGGGTCTCACCACATGCGCTGATGTGATTATCAAAGGCTGCAGAGCTTGTCCTTCTGTGGGCCTGGTGTTGACCTTATAAGAGGACGCTGGTTCCATTGATGGCAAAGCTCCAGCCCCTTGTGCCTGGAATTACCCCATATTAGTCGTTTCAGTCGTGAAATTTTGAATGCTCTGCTCCCTGCCCACTGATGCTCCCTGACTGGCTGGGGATGGGGATTGCTTCCTACGTTTTGGTCACATGGTGGGTATTGGGTCACAGCAGTCCCTCTATGCAGGAAGTATATGAGCAAAATAAAATACTCGTGATGGGTTCTGACTCAGCAAGTCTAAGTTTGTAAGGTCTCTCACAGTCAGGATCACCAATTTCTTGCACCCCAAAACAGTTCTTATATCAAACAGTGGATATGTAGGAATAAAATTACTTTATGGACCAAAGTCCCTTGTACAACACAGAGAGTAGCACTTATCTGAGGTCCTTTGGGGCTGTGGAGTGGGTTCCAGAGACTGCCAGCAGGGATCCTGATTCACAGTTGTCAGGGGGTCTCAGGCCTTCAATGTGCCCTTCCTTAAATGTTCATCTGTCTCCAGAAAGGTGCAGGA